>BLSH010559732.1:1122328-1150137 GCA_018402905.1 Glandirana rugosa
GAGAAGACAAGAGATTACCGGGGGATATGACAAGAGAGGACCGGGGGACACAACAGGAGAGGACAGGGGGACACAACAGGAGAGGACAGGGGGACGTGACAAGAGAGGATCGGGGGGAAGTGACACAGGAGAGGACAACACAGGGGGCCAGGAGAGAACAGTATAGGGGGCCATTAGAGAACAGAAGAGGGGGGGCATTAGAGAACAGTATAGGGGGCCAGTAGAGAACAGTACAGGGGGACCAGGAGAGAACAGTACTGGGGGGCCAGGAGACAACAGTATAGGGGGGCATTAGAGAATAGTACAGCGGTGCCATTAGAAAACAGTATAGGGGGGCCAGGAGAGAACAGTATGGGGGGCCAGGAGAAAACAGTACAGGGGGCAGGAGAGAACATTATGGGGGGGGGGCTGGAAAGGACAGTACAAGGAGACCAGGAAAGAACAGCATAGTACATGGGGGCCAGAAGAGAACAGTACAGGGGGGCCGGGAGAGAACAGCACAGTATAGGGGGCCAGGAGGAAACAGTACAGGAGGGACAAGAGGGAACGGTACAGGGGGGCCTATTAGAGAGCAGTATAGTGGGACATGAGAGCATGCTTGTGATGAATGTCAGGTCATGGCAGAACCCTTGGGGACCTCTCGCAGAACCCTAGGGTTCCAAGAACCTTGGCTAAGAAACATTTATTTAGATATTCCTGATATGATAAGAAAAGTTAAAGAGCAGGGGAGATAAGATTACATAGGTAGGGTAGGTTATGTCACTATATTAGCCTACTGGATACAACAGGAAAATTAAAAAAAAATACTCAAATGTAAAATACCAGCTGTACCTAATAATATAATTCAATATAATGATAAGTACAACATGTTCTATGTAGTGGGCCTTCTCTTAAACTCAGTGTCTTTACTTTATATCTGTATTTTTTTTTTTAAGGAAACATGCACCTCTCACGGCATCTGCTGTTGCATGTATGACCTTTTTAAAAATGTCTGTATTACTCGTTGCCACACCCAGACAGAGAAACTAGAGTAGCTTCTTCAATGGAACAAAGTTCTAGTTACAGCAGTCAGAGGATCAGCTTAACCATTTTTGAATATTTTAATTAAAATTAAAGAAAAACAATGCAATGACTAATTACAGATAATATATTTAAAAAAAACAGACATAAGCAGCATCCAAATAAAAAGATTTTAAACATGAACATAATACTTAGGTGGAGTCCGCCTGGTCTTTGGTGTAGAATTTGGATCAATTCCAGAGTAATTCCAATCTAATGTTTGCAAAAGTCACTGGTCCTCAAAAAAGTGACTCCTGGTATTCTTAGTAATTTCAATAATAAAGCAAGAGCTCCACTGCCAAATGCAACAACTTTTTTTTGTCCTGTGGAAGAGTGGCGCAGAGCGAACTCCACCCAATCAAAGGATGTATTAAGGGTGGATAAACCCTTAACGTTACTGTACCCGATAATAACACCAAAAAACATCTACATTTCACCTCCTGTGTTGACTCCAATGCATTTTCCGAAAATAGTGAAATCTCCCAATGTTCAGTGAAACGTCATAGAAATTAAAACTCCCAGTTTTGCTTTTCCCTAGGTAATGTATCTGCAAGCTACCTCAGGGGAATTTTAAGTTTGCAAACCTTAAAACTCAAGTTTAGAGCTTGAAACAAAAAATATAGATGTATAGTGAAGATTGTATTTTTCTAATCACAAATCAGAGGTTTCGGTGGACTGATCCTTTCGTTTTCATAATGACCCTTTAATGATCAAGAGTATGTGTTAAAAGTTGCTTTCCTGCTGGAGTATGATCCTTGACTGAACACCCAATGTTCTGCTCATCTTCATGACAAATACTGCAGTACAAAGAATACCCACCAAGCTCTGCATAATTTGAAGTTGTCCAAAATTAACCACTTAAGTTCCAATATTGACTAAGCAGTTTTTCCTCTTGTGTTTCCAAGAACAAACCAATATCAGCCAACTTCCTGTAGAACATTTCTCCAAATGAAACAATTTCCTGATTCCAATTTTTTTTGTTCTGCAAAGTCCTTGACTTTCTAATTCTCATACTAGAAATTATAACCACATAGGTTATGATGAGGTGGACAAAAAGGAACCAAAACTGTTAGTATTTACAAAAACAAATGGTTTACTCCTCGCAATGATACTTGGGTTTTTTGAGTTTACTTTGTGAAAACAGTTTAGGAATTTCCTATTAATCTGATACTTTTATGTACCAGAGAATTTTTCGAAGACAAAAAGACATATAGGGATTTTTTTTTTTACCTGAGTTAGTTTTGAGAAAAAAGTCGTTTTAGTGTAAATAAAAAGTATAGTTACATACAGTATGTTATAAAAGGGCACATTGCGTCCAACCAATTGAAAAAACCCACCAAGCTCTGCATAATTTGAGGTTGTCCATAATAAACCTCTTAAGTTCCAATATTGAGCAGTATTTCCTCTTGTGTTTCCAAGAACAAACCAATATCAGCCAACTTCCTGTAAAACATTTCTCCAAATGAAACAATTTCCTGATTCCGAATTGTTCGTTCTGCAAAGTTCTTGACTTTCTAATTCTCATACTAGAAAGTATAACCACATAGGTTATGTTGAGATGGACAACAAGGAACCTAAACTGAAAGTATTTACAAAAACAAAAGGTTCACTCCTCATAATGATACTTGGGCTATTTGAGTTTTACTTTGTGAAAATGGTTTAGGAATTTTATATTAAATTGAATCTCTCTTGCAGCCCTACTGAGTGTTCTGCCGATGAGGGGGGCGTAGGGAGCCTTCCCCACCAGCAGAACACAATTATTACTCCTGGCAGCTATAGCCACAGGCAGTAATGGCAAATAAAAACCTGCCAAGCTGGTTGCACCCAAGACGATCCACGGATCGACATGGGCAAAATCAGCGTGCCCATAGATGGATTGAATCTTGGCTGGTCCCTGCTGGACCGGCTTAATTTTGATCAATGTATGAACGGCTTTACTTTACTGTTCCCAAAGAACAAACCAATATCAACCAACTTCCTGCTCAATGATACTTGGGCTATTTGAGTTTTACTTTGTGAAAATGGTTTAGGAATTTTATATTAAATATTTTATATTAAATTGAATCTCTCCTGCAGCCCTACTGGGTGTTCTGCTGATGAGGGGTCATAGGGAGCCTTCCCCACCTGCAGAACACAATTATTACTCCTGGCAGCTATAGCCACAGGCAGTAATGGCAAATAAAAACCTGACAAGCTGGTTGTACCCAAGACCCAAGACTTTACTTTACTGTTTCCAAAGAACTAACCAATATCAACCAATTTCCTATAGAACATTTCTCTAAATAAAACAATTCCCTGATTCCGTATTTTTTGTTTTGCAAAGTCCTTGACTTTCTAATTCTCATACTAGAAAGTATAACCACAGGTTATGGTGAGGTGGACAACAAGGAACCTAAACTGAAAGTATTTACAAAAACAAATGATTCACTCCTCATAATGATACTTAGGCTATTTGAGTTTTACTTTGTGAAAATGGTTTAGGAATTTCTTATTAAATTGATACCCATTATGGACCAGATAACTTTTAGAAGACAAGAAGATATAGAGGGATTTTTTTACTAGAGCTAGTTTTGGGAAAAAGTAGTTTTACTGTAAATTCTAAGTATAGTTACATATGTTGAAAAAAGACACATCGTGTCCAACCAATTGAAAAAAAAAAAAAAGAAAAGATGAATAGGAAACCTCCATATACACAATCCTACATCCACAGTTGATCCAGGGGAAGGCAAAACAATTCAGATAGGTGTTTTAGGCTTGTTGGCCATCATAAATGAAATAGAATGTATGTAAACTCCACAGGAATAAACCCTTTATTTTTGGAATAAGTGATAACATGACACATGTAGATATCTTCTGTTTCTAGAACGCTCAACCGTATCTCATAAGTATAGAAAATATATTTTCATAGGTTGAAAGAGGCACACGTTGTTCAACTTCACTTTAAAAAGAAAACACTGGGGTTAATTTACTACAACTGGAGACCTAACTTCAGCTTGATCAATTAAGCAAAAAAACAGGAAGCTGATTGTGGTTTCTATGCAGAGCTGCACCCGATTTTGTACTCTCCAGTTTTAGTAAATCAACTCTATTGCATGTATCCTGTTTTTTTTTAAGGCATTAGGAACTTATGAATTGGGGATGCTTATCTCCATCATATAAAAATTATCATTACATAGATTGAAAGACACATGTGTCAATCAACTTTAAGACTTCATCTGGACATGCAGTTGGGGGGGGGGGGGTGCGAAAATGCGTAGTTGAGCCCCATTTTGTTGCTCGCCCACTGCCCCCATTGAGCTGCAATAGACAGCAAATGGGGGTGTTTACCCAAAATGTAGCGATCAGCAGGTGGGAAACCTGCCAAATTGCTACACATTCCGGCAAATGGGGAAGCTTCTCAAACTCCCCACAACTGTGCAGTGCACACGGTTATGGCACGTTTGTTGGCAAAAATGGGGTTAAAACAAGCAGTGAAGAGGTGTTCAATGTATAAATACATAAGTGGTCCATATAGTGAACTTGGTTTTGAGTTATTCACTTTAAGGTCATTACAGAGGACCAGGGGGCACTCTTTACGTCTGGAGGAAAAGAGATTTAACCTCCAAATATTGAAAGGTTTCTTCACAGTAAGAGCTGTGAACATGTGGAAGAGACTCCCTCAAGAGCTGGTTCTGGCCAGCACAGTAGATTGCTTTTAAAAAAAGGCCTGGATTCTCTCCTAAATGTACAAAATATAACTGGATACCAATATTTATAGTTAAAGTGTTACTAAACCCATAACAGTAAAATCAGTCTATATATGCTGCATAGCAGGATTATAATAAGCCTGCTATGCAGCATATATAGACTGATTTTACTCACTGTGGAATTTAAGGGGTTAATTCTCTTTATTGTGAAAAAAGGCTGTTTTTTCCTGTATGCATAGATTCTTCCCTCCTGCACTGCCTATCTTGAGAAGGCCAGCTAACACAGGCAGGGTAGCCGAACTGCACATGCTCAATTTAGTCTCTATTTCTGGAGAGAACATTTCCTCGTTCTCAGAGATAGCCAGGTCACATGATATTCACATCACACATGTGGGCGTGTATACAGGCTGTAGTGAAAATCTCCTCCTAACTGAACCCTCAGCACTCGAGAAACTGTGCAGTTTATCACTTAGCGTGGTATACAGATCATCCAAAAAGGTATATAGTGGTAGTATATTAATGTAAAAACTGTGGGGGGCAGATAAACTATTTTCATATTACTGGGTTTAGTAACACTTTAAAGTTGATTCAGGGAAAATCTGACTGGGGATCTGGAAGAAATTTCTTCCGCTGCTGGAGGAAACTGGATCATGCTTTGCTGGTTTTTATTTGCCTTCCTCTCGATTGGCTGTGGGTGAAGGATTGTGTATATAGGATTGTATAATTTTTTTGTCCCCTTTTATTGATTGAACTAGATCGGCGTGTGTCTTTTTTCAACCAGACTAACTATGTAAGTATGTTACATCGCTTCTTTACCAGTAGCCTCTGAAGCGATGTCCGTATGCGGATCGGGCTTCAGAGGAAAGGAGGATTTAGACGCAATTCTAAATCTACCCTACAAAGGAAAATGATTTGTATGCCGTTGTTTTTGAGGCTGGGTCCACACATGCTGCGGCAGCGGCTCACAGCAGGGGGAATGGTGCATCCCTGTTTACCGATTCAAGTGCGAATTTCTACCTGAATTTGCACCTGATTCGGACCCAAAGATACACAGGACCCTTTCCAAATGCCGACTGTGGCCACCCCGGAGGTGTGTGAAACGGCTCCATTGAGAGCCTTTCAGACTGTCTCCTGTCATGCGAATTGGATGTGGGGAAACCCAGCCTGGAGGTGTTAGAAACTCATATTTTGTGGATACTTATAGCCCTAAATACAAAAAATATAGTTCCATAGATTGAAAGAGACAAGTGTCGGTCAACTTCACTTGAAAAGAAAAAATGTTTTTATACTTGTACTTCCCTCGAAGGTGTGAGGAACACATGAATTGAGATATTTATATCCATAACTATAAAGATTATCATTACATAGGTTGAAAGAGGTATCTATTGGTCAACAGAAATAAATTGTTTGTATCCTTTCGATTTTCTCGAAGGTGTTAGGAACTCATTAATTTTGGAAAACGTACAGTATATCCATAGGTGTAAAAAATATAGTTCCATAGACTGAAAAGACAAATGTCGGTCAACTTCACCTTGAAAAGAATTTTTTTTTTATACTTGTGCTTCCCTCGAAGGTGTGAGGAACACATTAATTGAGATATTTATAACCATAACTATAAAGATTATCATTACATAGGTTGAAAGAGGTATTTGTTGGTGAACAGAAATACATTGTTTGTATCCTTTCTTTTTTCTCAAAGGTTTTAGGAACTCATTAATTTGGGAAAATGTACAGTATATCCATAAGTGTAAAAAATATAGTTCCATAGGTTGAAAGAGACACGTGTTGATCGACTTCACCTTGAAATGAAAAAAATGTTTGCATCCTTGTGCTTTCCTCAAATATATGAGGAAGACACAAATTTTGGATACTTATATCCATAAATATAAAGGTTATTATTACATAGGTTGAAAGAGCATATGTTGGTCAACTTTGCCTTAAAAAGAAAAAAAAAATGTTTATATTCTTTGGTTTTTCTCAAAGGTGTCGAGATATTATAAATTGGGGATACTTGTATCCATACATACAAAAATTATATGTACATAGGTTGAAAGAGGCATATGTTGGTCAACTTTACCTTGAAAAGAAAAAAATGTTTGTATCCTTGTGCTTCCCTCGAAGGTGTGAGGAACACATGAATTGAGATATTTATATCCATAAATATAAAGATTATCATTACATAGGTTAAAAGAGGTATCTGTTGGTCAACAGAAATAAATTGTTTGTATCCTTTCGTTTTTCTCAATGGTGTAAGGAACTGATTAATTTGGGAAAATGAAAGAGGCATATGTTGGTCAACTTTACCTTGAAAAGAAAAAAGTTTGTATCCTTGTGCTTTCCTCAAAGGTGTGAGGAACACATGAATTGTGGTTATTTATATCCAATGCGCAAATCTACATCATAGAATCTTCCGTCTTCCTCTTTTATTTAGTTTCTGAAGAAATCCCATATCTAAGATGCTAGCGAACAGTTGAATATATTGCTTGATCTAAAGTAGGTTTAACAGCAGCATAAACAATCTGGTTATCGGTGTTTGAAGGGTTCTCTGTATTTCTTTTTCCGGCACCAGGTTGGAGTGCTTCCATATTTAAATGAGCATACACAGTGCCTCCAAATTCCTAGAGCAGAAAAACAGTATTAATTAGAATGGATTATAGTTTACCTTTAGGGATTCAGTAAAACAATTAGAATAAGATGTCCCTCCCATTTACTTATTCAGAATCCCACCCCTTGAGGATTGGTAGCTGCAATTTTCACCTTTAGCAACACCTGCTGGTAATGCATGGAACAGCAGAATTACTATTCAAATATAATAGTGTGACACAAGAGCAGTGATCAGGTTCATTCCACTAAGAAGTGTATGCAATGGGGCTGGAGTACCAATGACACTTGTGTGTGGGCTGAGTTAAGCAGCCCATAGATCCACAGGTGGAAGGAAAGAGAATCAATCCATTCTACCATCAACACATTCAGTATTGATGGGGGGATCTCTCCTGCAGCCCTATTGGGTGTTCTGCCGATGAGGGGGCGTAGGGAGCCTTCCCCACCAGCAGAACACAATTATTACTGCTGGCAGCTATAGCCACAGGCAGTAATGGCAAATAAAAACTGACAAGCTGGTTGTACCCAAGACGATCCATGGATCGACTTGGGCAAAATCAGCGTGCCCATAGATGGATGGTATCTTGGCTGGTGCCTGCTGGACCAGCCAAATTTTGATCAATGTATGGGCGGCTTTACTGTTTCCAAAGAACAAACCAATATCAACCAACTTCGTGTAGAACATTTCTCTAAATAAAACAATTTCCTGATTCTGTATTTTTTGTTCTGCAAAGTCCTTGACTTTCTAATTCTCATACAGAAAAAGTATATATGGTGAGGTGGACAAAAAGGAACCTAAACTGAAAGTATTTAAAAAAACGAATGGTTTATCCTCATAATCATACTTGGGCTATTTGAAATTATTTGAGAAAAGAGTTTGGGATTTCCAATTGAACTTATAGCAGAGCAAAGTGTACTTATGTACAATATGGGCCTCTTAATTTGCCAATAACCTTGTCATTACTTAAGATAACAATGTAATACATAAATTATTTTTGGGATATTACTAAGCTTTCTTTTAGCAATCTTGTCTTGCAAATGTTTCTTGTTTTCCTTTTAAATTATAGACAAAAAGACAAAAATTGATTTTTTTACCAGTGTTAGTTTTAAAAAAAGTAATTTTACTGTAAATAAAAACTATACATTTTATTGTATATATGTTCTTGTATGTCACAAAAATTCTGTTTGTGGTGCAATGGCAGTTGAAAGTTATTTGCGCATGACATTTTTAGACACTAAAAAAACGCATATAAAATGAATAAAAATGAAAGACATACAGTATATTGTCAAAAGTATTGGGACAACTGCCTTTACATGCACATGAACTTTAATGGCATCCCCTCTTAGTCCGTAGGGTTCAATATTGAGTTGGCCCACCCTTTGCAGCTATAACAGCTTCAACTCTTCCGGGAAGGCTGTCCACAAGGTTTAGGAGTGTGCCTATGGGAATGTTTTACCAATCTTCCAGAAGTGCATTTGTGAGGTCAGGTATTGATATTGGATGAGAATGCCTGGCTCGCAGTCTCCGCACTAATTCATCCCAAAGGTGTTCTATCAGGTTGAGGTCAGGACTCTGTCCAGGCCAGTCAAGTTCCTCCACCCCAAACTTGCTCATCAATGTCTTTATGGACCTTGCTTTGTGCAGTGGTGCGCAGTCATGTTGGAACAGAAAGCGGCCATCACCAAACTGTTCCCACAAAGTTGGGAGCATAAAATTGTCCAAAATGTCTTGGTATACTGATGCCTTAAGAGTTCCCATCACTTGAACTAAGGGCCAAGCCCAATCCCTGAAAAACAACCCCAAACAACCGTAATCCCCCCCTCCACCAAATGATTTGAATCCTGAAGATTACGGATTCACCAAGGCCATTGACCACCCTATTCATATGGGGGGACACCGCCCATCCAGAAGCAGTACTATCACATTTCCCCAGCACTATTCCAGAAAGTCAAGGAATTACTTTGCAATATGTTGCAAGGTGAACCAAGAAAGTTCATGGGTCTTGGTGTGCTAGAAAGAAGCAGCCTATGGTTCTGCATGGACTATCGTAAACTTAGTGCATGCACCCACAGGGAGGTTTACCCACTCCCACAGGTTGAGGAATCCCTAATGGCCCTTGGACAGGCTAAGTTCTTTTTACCTAGTTGACCCATGTATTGACACCCCATTAAATTTCTTTGTTGAGTAGAGGTTTAACTTTGCTCCAACAACTCAGCCCAATCCTTTTATGCTATTCAAGAACCTAAACAGGTTAATTTGAAACCTTGCGGTCCAACATTATTACGCTGCGTTGAAAAAGTATTCATACTCCTTGAAATGTTCCACATTTTGTCATGTTACAACCAAAAACATAAATGTATTTTATTGGGATTTTATGTGATAGACTAATAAAAAGCAGCACATAATTGTGAAGTCGAAGGAAAATGATAAATGGTTTTCAAAACTTTTTACAAATAAATATGTGAAAAATGTGGAGTGCGTTTATATTCAGCCCCCTGACTAAAATCTAGTGGAACCAATTGCCTTCAGAAGTCACCCAATTAGTAAATAGAGTCCACATGTACATTTGTGTGTAATCTAATCGTAGTAAAAATACAGCTGTTCTGTGAAGCCCTCAGCGGGTTGTTAGAGAACCTTAGTGTACAAACAGCATCATTAAGGCCAAGGAACACATCAGACAGGTCAGGGATAAAGTTGTGGAGAAGTTTAAAACAGGGTTAGGTTATAAAAAATATCCAAAGCTTTGAACATCTCATGGAGCACTGTTCAATCCAGCATCCAAAAATGGAAAGAGTATGCAAACCTACCAAGACATGGCTGTCCATCTAAACTGACAGGCCCAGCAAGGAGAGCATTAATCACAGAAGCAGCCAAGAGGCCCATGGTAACTCTGGAGGAGCTGCAGATGGGAGAATCTGTCTACAGGACAACTATTAGTCGTGTACTCCACCAATCTTGTCTTTATGGAAGAGTGGCTAGAAGAAAGCCATTGTTGAAAGAAAGCCATAAAAAGTCCAGTTTGCAGATTGCAAGAAGCCATGTGGGGGACACAAAACATGTGGAAGAAGGTGCTCTGGTCAGATGAGACCAAAAATGAACATATTGGCCTAAAAGCAAAACACTATGTGTGACGGAAAACTAACACTGCACATCACCCTGAACACACCATCCACACCGTGAAACATGGTGGTGGTGGTATTATGTTGTGGGGATGCTTTTCTTCAGCAGGGACAGGGAAGCTGGTCAGAGTTGATGAAAAGATGGATGAGCCAAATACAGGGCAATCGTAAAAGAAAACCTGTTAGAGTCTGCAAAAGACTTGAGATTGGGGTGGAGGTTCACCTTGCAGCAGGACAACGACCCTAAACATACAGCCAGAGCTACAATGGTATGGTTTAGATCAAAGTATATTCATGTGTTAGAATGGCCCAGTCAAAGTTCACAGGCGCTCTCTGTACAATCTGACAGAGCTTGAGCTATTTTGCAAAGAAGAATGGGCAACAATGTCACTGTGCAAAGCTGGTAGAGACATCCCCAAAAAGATTTGCAGCTGTAATTGCAGCGAAAGGTGGTTATACAAAGTATTGACTCAGGCGGGCTGAATACAAATGCATGCCACACTTTTCACATATTTATTTGTAAAAAAAATTGAAAACCATTCATCATTTTCCTTCCACTTCACAGTGGGACTGGCCTCTTACAACGATCTGTGATCTGCTGAGTCTCATTAACTTGGTGATCACAGAGCACGCCGCACGCCCCACAGGAAGCACACTGTCCACCTCGCAGAGGGCGAGCAGGCAGCTCGTGCACAGAAGGACACCCATGTACGCCCTCCCGGCAATTCAGGTCCACACTGTACCTGTATTTTGGCTATAGCATGGGCGATATTTATTTTGCCCCTATTTGTCACGCCAGTACACAAAGCCTGCACAGGAGTGCAAAAGCAGTACCATCCATAAGGCCTCCTCCAATAAGATAACACCCATGACCATCACCACTTCGGAACTGTTTGAGTTGGTTACCCTGGACTTCCTAACAATTTTCAGTGCTCGGGGTATGAGTACGCATTGGTCTTTATTGGTCACTTCACTAAATTTCCAGTGGTAGTACCTACCAAGGACCAGACAGTTACCACCACTGCAAAACTCTTCTGAAAGCATATTGTCCAATCGTATGGCTGCCCGACGAGAATTCTCTCAGACTAAGGCCCGAACTTTGAGTCTGTGATAATGCCTAAACTCTGTCGCTTAAGTGTCATCAGGAAGTCCCATAGCACTCCCTATCATCCCCAAGCCAACAGCACCTGTGAGCAGTTTCACCATACCTGAATGGGAATAGGGTGGGCCTATAACAAAACCGTCCACAAAACCACTGGCCACCCACCCCTTTTCCTAATGTTTGGGTGATACGGTGGCATGCCTGTGGAACCCCTGATGGGAACACCAGAACACCTCCTGCCCAGAACACTCAACTCTTGGGTACAGGAGTGAATGCAAAAAGCCAACCAGTTGGTGTTGGACAAGGGCAAATAGATGGCTTCTGATCCTGATCTGGTCGAACTGTCACTGCGCCTGGGGGACCGGGTGTTGGTAAAGAACACCAAGCAGACCAGAACAAGCAAGTGGGATTGTACTCCCATAATGGGTGATGGGGAAGCCTTTTCCACCTACCCAGTCTATACCCTGATCTTGGCGGGGCCTGACCCCATTAAGAAGAGACTGAAATATGCTAAGACCTTGTGTGCTGGGTGGTGACTGTCCCAGGAGGCCTACCAATGACAGGGAGGCATTTGACACCACAGATATTCCCCCAGTGTATAAAGCTTCAACTGACTGATTCTTGTCTCCCCTTGTACTCGAGCCTCTGCTGCCCGCCGACTCCAAGACTGATAGCTCTGGTACTGGGAGTCTAGGAGACCCAGCAACCCCTATCCAGTAAAATGGACTGTTTTGATACAGTAAGTCTGAGGATGCCACCTTGGGCACAGGGGAGGGGCAAGTTGAGGACGTGTGTGGCCTCTTGCCACCTGTGGAAACCCTGAGCCACTACCTGAAGCTGAACTGTTGCCAAGTGACTTGGCTGAAAGCCAAGAGAGTTGTCGTCCTTTGTGATCTAATCTTGGGGAACTTCCTGCTAGATATTCAGACTATGTTGTTTAAAATTGCTTCTATTGTTCTGCCTTAACCTTGACTACCTTAACAGCATCTGTTAAAGAGGGGGGAGGGTAGGTAGGTGCAGTCTGCTATCTCCGCTGCAGGTGGTGCTCAACCGCAGGAGCAATGCAGGGGGAGAGAAAGTCACGAGGAACAAGCTTACTCTATGGTATACTGAGTCAGTGGGACAGTGATCTGATTGACTGCTGGGCTCCCAGGTGACTTTAGTGGCCTTCTTAAGTGTGGCAGAGTCTATTTAACACCGTGGCCTCTGGGTTTGGAGCATTCTATATAAGTGGATAGAGTAGGGAAAGGTATGCTGTCTGTTAGGGACAGTACTAGCGGTAGGGAAAGGTTCCTGAGGAGGAGGGAAAGTGCAGGGTCGCATCTCTCTGGATACTTTCCGGATTGCGCATGAGATGGCCAGGTAGCATTCTGTCCTCTTTCAACAGACGAACCTACTTCTTCAACTGTAAGTGTGCCTGTGTCATGGTCCTGGTGGTGGAGTCTGGCATGAGCAGGGAACAACCGCTCTTGCGCACCTGATTCAGGGGTCCCTGGTAGAGCAGAAAGGGAGCCCGAGAGTGCAGGATGGCATGAGGGCTGTATGGTCACTGGTGGTGGTGTGAAACTCCAGGTAGTCGTGCAGGTTAGAAGAATAGTCGTTTATGCTGGGTCAGCAACTAGCGGGCTGTGCGGTACAAGGGGGTGAGGCAGAGAGTGGTCAAGTCCAAGCAAAGTTCGTTAACCGGTTGGCAGCAGAGGTACAGAGGGTTCAGACAAACAGATGGTCGTGGATAGCCGGGGTTGTCGCAGGCAGATAATCAGCGGGTCAGGTCAAGCCGGGTCAGATCAGGAAAACAGGTCCACTGAGTCAGTGGGGCAGTGATCCGATTGAATGCTGGCCATCCAGGTGACTTTAGTGGCCATCTTAGGTGTGGCAGAGTCTATTTAACACCGTGGCCTCTGGGTTTGGAGCATTCTATATGAGTGGATAGAGTAGGGAAAGGTATGCTGTCTGTTATGGACAGTACTAGCGGTAGGGAAAGGTTCCTGAGGAGGAGGGAAAGTGCAGGGTCACATCTCTCTGGATACTTTCCCGATTGCGCATGAGATGGCCAGGTAGCATTCTGTCCTCCTTCAACGGACGAACCTACTTCTTCAACTGTAAGTGTGCCTGTGTCATGGTCCTGGTGGTGGAGACTGGCGTGTGCAGGGAACAACCGCTTTTGTGCACCCGATTCAGGGGTCCCTTGTAGAGCAGACAGGGAGCCCGAGAGTGCGGGATGGCACGAGGGCTGGATGGTCACTGGTGGTGGTGTGAAACTCCAGGTAGTCGTGCAGGTTAGAAGAATGGTCGTTCAGGCTGGGTCAGCAACTAGAGGGCTGTGCGGTACAAGGGGGTCAGGCAGAGAGTGGTCAAGGCCAAGCAAAGTTCGTTAACTGGTTGGCAGCAGAAGTACAGAGGGTTCAGACAAACAGATGGTCGTGGATAGCCGGGGTCAGTGCAGGCAGATAATCAGCGGGTCAGGTCAAGCCGGGTCGGATCAGGAAAACAGGTAGCAAACACAGGAGCAGGAATACAGGAACAGAGCTGGGGCTCACAGGTACTCAGACGCTGTAGAACAGACAGCACTTGCTGACAGGTGCAGGGCATTCAAATAGTGCCGTATGGCGGCGCTTCCGGTGCGTGCCCGCGCTAACGCGCTCAGGTGCACGTATTGGCCATAAAGGGTCCAGACTGCCGATTTCCTCCTAACACTGCCCCCCCAAGGGGCAGCCTCTGGATGCCCAGCTTGGCCGGGTTGCTGTCTTTGAAAGCTTGGATACAGTCGTCAGCATGGAGATTGGCTTCAGGCTCCCATGAGCTTTCCTCTGGGCCGTAACCCTTCCATTGCACAAGATACTGGATCCCCCTCCCCCTCTTCCTGCAGTCGAGTATTGACTCGACCTCGAATTCTTCTTCACCATCGATTAAGACAGGAGCCGGGGGAGCGTTAGCTCTACTGGGGAAGGGGTTCGGGGTCACCGGTTTCAACAGTGACACATGGAACACCGGGTGTATCCGCAGTGAGGGGGGAAGTTCTAGCTCGTAGGAGACCTGATTAATCTTTCCCTTGACAGAGAAGGGGCCGATGAAGCGTGGGCCCAGTTTCTTGGAAGGACAAGACAATTTCAAATTCTTTGTAGATAACCGGGTCTTGTTGCCAGGTTGCAGATAAAGTTTGCCGCGTTTCCCTTTATTGAAGGCGGCCTTGCTCCGCTCTTGCATTTTGGTGAGCGTCTCTTACAGCAGCTTCCAGTTAGTCTGTAAGAACTGAGAGGATTCCTGTACCGCTGGTACCGTGGTTTGCCTGCTAAGCTGGGAGCACCGTGGGGTGAAAGCCATAGTTGGCCCAGAAGGGAGATTGCTTCATAGAGGAGTGTACGGAATTGTTGTAGGCAAATTCTGCCAAGGGGAGTAATGTGCACCAATCATTTTGGGAATAGGACAAGAAACAGCGGAGATATTGCTCTAGTGTTTGATTCGTCCGTTCCGTCTGGCCATTAGTTTGCGGGTGGTAGGCCGTTGAGAATGGGAGATCGATTTCCAGGGCAGAACAGAGGGCTCTCCAGAAGCCCGAGGTGAACTGGACACCTCAATCGGACACTATGTTGTCTGGGAGGCCATGCAGCCGGACGACTTCCCTGATGAAGATTTCCGAGGTCTCCTTTGCAGTGGGGGTGCCCTTCATTGGGAGGAAGTGAGCCATTTTTGTCAGGCGATTCACAACCATGAAGACTGTGGTATGTCCATTAGCTGGGGGCAGCTCCACTATAAAGTCCATCGTAATTTTGGACCAGGGTCGTTCGGGGATAGGCAGAGGTTTCAACAGCCCCACAGCCTTGGTCTTGTCTGTCTTGTTCCTAGCGCATGTAGGGCAGGAGCGGGCGTAGGCCTGACAGGTCTCGGTGAGTGATGGCCACCAAAAGGAGCGTAGCACCAGTTCCGTGGTTTTTCTTGTGCTGAAGTGCCCAGCTAATTTGTGGTCGTGGCAGAGTTTTAAGACGACCAGGCGGAGTTCCTTGGGCACAACAATTTGGTTCTTGTGCCACCAGAGACCATCCTTCCAGGTCAGCCTTTGGCTAGGTGATCTAGGAGAGCAGGTTGAAGTTCTCCGAATCTAGGAGAGGAGGTCGTCCTGCTCGAGCAGGAAGTTTCTAGGTTGCAGAATAGTATCTGGAGAGGCAGGTGTTCCCGGGTTCAGAGAACATGTGGGAAAGAGCATCGGGTTTAGTATTCTTCGCCCCGGGCCTGTAAGTCAGATGAACCTGGAATCTAGAAAAGAAAAGTGCCCAAAGGGCTTGATGGGGCTTAAGTATTTTGGCCGTCCAGAGATATTCTAGATTCTTATGCTCCATATAGATCAGAATGGGGTGCAGAGCTCCCTCCAGTAGGTAGCACCATTCTTCTAGAGCAGTCTTTATAGCCAGCAACTCCCTGTCCCCCATGTCATAGTTCTTCTCCGGGGCAGAGAGTTTACAAGAGAAGAAAGCCACGGGGTGAAGGAGTGCCTTTGTTCCCTGCCTTTGGGAGAGGACTGCTCCCACAGCCGTCTCGGAGGCATCAACCTCCAGGATGTAGGGCAGAGTGGCGTCTGGATGCTTAAGGATGGGCGCTGTTGTAAAGAGTTTCTTTAAGGTTTGGAAGAAATTTTGAGCTTCAGAAGATCGCTGAAACCGCTGACCCTGTTTAGTAAGCTGTGTGATGGGGGCGATGATGGCTGAGAATCCCCTGTTGAATCTCCCGTAGAAGTTGGAGAACCCCACGAAGCGTTGGACCCCTTTTTTATCCACAGGTGCTGGCCAGTCAAGGATAGCTGTGACCTTTTGGGGATCCATCGTAACCCCAGTAACCGACAAGATCAGTCCAAGGAAAGGGATACGGGAGCGCTCAAAGGCGCACTTTTCTGCCTTGGCATATAGCCTGTGTTGCCGCAGCTGAGGACACAACGGACATGCTGGCGGTGCTCTTCCAGGGTAGATGAAAGGATTAGGATGTCATCGAGATAGATGATAACAAAGCGGTCCAAGTAATCTCGGAAGACATCGTTGAGCAGATGCTGGAATGTAGCGGGGGCGTTGCAGAGGCCGAAGGGCATGACGAGGTACTCGTAGTGGCCAAAACAAGTCCGGAATGCAGTTTTCCACTCATCGCCCTCTCGGATGCGGATCAGGTTGTAAGCCCCCCGGAGATCCAACTTAGAGAACATGGTAGCCGACCCAAGCCTCTGAAAGAGTTCCGGCACCAGTGGAAGAGGGTATCGTTTTTTAACCGTGATTCTGTTCAAGTCCCTATAGTCAATACAAGGTCAGAGGGTGTGATTGTTCTTCTCAACGAAGTAGATACGCGCCCCGGCAGGGGAAGTGAATGGTCGGATGAACCCCTTGGCCAGATTATCATCTAAATGGGCCTTGAGGGCCGACAGTTCAAGCTCTGACAGCTGATAGATGCAGCCAAAGGGGACCTCTGTTGCCAGAATCAACTCAATGGGACAGTCGTAAGACCTGTGTGGTGGTAGTTGATCTGCCCCCTTCTTGCTAAATACGTCCAGGAACTCATGGTGGACTGAAGGGACTGCTTTGCAAACCCGCAGCTGGATTCTGAGTCCCGGGACGGGAGCAGGCAGTGTTGGCCACAGTATGAGGACGGGAACTGAATATGTCCAGGTGACCAGTTTATGTCAGGGCTATGTGCCCGGAGCCACGGAAGCCCCAAGATGATGGGGAACAGAGGTGAGGAGATGACATCAAGGATGAGCAGTTCTTGGTGCCCCTCAGCTGTGGATACAGGTATAGGCTGGGTTTCCGTAGTTACTATGCCGGACATAATGGCCGTCCCGTCAGCCAGGCGGACAGTCATTTTATGCGCCTTGGGGCGCAGGGGCATCTGGTGTAGCTAGGCAAAGGCCTGGTCCACGAAGCAGCTACACGCCCCGGAATCAATAATCGCCGGCACCTGGATGCTCCCTCTGGGCAACTGCAAAGAGAGAAGAAGAGTCAAATGAGACACGTTACCACTGACAGGGGTCATCTCCAGGTTAGCCTGATGAGGCCACTTACTGGCTTTGGCAGGGCAGGTCCGTACCATATGTCCGGGTTCCCCACAATACAGACACAAGCTCAGAGCGCGGTTGCGCTGTCTTTCTTCTGGGGTGAGAGACGGCCGCAGAAGTCCGATCTGCATTGGTTCAGACGGGTCAAAAGGTGCGGAACTGGTAGGTGTGGGAGCAGCATGACTGGGGACCCAGGGCATCATCCACGTCAGTCGAAAAACGGGGAAAGTTACCGTGACTTGTTCAGCCTGGCGTTCCCGGAATCTCCGATCTATTTGGATTGCCAAGTTGATGAGGGCGTCCAGGGTCGCGGGCACCCCGACGCGAGCGAGCATTGTCCTTTAGCGGCTCAGATAGCCCCAGGCAAAATTGGTAGCAGAGTGCTGCATCATTCCATGCTGTGTCTGCACTCCAATGCCTAAACTCTGCTACATAATCCTCAGAGGGATGTCGGCCCTGCTGCAGGGCATGCAGGGTGGCCTTGGCTGTGGCTGCAAGGTGGGGGTCCTGATACAATTTGGCCATGGTGTCAAAGATACTGGATCCCCCTCCCCCTCTTCCTGCAGTCGAGTATTGACTCGACCTCGAATTCTTCTTCACCATCGATTAAGACAGGAGCCGGGGGAGCGTTAGCTCTACTGGGGAAGGGGTCCGGGGTCACCGGTTTCAACAGTGACACATGGAACACCGGGTGTATCCGCAGTGAGGGGGGAAGTTCTAGCTCGTAGGAGACCTGATTAATCTTTCCCTTGACAGAGAAGGGGCCGATGAAGCGTGGGCCCAGTTTCTTGGACGGACAAGACAATTTCAAATTCTTTGTAGATAACCGGGTCTTGTTGCCAGGTTGCAGATAAAGTTTGCCGCGTTTCCCTTTATTGAAGGCGGCCTTGCTCCGCTCTTGCATTTTGGTGAGCGTCTCTTGCAGCAGCTTCCAGTTAGTCTGTAAGAACTGAGAGGATTCCTGTACCGCTGGTACCGTGGTTTGCCTGCTAAGCTGGGAGCACCGTGGGGTGAAAGCCATAGTTGGCCCAGAAGGGAGATTGCTTCATAGAGGAGTGTACGGAATTGTTGTAGGCAAATTCTGCCAAGGGGAGTAATGTGCACCAATCATTTTGGGAATAGGACAAGAAACAGCGGAGATATTGCTCTAGTGTTTGATTCATCCGTTCCGTCTGGCCATTAGTTTGCGGGTGGTAGGCCGTTGAGAATGGGAGATCGATTTCCAGGGCGGAACAGAGGGCTCTCCAGAAGCCCGAGGTGAACTGGACACCTCGATCGAACACTATGTTGTCTGGGAGGCCATGCAGCCGGATGACTTCCCTGATGAAGATTTCCGAGGTCTCCTTTGCAGTGGGGGTGCCCTTCATTGGGAGGAAGTGAGCCATTTTTGTCAGGCGATTCACAACCATGAAGACTGTGGTATGTCCAGTAGCTGGGGGCAGCTCCACTATAAAGTCCATCGTAATTTTGGACCAGGGTCGTTCGGGGATAGGCAGAGGTTTCAACAGCCCCCAAGCCTTGGTCTTGTCTGTCTTGTTCCTAGCGCATGTAGGGCAGGAGCGGGCATAGGCCTGACAGTCCTCGGTGAGTGATGGCCACCAAAAGGAGCGTAGCACCAGTTCCGTGGTTTTTCTTGTGCTGAAGTGCCCAGCTAATTTGTGGTTGTGGCAGAGTTTTAAGACGACTAGGCGGAGTTCCTTGGGCACAACAATTTGGTTCTTGTGCCACCAGAGACCATCCTTCCAGGTCAGCCCTTGGCTAGGTGATCTAGGAGAGCAGGTTGAAGTTCTCCGAATCTAGGAGAGGAGGTCGTCCTGCTTGAGCAGGAAGTTTCTAGATTGCAGAATAGTATCTGGAGAGGCAGGTGTTCCCGGGTTCAGAGAACATGTGGGAAAGAGCATCGGGTTTAGTATTCTTCGCCCCGGGCCTGTAAGTCAGATGAACCTGGAATCTAGAAAAGAAAAGTGCCCAAAGGGCTTGATGGGGCTTAAGTATTTTGACCGTCCAGAGATATTCTAGATTCTTATGCTCCATATAGATCAGAATGGGGTGCAGAGCTCCCTCCAGTAGGTAGCACCATTCTTCTAGAGCAGTCTTTATAGCCAGCAACTCCCTGTCCCCCATGTCATAGTTCTTCTCCGGGGCAGAGAGTTTACAAGAGAAGAAAGCCACGGGGTGAAGGAGTGCCATCGTTCCCTGCCTTTGGGAAAGGACTGCTCCCACAGCCGTCTCGGAGGCATCAACCTCCAGGATGTAGGGCAGAGTGGCGTCTGGATGCTTAAGGATGGGCACTGTTGTAAAGAGTTTCTTTAAGGTTTGGAAGAAATTTTGAGCTTCAGAAGATCGCTGAAACCGCTGACCCTTTTTAGTAAGCTGTGTGATGGGGGCGATGATGGCTGAGAATCCCCTGTTGAATCTCCCGTAGAAGTTGGAGAACCCCACGAAGCATTGGACCCCTTTTTTATCCACAGGTGCTGGCCAGTCAAGGATAGCTGTGACCTTTTGAGGATCCATCGTAACCCCAGTAACCGACAAGATCAGTCCAAGGAAAGGGATACGGGAGCGCTCAAAGGCGCACTTTTCTGCCTTGGCATATAGCCTGTGTTGCCGCAGCTGAGGACACAACGGACATGCTGGCGGTGCTCTTCCAGGGTAGATGAAAGGATTAGGATGTCATCGAGATAGATGATAACAAAGCGGTCCAAGTAATCTCGGAAGACATCGTTGAGCAGATGCTGGAATGTAGCGGGGGCGTTGCAGAGGCCGAAGGGCATGACGAGGTACTCGTAGTGGCCAAAACAAGTCCGGAATGCAGTTTTCCACTCATCGCCCTCTCGGATGCGGATCAGGTTGTAAGCCCCCCGGAGATCCAACTTAGAGAACATGGTGGCCGACCCAAGCCTCTGAAAGAGTTCCGGCACCAGTGGAAGAGGGTATCGGTTTTTAACCGTGATTCTGTTCAAGTCCCTATAGTCAATACAAGGTCAGAGGGTGTGATTGTTCTTCTCAACGAAGAAGATACGCGCCCCGGCAGGGGAAGTGAATGATCGGATGAACCCCTTGGCCAGATTATCATCTAAATGGGCCTTGAGGGCCGACAGTTCAAGCTCTGACAGCTGATAGATGCAGCCAAAGGGGACCTCTGTTGCCGGAATCAACTCAATGGGACAGTCGTAAGACCTGTGTGGTGGTAGTTGATCTGCCCCCTTCTTGCTAAATACGTCCAGGAACTCATGGTGGACTGAAGGGACTGCTTTGCGGGTTTCCTGGTCAGGCTCAGAATCCAAGCTGGATTCTGAGTCCCGGGACGGGAGCAGGCAGTGTTGGCCACAGTATGAGGACGGGAACTGAATATGTCCAGGTGACCAGTTTATGTCAGGGCTATGTGCCCGGAGCCACGGAAGCCCCAAGATGATGGGGAACAGAGGTGAGGAGATGACATCAAGGATGAGCAGTTCTTGGTGCCCCTCAGCTGTGGATACAGGTATAGGCTGGGTTTCCGTAGTTACTATGCCGGACATAATGGCCGTCCCGTCAGCCATTCGGACAGTCATGCGCAGGGGCATCTGGTGTAGCTGGGCAAAGGCCTGGTCCACGAAGCAGCTACACGCCCCGGAATCAATAATCGCTGGCACCTGGATGCTCCCTCTGGGCAACTGCAAAGAGAGAAGAAGAGTCAAATGAGACACGTTACCGCTGACAGTGGTCATCTCCAGGTTAGCCCGATGAGGCCACTTACCGGCTTTGGCAGGGCAGGTCCGTACCATATGTCCGGGTTCCCCACAATACAGACACAAGCTCAGAGCGCGGTTGCGCTGTCTTTCTTCAGGGGTGAGAGACGGCCGCAGAAGTCCGATCTGCATTGGTTCAGACGGGTCAAAAGGTGCGGAACTGGTAGGTGTGGGAGCAGCATGACTGGGGACCCGGGGCATCATCCACGTCGGGCGAAAAACGGGGAAAGTTACCGTGACTTGTTCAGCCTGGCGTTCCCGGTATCTCCGATCTATTTGGATTGCCAAGTTGATGAGGGCGTCCAGGGTCGCGGGCACCCCGACGCGAGCGAGCATTGTCCTTTAGCGGCTCAGATAGCCCCAGGCAAAATTGGTAGTGCTGCATCATTCCACGCTGTGTCTGCACTCCAATGCCTAAACTCTGCTACATAATCCTCAGAGGGATGTCGGCCCTGCTGCAGGGCATGCAGGGTGGCCTTGGCTGTGGCTGCAAGGTGGGGGTCCTGATACAATTTGGCCATGGTCAAAGAAGGCATCCAGGGTGGCTACTTCGGGCGCTCTCTGCTGCCAGAGTCGATGAAACCAGGTCTACGGTTCCCCCTGTAGCAGGGAGACCTCCAGTCCCACTTTAGTGGCCTCCAGGGAGAAGGTGTGAGGCTGAAGACTGAAGTACAGCTCGCAGGAGCTGCGGAAGGCCCTGAACTTCCTCCGATCCCCCAAAAACCTGTCCGGGAGGGGGACCTTAGGCTCAGATGGCAGAGCCACGATGGTGCGGGCTGCTGCAGTTTCTCCTCCAGGTGCGGGAGGAGCAGCGAGCTCACGTACTTGCTCCTCCAGGTGGTTGTAGCCATCTTGCAAATTTTTCACAGTCTGTGTGAGGCCGGCCAAGTGGATGCACAGTTCCTTCATAGCAAAGGGTGTTCCCTGCACAGACTCGGACATGGCTGTCCGTTACTGTCAGGGTCCTGGTGGTGGAGTCTGACGTATGCAGGGAACAACCGCTCTTGCGCACCCGATTTAGGGGTCCCTGGTAGAGAAGACAGGGAGCCCGAGAGTGCGGGATGGCATGAGGGCTGGATGGTCACTGGTGGTGGTGTGAAACTCCAGGTAGTTGTGCAGGTCAGAATAATGGTCATTCAGGCTGAGTCGGCAACTAGCGGGCTGTGCGGTACAAGGGGGTCAGGCAGAGAGTTGTTCGTTAAGATCCTGGCAGCAGAAGTACAGAGGTTTCAGACAAACGGATGGTCGTGGATAGCCAGGGTCGGTGCAGGC
This sequence comes from Glandirana rugosa, assembly GCA_018402905.1. NCBI lineage: Eukaryota > Metazoa > Chordata > Amphibia > Anura > Ranidae > Glandirana > Glandirana rugosa. Next base: position 1,144,931 of record BLSH010559732.1, read on the forward strand.
AAATATTCAGCGGGTCAGGTCAAGCCGGGTCGGATCAGGAAAACAGGTAGCAAACACAGGAGCAGGAATACAGGAATAGAGCTGGGGCTCACAGGTACTCAGATGCTGTCCTAACAGCCTGGCAGGGTAGCTGTCCCATTGGGTTACTGTGAACTGTTGAAGCCTTACTTCAATATAAATTTTAATTTGCAACTGGCTGTGTGAGTTATGGTTGATGCACCATGCTGCACCCCACCTATCTACATGCTGATTGACCAGTGAAGTAGAACCAGCACACTGATGAGAACATATCACTGCTCCCCTTCTGTGGGCAGTGTTAGAAAGAAAGCATTGACCATTGAGACTAGGCGTTGAGTCCCACTATAATGGGACCCCAGGAAGCTAATAAAAATACAGATTTAAGGTGCTGATACTAGGTAGGCAGTAGGTGGTTTGACAAAACAGACAGCTGGTAGGTGTTGATGGTGGACATGGTGGTGAATGGATGATTGTGGTTCTCACCTCTTGACTAGTATCTGCATTACTGGATCTGACATTCGACATTTCCACTTGAAGAGAAAGACAATGAATTAATGATAGAATAACACAAAAGCAAAGCAAAGAAAGGAAAATAAGGTGAAGGGAATTATTAAAAAGAAGGAAAGAGAAGGAAAGGGAAGTGAATCACAGAAATGGAAAGAAAGGCAAAGGGAGAGTACAAAAAGGAAAGGGAAAGGTAGAGAAGGGCAGGAAAGGAAGTAAAAGTGAGGAAAAGGAAAAGAAAGGAAAGGGAGGAAAAGGAAAAGAAAAGGATAGAACAGAAAAGGAAAGGGTATAAGAAAGGGAAGATAAAAGGGAAGGGCAAAGTAAGAAAAGCAAAAATAAATTGAATGGAAAATAAATTGAAAGGAAAAAAAAAGAAAAGAAGGAAGATAGGAAAGAGAAGGAAAAGAAGGAAGATAGGAAAGAGAAGGAAATGAAGAAGAAAGGAAAGAGAAGGAAATGAAGAAGAAAGGAAAGGAAATGAAGAAGAAAGGAAAGGAAAGGAAAGGAAAGGAAAGGAAAGGAAAGGAAAGGAAAGAAAAGGAAAGGAAAGGGAAGGGAAGGGAAGGGAAGGGAAGAAGACAGGAAAGGAAAGGAAAGGAAAGGAAAGGAAAGGAAAGGAAAGGAAAAGAAAGGAAAGGAAAGGAAAGGAAAGGAAAGGAAAGGAAAGGAAAGGAAAGGAAAGGAAAGGAAAGGAAAGGAAGGGAAAGGAAAAAAAAAGGAAAGGGAGAAGAGAGGAGAGGAGATTTAAAAAAAATAACGATCAGCTTAAAAATCAAATGTTCAAAACTATACTCTTCCCCTACCGTTACCATCATAGCTTGGGGCCCTTGAAGCATGGTTCACAGGCGAAGGTACAGACTTTACTCTAGAAAAATGTAAATGTATAGGATTAAAAAAAAAAAAAAACACGGGCTGTTTACATTCCTCTGCAAATACTATATGCCTGGCTGATTCTCTGGGTTCAAAACATTATAAGCCACTGTCACTGAGCAAACACACAACAAACGCACAACAAGCAAAGCCTCTGATCTGCAACTTCAGAGGTAAATCATAATCTGCATATTTGTTCTGATTAAAGAATCCAGAAAATACTGACGGCTCAACTGTCAGGCAATTGGCATTTTCAGGAGGTCAGCCTACAGTGAAAGCGACAACTGTATATTTAACAGGGTAGTACAAAAAGATCTGTATTTATATCCAACAATAAGATGACATTAACACTGAAATACTTACCTCTCTTTCTTTTTACAAATTACACCTGGCAATAAAATATAAAAGGAATATTATTACTCTAGTGACAATTTCACTGTTAGAAAAGTACATAAGTCCTTATATGCAATCTTATTAAATTAAGCTTCAAATTACTCCTGATGCTTTACTCCTTCCACATCATTGATCTCCACTGCAAGAGGGAAAACTGAATGAAGAATGTTTAGAATCCATCACTTCCATGAGTGTTGGATCACTGATCCCCCTACTGCACCCAGTGGTTCGATCCACCAGTCCTAAGTCACTGCTGTGCCCTGTAGTGACATACAGGTCAACAGATGAAACCACAGATGGGACAATGGGGGGATCAGGGATTCAAAACTCCAAGAAGTTTAAGATTTTGAACATTCTTTAGGTGGTGATTAATTCTACAGCAAAGATCAGTAATGAGGGATAGGTATTTTTTTTTAAATTTAGGCAACCTTTTTGGGAACTTTATTTTAGCTCTAATCTCATTTACTGATTTTCAAGGTTTAACAAGGAAGAACTCAGTGACCGAACATCTAACAGACAATCCTCTCAAGAAGAAGCATCTAATATAGTATTTGTATATATTCAGTGGAAGTATAGCAACCAAAAATCCCTTTTAACATTACTATATATACACAAACCATCTGGATCACATTTAAAGGAATGAGATTTACATCTACTAATTAAAGCGGTAGTAAACCCATGCATTTAACAGGTTAAAAACCAGTCACATTCCCGTCATGTGCCGGAAATGTAACACTCCCATTGGTTGTGTTCTAAACCAAACTGTCAAACCATCCAATGGCTGGTGTCATAGCTGATCACATGTGCAGCATCATGGCAGTTGTGGATTAAACAGAGGCCAAGATGGCAGCTTCCTTGGCTGAAAATGATAGGAGGGTTTACTACCACTTTAAGGATGGGTCTTTATTTTGGAAACAGAGGGGTTTTTTAAAGCTTTTTGGTTATAGAGGATTTGCTTATAAACGGTAGCAGAACTCTAACAGAATGCTTATCATTTCTAAGACCAGGATGTGAACAGCAGATGGAAGCCTTTTTTTATTTTTAGGCTTAGTGGTCATTACAACAGCATAAATAAAATGATACCTTCAGAAAAGTGTTTCATGGAGCAGAACTCCATGCAAATGTTGTTCTCTCATACAGTGGGGCTGTGCCGCACTTCATGGGTTAACTGCTTGTTTTGGATAGGGGCGCACCCAAAGGCTATACTTACCCAATCTTCGATCCTACAGAATACAGCTCTCCCTCATGTCCAGCAGTGGACTGTTCCTGCCATCCTCACGTCCAGAGTCGGTCTATTGGGGTGATGACATCAGGAACAGTCCATTCACAATTCTTCTTTAAATTCAGGTCAGGACCAAAACTGGGTTGTGGACATATTTGGGATGGGTCACCAGTTGGCCATGTATCCAAGTATGAAATCAGCAGATCATTGGAGGGTGACAGCACACTGAATATGAATGATAGCATGGACATTTATGATGAGCTGAAGTGCATGTACTGTGAGTTATAGAGACAAGAAACCTGGCAGTAGTTGAAAATTTCTACTATTAAGCCTCATACATACGGACGTTTCTTAAAAAATAAACACAACGTCGGGCCCGACGTCAAGGAAAAAAAATCTGCGTTTTTCGGCGTTATGCATCGGCCTTAGTGAGCGTTAGTGAGCATCAGCGTCAATAGGCGTTTTTTAAAAAAAATCATCCCTCTGCTATTTTTCAACCTAAAAACGTTGGCGTCAAAAAACGCCAGTTAACGCCGGTACAATATTAGTTGGCATTTGTTGGCGTTAGTTGGCGTTTTGTGGCGTCGGCATCAAAAAATGCCAATACGTTACAGCCTCAGAACGCGATGGCTGTGGGTTCTAGTTTCAGCTCACTAATGCCGACGCCCTCTACAGCTCAAGAACGTCGGCGTTTTTATGGGGCCATTGACTAACATGGAGAGCTGCAAAAAACGCCAGAAAAAGCCGGCGTCAAAAAACGTCCGTGTGTATGAGGCCTTAAAAGAAAATACTACAATTTTATTTCTTTTGGTTTTACTAAAAATTACAGAAAAGCTTACATAAAAGAGAGCCAACAATATATTATGTGGGGAAGCAATCAAGGTTTTACATTGACAGCATAAAGCTAAAAAATTCAAGGGGACTAAAAAAAAGACTAAAAAGGCATTAGTTTGGCAAAACACACACACACATCATAAAAACTAAATAAATAACAGTGTTTGGACTGTGGAAGGGTAAATCATTTGTGGCAAAATTCGCTTGTAAGGATGTCATTCTAGGTAGATAGCTAGTGTAGGGATGTGTTTCCTAAAGGTTTGATCACACCATGTGTAATGAACTGCATTTCTCCACCCCAGATCAATGTATGTCTCTGATTGTGGTTTTCTATGTGCCTCGTTCACACCACAATGTTGTGTACATGTATATTGTGTTAAAATGATACCTTTCTGCATTTTAATGCAATGCACGTGAAATTTAAGACATAAAAATGTAATTGTTATTAGTATTCTCACCCTTTTAAGTAGCATTTTAATGCAACGTATTGGCAGGTGTATCACCTGTTATTTGTTTGACTTTCCTTGACCATGTGCAAGTAAATGCAGATCACTGCACATGGTATGCATGGAGTACACCAATTTCACCAGTAGGGTGTGCTTAGTGGCTTCTTGTGACATGTCATCTGTTGAAAGAGAGTACTGTCCCAGAGATATATCATGATTAACCTTTTTTGTTGGATAGGTAACCACTGATAGGCTTGTTGTCAGTGGGTTGGGCCTAGCTTCAGCAAATCTCCTAGGCATCCTTCTGGGTTGGAGGCACTTGCCTCTTCCCAGGCCTGAGGGCCTTGATGTTTGGGCATACAGTGTGCTAACTACTATTTAAGATTAACTTCACCCATGCTGTTTCTACTGCTATAAGAATATATTATTTGGGACAATGGAGAAACACCTTAATCTCTACTGGTCGATGGTTACAGTTATTACTTGGTACAAAAAAAAACACAGGAACTCCTGTGGTAATAGATGCCATCTCTGGGTAGGTGAAGTCTGGACTCCATGCAAGGACTGGTAGTTACAAGTCCTGTCCTTGGGTATTTCAGCTTTCCCTGCCCCATTCTGTTTTGAATAAATCTTTAAAATAACATTCAAGAACCTTTGGACTACCATTATTGAGCAAAAACAAATATGAGTACTACACCTGGGGACAAATTTATCTCAATTGGAGGTCCCACTAGCATTACACGAGGCCAGGGGCGTTGCTAGGTCTACAAAAGATCTGGGGCTAGGGCCCATAGCAGCAAAGTAAAGAAAGTCATACGCTTGAGTGGGCATACACATGTATATAATATACATGTGAAAAAAACATGGTTCATTATTGACATTGGTAGCTGGTCATCTCTAATTCCACAAAGAGGTAA
>BLSH010559732.1:1165983-1179734 GCA_018402905.1 Glandirana rugosa
TTGGGCCTGACATTTCAAGCCCAGGCATGGCTTGTATTTATACTTTTTTGACACAGTTTGAAGATGATTTTAGAACAGTTATATGGCTTCTACCGTTAATTAATACTTTTCAGACCCAGTTTGAAGATGATCCACATTCACCTCCATTTTTGTTTTTTTTATGTTTTTATTTTTTTTTAAATATTTAAAGTTATTTCCCTGTCCCCATTTCTTTGTAGGGCACTTGTCCCACCCTTACCCCCATTTTCCTTCCTTTTGCAGACCTCTAGGACCTTCCTGGACTTTTTTACAGCTTTTTTCAGAATTTTCATTAAAATTACCAGAACCCCGGACCCGAACCCGGACTTTTTTTGAAAAGTCCGGGTTCGGGTCCGGGTACCGGACACCCCAAAGTTCGGTACGGACCCGAACTTTACAGTCCGGGTTCGCTCAACTCTATTTATAAGTTAAATATTTGCCCTGCCAATGTTAAATTCTTTAAAAAAAACTGCAGCTTTTGCATTTGCTTTGCCACCTGACTTCATTTCTTAAAGAGTCACTTAGGGGTGTATTTGTGAAAAACTTTTCAGAGCTATAATTCCAGTGAAATTGTATGTATTTTATTCTGTGCAAACGAGAGGGCTAAAAATGAATGTTAAAAGGCTATTTTCTCTCTAGATTGAATTTTAATCTTCATACACAATATCCTGATTCAGGAAATTACTGCATTATGACCACTAGATGGAGCTGACCATTATAGGAGATAAATACTTATTTATTTAATTCTCTGCTCTATTTAGTGGCCATATTGCAATGTTTTCCTGATTCACTCTATTATGTAAAAAGAACAACAACCTAAAAAGAAAACATTCCAATGTTTTTTTTTTTTCCCCGATTCACACAGAACAAATGCACATGCAGTTTCACAGGATGAATAGCTCTGCAATGTTTTTGTAAATACACTCCTAAAAGTTGACCTGTCAGTTTACTCCTGTCTCTTCAAAATTGGTACGAATAAGGGCTCCTTCACACTATGTACATTGACCTGTAGATTGTAAGCTCTAACAAGCAGGGTCCTCTGATCCCTCTTGTATTGATTTGTATTGTAATTGTACTGTCTAGGGTTGCCACCTGTCCAGGATTCACCCGGACAGTTCGGGTTTGGAATCATGTGTCCGGGTTTCAGACTGCCTGAAACCCGGACACATTATTCATACTGGACTATGACTTCTCAGCAGGGTTGCTGGCTACAGTTGTCTAAGCTGGGAGTGTCTGTTACACGATCTTTCACACTGCCCAAAGCCAGCACTAACAATCCCAGTCTGCACCTCTTCCTCCCGACCCTACCCCTCTGTGTCTGCCCACACTCCAATCCCCGGCCCTGTGCCTCAGAAAAGGAAAGTGGGGGCAAGAAATTTGAAGCCCAGCAGGCTCAGATACATCTGGATGAGAGGTGCTGACTGCCAAGGGGTGAGTGAGCTCACCATCCATCCCTGTCTGTGACTGAAGTCTTCCCCCTGCCCCTTCTCTCTCCTGCCTTTGCGTGAGTACAGTAAGGTAAATCAGGGTTCTCAGAGCACCCTTTACATCAGAGTTCTCCTTTACACCAGAGGCCACAAAGTTCCCCCTTACATCAGAGTCCTCTCCGTACAGAATTCTCAGGGTTCCCAGAGCATCCCTTATGTTAGAGTCCCCAGTGTTCTCCCTTACATCAGAGTCTGCATAGTCCCCCTTACAGTGAAAGGGAACTCTGTAAATTCAGATGTAAAAGGGTAACTCTGTGGATTCAGATGTAAAGGTGGGCGTTTTTTATTAACTTCATATGATTAGAAATGTTATTTAATAGCAAGATATGTGTACAGTTTATACTATAAAAATAAATTGCTGTACGCCGCTAAAGCGTTCGGGTTTGACTTGAAGAAAAGGTGGCAACCCTAGTACTGTCTGCCCTCATGTTGTAAAGCACTGCGCAAACTGTTGGCGCTATATAAATCCTGTATAATGTAATGTAGAACCCCCATAGTGATAGGTGTGTTTTTGTAGTGAGTTTTTGTTAGGAGAGGTACAACTTAGTAAGGCCTGACAGTGAGTGCAGGCCTGAATGTTTTGATCTGGGCTGGGGAGTGGCTCAGGGAGGGCTGGAGATTGCAGGAAGGAACACCCCTTTGATTCTCCTCCCTTTTTGGAGCTAGAAAGCTGTGGAAAAGGGGGTGGATGAGGAGGTGTCACTTTCCGATGTATTATAAGGAGCCCTGACCAATCCACAGTCTGGATTGGCAGGGGGCAGGCCTCTTTAAACACAGTAGTCTGCCAACAGTGGGGAGGAGAGTTCATGTGGAAGAGTGGAGAATCTAGCAGGTGCTGTGGAGGCCTTTCCCGGGAGGGAGCCCCCAGTCTGGGGGGGGTGACCATGAGGCCTGGAGGCTTGGGTGCAGCCAGGAGAGGAGCCGTCATCCTGGAGTAGCACAAGGGAGCAGGAGAACAGCATAGGGACTACACTGAAGGCTCTTTAATCCACTGTTGTCTGTGAGTGGCAGCCCCTGGGAGTTGGATGAGAAGGCTGGAACAAGCTGGGAGAAGAGTGTGGAGAAGCCAGTAAGGGGAATGAGGGCCACAGGACAGTGAGACAGGTTGGAGGGGGCCTGGAAGATGGATGGGCTGGGAGTTGTAGTTCATCCAGTGCCCAGCTAGTACCAACGTACTTAGCTACACAAATGAGGCTCCATGGCTTCACAAATGGGAGCCTGTGACCCTTACCCACAAAGGGTGGGCCGGAGGTCCTGCTAGTAGTCAGAGCAGGCCTCACCATGTGCTAGCTGCGGTGGAAGAGGAAGTGTCATGGAGGTCATGGAGGTCTGATAAATTTACTTTCAAGCCTGTAACAGGAGTAAGAGTAACGGTCAGCAAGTGTCAGACTCCAGTGGCAAACTGAGAAGCTCTGGTGAACTCCATGCCCAAGAGGGTTAAGGCAGTGCTGGAAAATAATGGTAGCCACACAAAATATTGACATTTTGGCCCAATTTGGACAGCAAATTTACACTGTTATACAAGCTATACACTCACTACTTTACATTGTAGCAAAGTGTCATTTCTTCAGTGTTGTCACATGAAAAGATATAATAAAATATTTACAAAAACGTGAGGGGTGTACTCACTTTTGTGAGATACTGTATTTCTGTCCACTGCACTCTGTTATATTGTAATTACATATTCCTGACCCAAGTCTTCTTTGTCTCAACAGTTGCTGGTTGCTGCATAGCTTAAATATTTTAATGAAGTTCTTAAGGTAGGCTCAAAATGTTAGCCTTCTGTCTAAATTCAGTGTGGAAAAAGCATATGTAATTGAGGAGTGTTATTTTTTTAATTATTGTTCTGAGGTTTATGTGTGTCTGTAAGGCTTTTGCTTGTGGCACAATAATTAAAGTTTATGTATAGAATAGGATTTGTTTTGACCTCTGTCAGTGTTTTTTTATTTGTTTTGTTTGCTCTCTGTACCCCATTGAGAATATTTTCTATTACTCCCTGTCCTGGATATGCAGCTGTGGAATTCCCCACTTAAACAGTTGTCATCAGAACCAGTGTCCCCACTAGAAAATTTTGCCTCACCTCCTGTTCTAATAGTAAAAGTACTGTTTGAGATTTAACATCACTTTCTGTCTTTCTAATAATAGCACCAGGACACACTGATGGGCGAGTCCAGTGAGAACAAAGCTGGCAATTAAACTCTAGCCCACTCATATTTTTGGGGGGTACGTTTTGGCTACACATACACTTTAAAAACATTTTGTGGATGCAAGGACTTTGGCATATGTGTGCCCATTTATATATTCTATGTAACATTGTCTCTTTTAACCCCTCCCACTGCCAGCACAATGTGGCCACACCCACCATTCAGTGTGATGCACTATGCATGCTTATTTGTCCCACAGTGTCCCAAATCTTCCACAACCCTGACAACTCCTCATAATACTAACCCTAGATGATGCCTGAAGAAACATCACTCTGTCTTTCTGGGGATGATGAATAAATTGCCAGGGGTTTTTCTGTGATCTCTCTGAGAGCATGCACTTGACAAGAAAATGTATTGACCTATTGCCACCTTAGGACTGGAAGCAGTGGTGGGCACTCCATTAGGGGAGCAGGAGTGCCACCCCCTAATCCATGCACCCGGCCCCTAATCTTCATTCAGGGTGCCGGATGCATGGATTTCAATGGGTCTTTTTTTTTTTAGAAGCAAATGAGTAGAGCCTGAGGCACTAATTGGCTTCAAAAAGGGTGGACTCAGGCCCCAGAGCACTGAGCCCAGTGCCCACCCAGTTGTGTGAAATTAGCAAATTAATGTTTCTACTCCCTGCCAATCAGGAAGTGGGTTCTGAGACACCATTGGCTGGGAGTCCTCAGACCCGATTGGCTGCGAGTCTTGATTGTTTAAGGATTAGTAGACTGCAATATAGTAAATGTTTTGCTTTAAAGGCTAGCATTATGTTCAGCCTACACCTTTTTCTTAATTTTGGATAGAGTAGTGAAAGTTTAGAGCCTCTGTCAGGGTTTTACTGCTATCCAGGGCTTCTTTAGATCAATATCAGTAGAGCAAGAAGTGAGAGGAAATCTCTTTAACCCCATTGCCTCTCTATATATACTACATTTATCTAGAGAGTGAAGGGCTTACAACATTTCACAACCCTTCGCTTCCGCCAGCTCCCGGCTGCACTGGGAAAGTGATCCAGGCGGATGTATAGCCACCCAATGACTTTTACCTTGCTGGCGCTCAGGATTGCACGCAGGAGGAGATCATTCATTCTCCAAACTCCTCTGCTGTCTATGAAACCAGAAGCACTTTGTGACTGTCATTCCAGGGCTTCTGTGGTTACAGAAACAGCTACTCAAGCACACAGTGTGCTTGATTAGCTGCAGTGGAGGGCAGAAAAGACATTAGGGGTCTAATAGACCCCTAATGTCTCCATAAAGAGGACTTCCCACCTGCACAAAGCAATCCTAATTGTTATTGTGATAGCAATAAAGTTAAACAAAGAAAAAAGTAAAAAAAAAATATATATATAATAAAATGTAATAAAAATCATTTTAGAAAATGAAAAGTGACTTCATTGCCTTGCACACACCTGGACATGCAAACTCGGGCACGTGTATGTAAACAGCAAGTGTGCCACACACGTTATATATATCGGCATGAACATTGAGGGGAGAGCAATAATTCTAGGTTCTTCATGTATGGTTAATGCTACATTAATGAGCCATAAAGGCATTTAAAGCTTTGCCTACTTATAATTTTTAGTGCCATAATTTTTGTACATTTTTCCAGAGCTTTTTTGAGGCTGAACATATTTAGTATATTTTTCTCTACATGAACATTGGAGTGAGAGCAATAATTCAAGGTCCTTCATGTGTGGTTAACTTTAAATCAATGAGCCATAAAAGGCATTTGAAGGGTCGCCTACTGATAATTTTTAGTACCATAATTTTTCTCAATTTTTCGGGAGCATTTTTGAGGCTTAACATATTTCATTCCATTTTCTCTACAATACCTCTTTTTTTTATTTTACAAAATAAAATGGGGATTTTTGTACAAAAAAAAAAAAAAATTATTGTATTTTTTTGTGAAAATATAGACTTGATAAACAAATTTTGTTCAACATAAAAAAATGAAAGTGCAATCTTTTTATTAAATGGGGCCTCTGCTTTCAGAAAATATATAAAGTTCTGGGGGGTTTAAGTTATTTTCTAGCCAAAAATGCCAATTTTGACAAAAAGTATCAAAAAAATGCTCTAGAGAAAATATAGTTAAATGGAGCCCCAGATAGCAATAAAAACATGACAGGTGTTCTAATTCTTCCCCACTGCATCCTAAATGAGTACATTTATTTGGCTTGATATGTACTTTAGGGGTTCTTTTACACAACATGCATTTGAATGTGCTTTTAAAAGCAGTATAGAAAAAAATATATGTAGTTCAAAAAGCCTTGCTTACACCATTGCACCAATTTAAAAAAAGTAAAGTGTGCTGTGCAATTTTTAGAATGTCAACTTACCAGAACAAATTGAATGCCCTGCATGTAAATGCAACTCGGTAAAAAAATTCATACAATGCCAAAAAAAGTGCTGCAAGCACATTAAAAATGCATGTAAATGCGCATGCGGAACTCTACACTGGACTCAGGGATTGGGGTATAAACAGGCAGTAAGACCCTCAATGCAGAAGGATGCTTGTTACTTAAACATTTCTTCCTTAAGAGGCTGACTTATACATATAACGAAAATGGAAAAAATAAAGTAATTTATACCTGTGGAGGTCTGCTTTTTTACATTTATATTTAATTGAGTTCCGCTCCCGTATTCCAGCACTGAGTTGGTCTTGTTGTTTCCAATGCAGAATTTCAGCATCACAAAGCAGTAATAGGTGGTGTTATCTTTATTTTGGACCCCATTTATCTGGAGATCAGCCGATCTGCTCAGCTGAGTTCTTCCACTGTAATTGGGATGAACCATCAGATCAGAGGGGTGATAGGCAAAGGGTCCTGTTGGGTTGCCAACTCTCCAGAAAACTCCACTCCACAGAAGGTTTTGGTCTGGTGGGACGGTGTATGAGCAGCTGATGGTGGCAGAGTCTCCTTCATTAGCCTTTATATTTTCAGACTGAGTGACTGTAAATTTGGGATCATTCTGAGTAGGATCTGAGAAGAGAATGAAAACGGAACCCTTGAAATAACTTTCCAATCTCAGGGAACCCCTGTTAAAAATGACTACATCTACAATTCATGATACATTAGTGATAGTCAGTGAGGAGAATGTTCTTTACACTTGTGGCCATTGGGAAGAATTACCTCCTTACAGATAGCTACAAAGATCAATGGAGTCAGTGGGAACTTATTCGAGAAGCAGAACTTGCTCATTGGTCAAGCTCTGGAGGAACCCTAGGGCTCCAAGGAACCATGGTTGAGAAACACTGCTCTAGAGCAGCCTTTCTCAACCTTTTCAACATGGAGGAACCCTTGAAATAGTTCTCCAATCTCAGGGAACCCCTGCTAAAAATGAGAAATCTACAACTCATGATACATTAGTGTGATGGTCAATGGGAAGAACGCTCCTTACACTTGTGGTCATTGGAAAGAATTACCTTCTTACAGATCGCTAAACATAGCAATGGTGTCAGTGGGAACTTATCTGAGAGGCAGAAATTGCTCATTGCTCAAGGAACCCCTAGCAACCTCTAGAGCAGGGATATGCAATTAGCGGACCTCCAGATGTTGCAAAACTACAAGTCCCATCATGCCTCTGCCTCTGGGTGTCATGCTTGTGGCTGTCAGAGTCTTGCTATGCCTCATGGGACTTGCAGTTCTGCAACAGCTGGAGGTCCGCTAATTGCATATCCCAGCTCTAGAGGAACCCTGGCTGAGAATCACTGCTCTAGACTAGAGTATGGTAGAGTAAAGCTGACCAGAAACTAGTAGGTTTTCAAAAGAATGTAGGAAAATGATTACAATGTTTATATTAATATTTTCAGTACACTTGAATAATGTTGTTCAAAAATATTTCACATTTTTATTTGCTTTTAACATTTGATTGTGGAACAGAAGCTACATTCACTGTTAGAAATCTGTCCTTTTCAAAAACATTTCCATCCTCCTCCTTCCTAATTTTCTCATCACTGTGGTTGAAAATGAATACTGATTTGACTCCACTTATGATTTGAAAATTGAAAGAACGTTCTTAAAAATAAAAAAATGTAGAATGAAGTTCTACTAGTGTATGACAAGCTTAAAGTGGTTGTAAATCTCACACATGAAATAGGAACAAATCATGCCCTTCTATAGTGTGTGCTTGTCTCAATCCAGAGCACTAAGTGTTATTCCTTTTTGCTGCTTCATTCATCTGCTATCAGCATGAATCACCTCTGACAAGATTTCCTGACACCAAGAGAAAAATGGTGACAGGGGAGGGGTCTCCTGCTGATTGAGAGCCTCAGCTCTGTTCCTGCGTGCGGTGTGAAGTGGGGGTGTGTCCCTTCCCTCCAATCAGCTCTCAGAGCTCTCCTCACTGAGCTCTTCAGAGTGTGACTTCAGCTTTCTGCCCCTCTTTTCTCTGAACTTACAGACAAGCTTTAAATATTCAGAAAGGATGTAGAGAAATGAAAATTACAGATAAACAGATACAACCCATGTAGGAGGATTGATTTAATCTCTGTGTATCGTCCGATGCCCAGCACTTCACTGGGTGACCAGTATGTAAGGGTTTACACTTTAAGACTGCAATATCCAGACAATGCTGGACTTCAAATGATGCTTCTGTTGCTGTATGAGGGGGCGTGTCTGGCCAGCAACCTAGATGGCCGCTCTTCTCTGAGGCTCCTGAGATCCCAGCCATAAACCAACTAACAAAATGACAATACTGACAGCATCCATCCTACAGTGTGACCCTGCAATCACCCTTTACCTGATAAGATGTCTCGGCGAAGGAAGAACACTGATCGGCTGCAGAAAGTAACAGATTTCTTCCCAGCTTCAGGCCCTGATCCCATCCAAGATGGCGCCGACCCGGGACAGAGAGCTCCACAAGACTCACAAAATACAGGTGAGACGAGCACCGACCGTAGACTGACCTTCCCCCTGTACGAGGGAGACCCAGGCGACTCTTCCCCACCCTTGTCACCCACGACCAGAAGCCCGCTGAAGTCCAGACCCCGCATGGAAGACGCGGAACAAGATTTGATCGCAGATCTGCTCAAAGAAATTTGTTTGTTTGAGAAGAATTTTGCTTCCTGCTCCTGTGGTTGAATATGACCATCAATTGCACTAACCATTAGAGACTTGACAACAAACATTCTTGAAATTAAACATTTTGAACGTAATTCTACTAGTGTATGACCAGTTTAAAGCGGAGTTCCACTTTTTTTTGCCTATATAGACTTACCTTTGAAGGAAAAAAAAAATTATACTCATCCTAAGTCTCTTGTTGCTAGGTGGTCTCTGTAATCTGCCCCTATTTGGTCCTTCTCCTCACTTCCTGCTTCCCCTGGCCTCCTGGGAGATGTGAGTTATCATTTCCCAGGAGTCAGTGGGCTTCCCTGTACTGTAACATCGTGTTATTTCCAGACAGGAAATGACAATTTAAGGAGAACTGAGATCGAGGAGTGCATGATGGTTACCCACCATGCACTTCTTTCAGGAAGAGATGCCAGGAGACTATGGATGGGCTTTAGGTGCCCTCACCTAAAATGGAAAAGTCCAGCAGTGAGAGAAACGAAATTGTGAGTAAAAAATACATGGAATTACTAGGCGGTTTGAAAGTAAGGAAACAAAAGGTTACATCTATTTAATATTAAAATAGTGAATGCCAAAAATAAAATTCTGGGTGGAACTCCGCTTTAAGGCCTCATACACATGGGCGTTTGCAAAAAAAGAAGCAAAACGCCAGGCCTGATGTCAGGGAAAAAATCACAGTTTTTCTCGGCGTTTTGCATTGACATCAAAGCACGTTTTTTCACGCTAGCTTTCAGCTCAAAAAACGACGTAGGATCCCCCCCAAAATCCATACCAGACCCTTATCTGAGCACGCAGCCTGGCAGGCCAGGAAAGGGGGTGGGGACGAGTGAGCGCCCCCCCCTCCTGGACCATACCAGGCCGCATGCCCTCAACATGGGGAGTATGGGTGCTTTGGGGCAGGGGGCCCCTCTTCCTGACAACCCTGGCCTTTGGTTGTCGGGGTTTGCGGGCGGGGGCTTATCGGAATCTGGAAGCCCCCTTTAATAAGGGGGCCCCCAGATGCCGCCCCCCCCCACCCTATGTAAATGAGTATGGGCTACATCGTACCCCTACCCATTTACCTGGAAAAAAAGTGTACCAAAAAAACACACTACACAGCTTTTTAAAATATTTTATTAAATCAGCTCCGGCGTCTTGTCCCCTCTCTTCTCCCTCGTCTTCTTTCTTCGGCTCTTTTGTGGGGTCTTCTGTCTTCTGAGGGGTCTTCTGCGGGGTCTTCTGCTCTTTTGCCGCTGTCTCCTCAGCTAGCTTCTCCTGCTTCTTCTCCTTCTTCTTCTCTTCTGGAGATGTTGACTCGTCGCTCTCTTCCACTCGAATGCAGGGTCCGTGCTGCGTGGTTGCCTTATATTGTCATGGGGCGGGGCCACACGATGACGTCATCATGAGCCCCACCCTCATGACGTCACATCCTGGGGTGGGGCTGTGATGTGATGGCCCGCCCTAGGATGTCACGTTATGAGGGTGGGGCTCATGATGACGTCATCGTGTGGCCCCGCCCCATGCCAATATAAGGTAACCACACAGCACGGACCCAGCATTCGAGTGGAAGAGAGCGAAGAGTCAACATCTCTAGAAGAGAAGAAGAAGGAGAAGAAGCGGGAGAAGCTAGCCGAGGAGACAGCGGCAAAAGAGCATAAGACCCCTCAGAAAAGAGCCGAAGAAAAAAGACGAGGGAGAAGAGAGGGAAGAAGACGCCGGAGCTGATTTAATAAAATATTTTAAAAAGCTGTGTAGTGTGTTATTTGGTACACTTTTTTTCCCAGGTAAATGGGTAGGGGTACGATGTACCCCATACTCATTTACATAGGGTGGGGGTGCCGGCATCTGGGGAATCCCCCAAATTAAAGGGGGTTTCCAGATTCCGATAAGCCCCCGCCTGCAGACCCCGACAACCAACAGCCAGGGTTGTCGGGAAGAGGCTCTTGTCTCCATCAACATGGGGACAAGGTGCTTTGGGGTGGGGGGGGCGCAGAGCCCCCCTTGCCCCAAAGCACCCATACTCACCATGTTGAAGGCATGCTCGCCCCCACCCCCTTTCCTGGCCTGCCAGGCTGCATGCTCGGATAAGGGTCTGGTATGGATTTTGAGGGGGACTCTACGCCGTTTTTTTTTTGGCGTGGGGTTCCTCTTAAAATCCATGCCAGATCGAAGAGCCTGGTATGCTCCTGGGGGGGAACCCCATGCAATTTTTTTGCGGGGTTCCCCTTTAAGACCCCCAGCACACAAGTCGCGGCGCAAGTCAGATCATCGTGATCCGACTTCTGGTGCGGCTTCTACTCAAATCAATGGGCTCCCATAGGGAACCATTGATTATGAATAGAACGCCTGACGAGGCTTAACGCTGTGTATACAACGTTAAGCAACGTTATTGAGCGTTATGCCGGCTCGGCGTCAAAAACGCCATGACGCTGCGGTTTCGGAACGCACTGGTCCTGCATTCTAGCTACAGCTCACTAACGCCCTCTACTGCTCAAAAACGTCTGCGTTTTTAGAGGGCCATTGAATAACATGGAGAGCTGCAAAAAACTCCCAAAAACGTGGCGTTAAAAAATGCCTGTGTGTATGAGGGCTAAGCGTATCTGCTGTTTTTTTTTTTTTTTTTTGCTGTCTGATTTCTTTCAATTCTTCTATAAAGCTGGCAATACATTACAAGAATTTTGTTTGAACGTTTTCATTTTAAGAATGGTTGTGCGATTCTGTAATCATTAGTGGGATCTAACTGACATTCTTCAACTGAAGTGAGAAAATACTTTGAAGGAATAGGATGGAAAATTTTTCTCTCTTTCAATATTTTTTATTTGTTTTGTATAGACAAAGGTTAAGAAGGATATAAAAGGTCAGTAATCATCAACAGCAAAAAAGTAACAAAAATAGAAGGGTAGGATGAACAACTTGAAAAAAAAGTTAAAATAACGGAACAACATACAGTATATGATTAATCTGATGCAATGGGAAAAACTCAGTCTCGGAAAATCTGTAGAGGTCTACATCCCAAGACCAATAACACATGACTACATAGGCCTGTACTGTGCATGACAGCTACCAACCTAGGTAATATTCAGATACCCAGAGCATCAAGACGGTGCAAGAGAAAAGAAGAAGGAAAATAAGAAAGAAAAATCAAAAGGAGGAAGAAAGAAGAGGTCTGGTCATAAGATAATACAGATGCTCCCACTCCATAACTTTAAAGGAGCCATCAGGTTACAAACGGTACGTGCATGTAAGAGGCCCACGCCACCCAAGTTTTCTCAAATGTCTTGACTGTATCATTCAAAACACCATGGGCGCCACCCCCCATCCATGCATCCGGCCTCCCGATCTACATACAGGGTGCTGGACTATGGATTGCAATGGGGGGGGGGGGGGTTTGAAGCACATGATTAGAGCCAGAGGCTCTAATAGGCTTCAAAAAAGGGTGGGCTTGGGGCGCAGAGCACTGCGCCCCGAGCCCACCCAGTTGTGTGACGATCTTCACACCAAACCTCCTCCCCGCCAATCAGGAAGCGGGACCCGTTTCCGATTGGCCAAAATGTCAGGTGAGCCTATTGAATGCCTAGGAGTAGGAGAGAAGAGAGCACAGCCAGAGGAGAAGACCAACCGACCCACCAGCCCCTACTGTGACATGGATGCCACCCAGCACTCCCCAGCTCAGACAGGGGAGTGAGGAGGAGGGGGATATCGGAGTCATCCTGGGCAGGTGAGGAGGCCACCTGTCTTGCAGCGGGGGGGGTGTGGAACAGCCTCGGGGGAGGGGTGGTATTGGTTTGCCCCCCCCAGAATTATTGAGCACCAGCCACCACTGCAAAACACTGGCAATATTCTCATGCAACGTGATCCATGTAACTTTTCCTTTTTCTTTGCTTGGTTGGTTGGTGCTTTGCTTTTGCTTGGGGAGATGGAAGGCAGCTTCCAGGATTTAGCAGCTGTCATTTTAGCCCCAAGTAAGATAAAAATATCAAACATTGAGACTGACTAGCAACCCCCTCAACCAGAGCATTGAGGAGGGCAATGTGGGGGGATTTGGGGACATTTTTTCTCAAAAAACGAATTTCTAATAGTGAATGTGGTTTTGGTTCAGGAAAGTTAAAAAATATAAATGGAGACCCTAAATTTCCCCCACGCTTCAAAAATGTTTTCTTTTTTTCTTATATTTGTATTCTAGTTAGTAGCATTTCTTGTCACTTCCTGTTTCAGGTGTCACCAGAACAGGAAGTAAGAGAAAATCTTATAAAGTGGACAGACAGCAATGAAAACCTTTGACACACCGAATTTGTACGAAGGAAGCAGAACCGGGCTATGTAATGAGCAATTCAGTTGTCGTTATGTAAATATATCATTACAAACCATAGAAAGAAACAAAGTGTTTAAAAACATTAAACCCTTTTTTTACATATATATTTACATATAATTGGCATGAACACTTGTAATAAATTTAAACTCTAAAGTAAATTATAATAGTGCAGTTAGGGAGGCCACCTTTTATTCAAGCCAAACCCGAACACTTTAGCCACAGCGTTTTTTTATTTTTTTTACATTTATGCTATAAGTTTGAAAAAGACTTGGGAAACTTTTGGTGGCCTGAAAGCTCAGTAATGCAGCGCACACAGCTTGGCGTGGGGAACAGTGCGTGTGGCCAAATTGTGAGTGTTCTGCACGGAATGCGGGGTTGATAAATGTTTAATATACAAAATGCAGGGGTCAGATATGTGCTGGGGAGAGGGCTAGTGCTAGCAGGTGGTTAGAGTTAGATATGTGCTGGGGGGACTCTTTGGGAGGGGAAAGGGCTAGTGTTGGGGGGGAGTCAGATATGTGCTTGGTGGTGCTTTGGGAGGGGAGAGGGCTAGTGCTTGCAGGAGGGGGGGTTGGATGTGTGCTGGGGGGATGCTTTGGGAGGGGAGAGGGCTAGTGCTGGAGGGGGGTCAGATATGTGCTATGTGGTGCTAGGAGGGTATCGTGGTGTATCGTGTATAGACTGGGGGAAGGTCGTGATCGGGA
>BLSH010559732.1:1180996-1199642 GCA_018402905.1 Glandirana rugosa
CCCCCCCCCCCCCCCCTTCCCTGTCCATCTACAGAGCATAGAAGAAAACTTTCTACAGACCTCAGGTCAGAGTGTCCCTGCTCCCCCTCCTCTTCCTGTGTGTGTGAACAGAGCTGAGGAGGAGGAGGAGGAGGGGACAGCTTTGATCCCCTGACACCAACAGGCTCCGGGAGGACAGGGGAGACACATCAGATAGCGAGCAGACTCCTCACTCTCTGTGCAGTTCGGTGTGAATGATGTGTCCGGCTCTGGGACAAATGAAATCCCGAACACATCTTTAACCACTTCAAATCCAGGCACTTAGAACACTTTCCTACCAGACCAATTTTCAGATTTTAGTGCTGTTGCTCTTTGAATGACAATTGCGCGGTCGTGCGATGCTGTACCAAAACACATTTTTTATCATTTTGTTCGCACAAATAGCGCTTTTTTTTTTGGTGGTATTTCATCACCTGTGCGGTTTTTATTTTTTGCCGTACAAAAAAAGACCATAAAATTCTCTGTTTCTGTCACAAAACTTTGTAAATAAGTACATTTTCTCCATCACTGATGGGCACTGATGAGGCTACACTGACGGGCACTGATGAGGCGGCACTGATGAGGTGTCACTCATGATGAGGCACTTATATGAAGCAATGATGAGCACTGTTAGGTGGCACTGATATGCAGCACTGATGGGCACTGATATGCAGCACTGACAGACACTGATAAGCGGCACTGATGGGCACTCATAGACGGCACTGATTAGCACTCATAGGCGACACTGGGCACTGATAGGTGGCACTGATGGGCACTGATAGGTGGGCACTGGTAGGTGGCATTGATATATGACACTGGTACGCACTGATAGGGGCACTAGTGGGCAGATGCACTGATAAGGGCCCATTCCCTGGTGGTCTAGGGTGTCATCTGAAGGTGGCCATCCATATTGGGCACTATACCCCTTACCTGGTGGTCTAGGGTGGTCTCCCTGGTGGTCTAGATCGGCTCCATGGTGGTCCTGGGTGGGCACATCCCTGGTGGTCTCTGGGCAGGCTCCCTGGTGGTCTAGTGTGGCGATCCTAGGGGGGGCTGAGGCCCCCCCCTGTCAGGAGAGCAGCCAACCGGCTCTCCACTGCTCAGGTCTGCAGACCCGAGTACAGGAAAAGCCGATAAACGGCCTTCCTGTTTACACTGTGACCAGCCGTGATTGGTCACCGCTGATCACATGGTAAAGTGCTTCCGATGGAAGCATTTTACCGAGATCGGTAATGCAGGGGGTCAGACTGACCCCCCACACCACCGATCGCCACGATGCGCGCCCCCTCGGGCGTGCGCCGGCATGTTATCCTGAGGACGTCATATGACTCCCAGTCAGGATAACTGAACCACTTCCCGGCCATCATTCTGCATATGGATGGGGATGGGAAGTGGTTAAAAAACCAGACTGTCCGGGAAAAAAACAGACAGGTGGCAACCCTAAGTGCAGTCTGCTCAGGAATGGCTGTGTGTGCTGTTATTTAGTTGTATTCTCTACCTGTCAGAGCAGACTGATAGTCCAGCGTAAGGTTACAAGGCCCACGTAGACATTTACACTCTCAGTTAATAATGTTTTTCAGGTGGAACTCAACTGGTGCTGGATCGTTGGCTGTCTTTATTGAGCAGCGCAGGATGACATATCTCATACTACATAAATACACATATGCGGGAATTTATCTATCCTGGTACCGAAACACACAAATCCAATCGAAAAAGAGCCCAAATGATTTGTTGCAGGTTCGATCATTTTGATCAAATTGCACATTAATCAGCTAAAAGAAATCAAATCGTGTGTGGCCCCAGAAGAATAGGAACAGTCAAGTAAATTTGTTTCATTACAGAAACGACATAGCATGTTTCTTCTGCAATAAAAAGCTGCCAGCTGAAAACTTGGTAACAAATGTTCACTTTAGTTCCACTTAAAGGCAAGGTTGAGACATGTGGCTATTAGGGTTGCCATGTCATCCCTTTAATCCAGGACACATATGAATCACACAGGTTATGTGACTAATTTAATGCAGATAAAGCACCAAGTGAGTTTAATTACCACCTTAATCAGCCGCAGAACAACCTGTGTAATTCATATGTGTGCTGAATTAAAGGGATGAGGTGGCAACTCTATTATTTGCCACACCTCTGATAAGTGATTAACCATGGATTGATTTTCAATAGTGTTTGACAGGGGGTGAGGAGATGCTTCCTCATTGCCCATTTTATTCCCAAAAATGTGGCTTCACTGGACCACAATACATACACGCAGTTGCAAGGCGCTTGTGGCACGACCCTGTTCACTTGAATGGGTTACCTTCGACAGTGGTACTGCCTACTGCAAGCACATTTTTTCCTTGGCCATAAAGCAAAGCATTGCAGCTGCACCATGTGTACATCCCCATCCAGTTGTCTTTGTAGCTTAAGAAGGGAGAGGTTGGCGGATGTAAATGAACCCTTAGGGTCAGTTTACACCATAGAAACGCAGTCCGGATGCGTTCCGGATGCTTTTCTGCATGCGCGTTTTTGACACGTTTCAGGTGCATTCCAGTGCATTTTTGATGCGTTTTACCGCGTTCCAGTACAGTTCAGTTTTCTGGAGCTGGAACGCACTGGAACTTACTGCACTGGTGTGAACTAAGCCATTATCTCAAAAGTTCCTTGGTTATGGAATAGTGGCAGTTTCTACCATTCAGACTGATTATTTTACTTGTATGGGAAGAAAGTAAAAGGAGATAATTCTAATCCACATGATGCCCAAGATAAAATGCTGCACTGCTCATATCGGGTTGTTACAAATATCCATTAGTGACTGGTTCCCGTTAAAGAACACCATATAGCCAAATGATTGTGGACACCTGACCATCAAACCTCTATGAGCTTGTTGGTCATGCCATTCCTATATCATGGACATTAGTGTGGGGGTGGTTGCCACTTTATGGAAATAATCACCTTCAGTCCTCTGAGAAGGCTTTCCACAAGATTTTTGGAGTGTGTCTGTGGGAATCCGTCCCCATTGATGAGAAGACCTGCTTGGTAGGGTTAAGGTTGGGGCACTTTGCAGGACACTAGAGTTCCTCCATACCAAATTCATCCCACCATTTGTTTATGGAACTGGCTTTGTACACAGGGGAACATAGAAAGGACCTTCCCCAATTTGTTACCGCAAGGATGGAAAAGCACAATTGTGTGATGCATCTTTACCTGCTGTAGTATTAACAGTTCCCATCACTAGAAATCCTTGAGCTCAATCATTTAGGGGGTTGTCCGATAGTTTTGGCTATATTATAATGCAATAGGTGTGATATTATGGTGCCCATAAACTCTTGTTGATATAATGTATACCAATATATATACTGTATGTTTAATTGCATAGCATAAAGCCATTATTATTTGCCTAAGATTTGGACTAAAAGGAGAAGTGCAGCCAAAGCTCGTTTGGCTGTACTTCTCCTGTGGATGACAGGAGTGTAGTTCAGTCTACACTCCTGTGACCTGTTTTCAGCAGACAGCGGGATGACATCAAAGAGTCTGTCCAGGCTCAGGCAAAAATGCAACAATGAAGTCTGGATCCACCCAGATGCCTGGACCAACACCTGGCTCAGCCACCCAGTGAGCCGCTGAGAACCTAAGCAGGCCACTCCTGACCCCCGCAGCCCAGCTCTCCAGTGAGTACGGGGGGGGGGGCAGAGAGTTGCCGAGTGACAATCAGTATCTCTCTGCTTGGGGAGCTGTGAGGACCGAGCGATCTAGGGTGACAGATCGCTCAGTTCTCAGTGTTAGAGGAGCCAGGAGACAGATGCAGGGAGCATCAGACCCATGCTGCATCCAGCTAGGTAAGTATGATCTTGTAGAAAAAAAGCCCAGAACTTCTCTCTTAAAGTATTACTTAACCCAGGATCCTGCATTTGCTGTATCTGGTCTCCCACAGTACACAGAACATGGAAATGCAATCGTTTTAGTAAATATAAACTGCTAAATACCTTTTCTTGTGACTTCTATCAGTGTCTGGTTAAAGCTTGTAGGAGAAGTTTTCATTCTCCTCTGACTGTCCTATGAGGCTACATGGCTCCTGACCCTCTGTCTGGACAGTTCTGATTGGCCCTGTGCTGATAACATGCACTCGCCCAAGATAATAATAACTCTCTAACAATACACATCAAACTGAGCATGTGCAGAGTGACTCAAGGGCTCTGTTCTATCAGAAGATGGTTTGGGGGCAGTAAAAGCAAGGGAGGGTCAGAGAAGACAGGATCAAACAGCCTTTTTTACACAATGCAGAAGATGAACCCCTTAGATTGCACAGTGAGCATAACAAGCATGCTTTACTCATATACAGAATGATTTTACTGTTGTGGGTTTAGTAACACTTTAAAACCAACCATTCTAGAGGAAAGTCCCTCTCCTGGCAACATGAAATGCTTGTCAGCTGAGAGGTCACTCCTGGCAAATGCAAAGATTGATTGCTGTTCTGTAAGGGATACAAGTACTGTATGTTTTCTAGCCTGCTCAGTCGCTGAGCAAAGAAAGTAAAGAAAAGGAGGTCATTAACCAGTTGCCAACCGTCCACTGTGGATTGATGGTGACAACATGGTTCATTGAAGCGAAACGCCGTCACTTGGCGGCGGCCGCGAGAACAAGTATTTTGAGCATGCATTTGCGCGCTCACTGTGTTTCTGGGGGGCCAGGGAGTGGGTAAGGCGGACTCGATCTCCACCGGCTACCCACGATCCCCCCCCCCCCCAGTGAGAGAATGGAGGTCCATGAATGTAAACACGGATCTCCGTTCTGACAGAGGGGGAAGGGCGGTGATCACATGCTTCCTGTATATGGGAGCCGTGATCACTTTCCTCCCCCTGCCAGCACAGCCCCCATACAGTTAGAACACACTGAGGGAACACAATTAACTCTTGGAACGCTCCCTCCAGGTTAACTCCTTCACTGCCAATGGCATTTACACAGTAATCAATGCATTTTCATAGCACTGATCGCTGTAAAGTTGTATGCAAACGTTTAGGAACCCCTGACAATTTCCATGATTGTCATTTATAAATATTTGGGTGTTTGGATCAGCAATTTCATTTTGATCTATCAAATAACTGAAGGACACAGTAATATTTCAGTAGTGAAATGAGGTTTATTGGATTAACAGAAAATGTGCAATGTGCAATATGCATCAAAACAAAATTAGACAGGTGCATAAATTTGGGCACCCTTGTCATTTTGTTGATTTGAATACCTATAACTACTTAGCACTGATAAATTGGAACACACAATTGGTTTGATGAGCTCATTAAGCCTTGAACTTCATAGACAGGTGCATCCAATCATGAGAAAAGGTATTTAAGGTGGCCAATTGCAAGTTGTTGTTCTCTTTGACTCTCCTCTGAAGAGTGGCAACATGGGGGCCTCAAAACAACTCTCAAATGACCTGAAAACAAAGATTGTTCTACATTATGGTTTAGGGGAAGGCTACAAAAAGTTATCGCAGAGATATAAGCTGTTAGTGTCCACTGTGAGGAACATAGTGAGGAAATGGAAGACCACAGGCACAGTTCTTGTTAAGGGCAGAAGTGGCAGCCACATAAAATATTGGAGAGGCAAAGGCGAAGGATGGTGAGAACGGTCAAAAACAGCCCACAGACCACCTCCAAAGACCCCCAACATCAACTTGCTGCAGATGGTGTCACTGTGCATCGTTCAACAATTCAGCGCACTTTGCACAGGGAGAAGCTGTATGGGAGATGGGAAAGAAGCCTTTTCTGCACACACGCCACAAACGGAGTCGCCTGAGGTATGCAAACTCACATTTGGACAAGCCAGCTTCATTTTGGAATAAGGTGCTGTGGACTGATGAAGCAAAAATTGAGTTATTTGGTCATAACAAGGGGCGTTATGCATGGCGGCAAAAGAACACAGCGTTCCAAGAAAAATACTTGCCACCCACAGTAAAATTTGGTGGAGGTTCCATCATGCTGTGGGGCTGTGTGGTCGGTGCCGGTAATGGGAATCTGATTAAAGTTGAGGGTCGCATGGATTCCTCTCAATATCAGCAGATTCTTGAGAATAATGTTGAGGAATCAGTCACAAAGTTGAAGTTACGCCGGGGCTGGGTATTTCAACAAAACAACGACCCAAAACACTGCTCAAAATCTACTCAAAATATTACTGTGTCCTTTAGTTATTTGATAAATAAAAATGAAATTGCTTATCCAAACACCCAAATATATATAAATGACAATCATGGAAATTGGCAAGGGGTTCCTAAACTTTTGCATACAACTGTATAATTGCCAATGGTCCCAAAAAAGTGTCAAAATGGTCCGACATGTCCGCCACAATATCGCAGTACCTCTAAAAATGGCAGATCGCCGCCATTACTAGCAAAATTATAAAAAAAAATAAAAACCCCATAAATTAATTCTCATCATTCTTAAACGCAGCAACTTTTGCGCAAACCAATCTATAAACGCAGATTGCAATTTTTTTTACCAAAAATATGAGGAAGAATATAAAGTGGCCAAAACCGATGAAAAAATATGTTTTTTTTATGTTTTTTTTGGATTTGTATTTTAGCAAAAAGCAAGAAATAGGGTTTTTTTTGAAAAATTGTTGCTCTTTTTTTGTTTATAGTGGTGATCAGAAATGACGCAGAGGTGATCAAATACCACCAAAAGAAAGCTCTATTTGTGGGAAAAAAAGGACGCAAATTTTGTTTGGGTACAACGTTGCACGACTGCGCAATTGTCAGTTAAAGCAATGCAGTGCCAAATCGCAAAATGTGCTCTGGTCCTAAACTGGGATAACCTTCCGGGGCTGAAGTGGTTAAACAATGGCTCAAGAGTGTTTTAAATGCACCCACAAAGTTCTCTGGGATTTCTATAATCAATGTATTTTTTAATAGTTAAAACTGAGATAATCTTACCTGCTATCACTACCTGGGTGCCGTGTGTAGATGATCGTCCTTTTGATCTTGTTTTTGTGTCTACTTCACAGCAGTATTGCCGGTTGTCAGACTCTGTAACACTCTCTGTGTGTAATAGGAAGCTATTCTTCGATTTCTGTAGTGTCCATCGTCCAACCTTTCCTGTTGTATTGTCTGAATTCCATATTAAAAATTCTTTATTTTCAAAACACAGGTCATTTGTTCCTACCCTCCAAATAATCTCCTTTATAGCATCAGGTGATTTATTATGAAGAGCACATGGTATGGAGATATCTTCTCCCTTCACTGCAGGGACCACATCCGGCTGTTCTACAAAGAACTGGTCTGCAGAAAAGAATGAATAAAAAAAAAATACAAAAGGTTATTCAATAAAGGTGAACTCAAGACGAACAGCATATAGCACAGCTTGTGCCTCGTTGAAACACCAAACTATGTGTTCATCTTTCAAGCCCCGCGAGTGCCACTGTATCTTTTGCATTATATGTATGCAGTGCTACCCCAAGAGGGCCACTAGATATTACTTTTCCCCTGGTGCTACCCTGACCCTGGGAACTTCCTAGCCTATCTGACACTCTAGATTCAGACATAGTGTATACCCCTTTAAATGATCACAGACACAATGTAAACTGAGTTCAACAGACTTTGTGTATTAACCAACACAAACAGGAGGTGTATTATAGAGCGCCAGTCAGCCAACCCTGAGATAACACCCAAAATCGGTTGAATTGGACACTATATACAAATAGCAATCAGACAGTGATGGATAACAATAATACTCAAATGTACAGACACACAAAATTGAGTGATCAAAGTGACTAAGTTATGGTGCTACTAAGAGGGAAAAGGGCCAGCCTATTGGAGCTCTATTTTCATAGCTCCCAACTGTCCCTGATTTCGAGGGACTGTCCTTGATTCAGAACAAAGTCCCTCTTTCCTCTTCATTTGTCCCTCATTTTGCTCTGATCTATAGAGTTGTATATAAAATGCACTATTTATCTTTCAAAAAGTGTTTCCCAGTGCTAAACCTTTCATCCAATTTCTAAATTGTTGCATTTGTACATTTATAAAGCCAGAAAGCCAGTATAAAGGAATAGTAAAGCACTTGTGGATTTACCTAATCTTTGTCCGTATAATTCTCTTTGAAGGAGGCGTAGTAGGGGGTATGTCCTATGCCTATATACTTTTGCTAATAGGTGTCCCTCGTTCCCATCTCAAAAAGTTGGGAGGTATGTCTAATCCTAATGAGAGATTGAGCTGTATAGGAACCAGTCACACTTCCCTAGAGTTGCAGGAAAAGAGTCCAAATGTTAGGCCTGAGGTATGTCTTCACCGGCAGTGTTGGAGATCAAAGATGTAAAACAGGGAATCCTCAGAGTAATAAAAGCTTCAATAATCAGCAGGGGAATGATAGGTATGGAAAAGTGGCAGATCCCTTGGCAATCCAGGTTATGATGTCTGCATGCAGTGTCCATGTGTTGCATTTTAATGACAAGCAGGGGAGGGTTTAGGCATGAGCCCTCTCACCAGACCCTGAAGACAGCTGGCACTCACACAGGAAGCGCTCCACAGTCTGTACACTATTCAGCAGGGAGCTGGATGTGGTGGATCGGTCAGATGTGGACTCAGCAGTCTGAGCTGGCACCTGCTGTGTAGTCTCCTGATCATCAGCAAGAGACTCAGGAGGTCCTCAGTGTTGCGTTGTACAACAGGTCCTCTTGGGCAGGAACAGCAGTGACTCCCTGAGCTACGATAGGTCACAATCCCAGCAGCTGCCCGGTGGGACTAGTGCTCATTCAATGGATCCCGGGAAGAAGAGTGTGGGCCTGCTGGGAAACTTCTTTTGTAGCTAACTACCTTGTTGTCAGAAGTTTCTAATAAATGTCATTTGCTTATGCTAACTATTAGTTTTTATCACTTTCTCCCCCCTAGGCTTGTTGCAGTTCCCTGTTGTTACCACTGGGTGTGCCTGGCACTCAAGGCAAAAATGAAGGGAATGGTGATGATCTTCTGCTATTGAGCGTTTATATTCTCTATGACTACCACTAGGAAGTTCATGTCAGTGGTGCATGCTGGGGGAGGCGATACATTTTTGGGGAGTGGCCTGGTGAGCTCTCTTCGCCCCTGGACTGCAGCCTGGGGAGTTGTGTGCATAAGATTTTGTCCAGAGTAGGCCTGGAACTTGTTTGGGGCCTAGCACACAATTCTTGAAGCTGCCCTGCCTGGTCAAGGATTGTACATCTTCCCTGGTGAAAGAGCCAGAGGATGGAGGTCCTGCTGAAGGGGGATCAGTGTCTGCTCTCAGAGGATCCTGGCACTCCCTTGGGTAGAGAACAAGTCTGCAAGTCTGGAATCCTGTTGCTATAATAAGACTTACCTGTAGGTAAAATGAATATCTCCTAAACCTGTATGGTTTAGGAGATATTCCCACTGCAAGCAGCCGCTGACGTCACGACGCATGCGCAGTGGTGTCCTGGCGAAGGCCCGGCGCATAGCGCCGGACCTTGCCGGAGAGTCCGCCGTAAAGATGGGCTCCTGTGTGCTCACAGCTCACAGCGCCGGAGCCGCAAACCCGGAAGGATCCACGGTGGGTAGATGGAAGCTCCCTTTCAGTGACCGGGCGGACCTGTCGGAACTTCGTTCTGAGGTAATTATTTCATAATGAACTAGTATGCGATGCATACTAGCTCATTATACCTTTGCCTTGCAGGTGTTTTAACTGCTTTAATTGCGATTATCTCCATTGTGGCCCTGGATCCACCCTGGGATAATATCTGCCCAATTCCTGTTTTGGAGGTAAGCTATTTTCTACCTTAGGCAGGAGGCGTGCTACATGTATATTGTACAGGAAGCCAGGGATGGGTCCTGAATGGTAGATATATGTCACTTTTTTTGGTTGTAGTCCCTTAAGGGGGGAGACAGGAGAAGCAACGTTGATTGCTTAGGGTTGGCCCACCCACGGGAAAGATCTGAAAAGGCCAGAAAGTAGCCAACAAGTTGGTGATGTGCTGTGTGGAGAGGACTGTGGGCTGCTGGAATTCTGTGACATTTTCTCGACCCCAGGAGCGAGTGGGAACTTTAAACCCTGTTGGGGGACAACTGTATGCTGGTGGTGAGCCAAAGCTTTGTGTTTTGTTTTTTTTTTTGTTTTTTTTTACAAGAGTTCATGGACTATTTTTGTTTGTCTTATGTTGAAGAATGTTTACTAACACAAAAAAATAAAATTAACTAAATGCACAGCTGCTATCTAATTGCTATGTGATTAACAGTGGTTAAATATTAAATTTGCTAAAGACAGTGTTCTTGCTCAATAATTAGTGCAATTAATCTAAAACAATATGTTATACCCAAAAATAAAAATAAATAAAACTCTCTATAAATTATTCATGATTACCATAAAAAGTGTCCTGAAAAAGTATTCACACCCCTTGAAATTTTCCACATTTTGTCATGTTACAACCAAAAATGTAAATGTATTTTATTGGGATTTTATGTGATAGACCAACACAATATGCCACATAATTGTGAAGTGGAATGAAAATGATAAATGTTTTTCAGATGTTTTACAAATAAATATGTGAAAAGAGTGGCATGCATTTGTATTTAGCCCCCTTGAGTCAATACTTTGTAGAACCACCTATCGCTGCTATTACAGCTACAAGTCTTTTTGAGGAGGTCTCTACCAGCTTTGCACTTCTAGAGAGTGACAATTTTGCCCATTCTTCTTTGCAAAATAGCTCAAGCTCTGTCAGATTGGATGGAGAGTGTCTGTGAACAGCAATTTTCACATTTTGCCACAGATTCTCAGTTGGATTTAGGTCTGGACCTTGACTAGGCCATTCTAACACATGAATATGCTTTGATCTAAACCATTCCATTGTAGCTCTAACTGTATGTTTAGGGTCGTTGTCCTGCTGGAAGGTGAACCTCCACCCCAGTCTCAAGTCTTTTGCAGACTCTAACAGGTTTTCTTCTAAGGTTGCCCTGTATTTGGCTCCATTAATCTTACCATGAACCCTGACCAGCTTCCCTGTCCCTGCTGAAGAAAAGCATCTCCATAACATGATGCTGCCACCACCATGTTTCATGATGGGGGTGGTGTCTTCAGAGTGATGTGCATTTTTAGATTGCCGCCACTCATAGCGTTTTGCTTTTAGGCCAAAAAGTTTAATTTTGGTCTCATCTGACCATAGCACCTTCTTCCACATCTTTGCTGTGTCCCCCCACATAGCTTCTTGCAAACTGCAAACTAAACTTCTTATGGTTTTCTTTCAACAATGGCTTTCTTCTTGCCACTCTTCCATAAAGGCCAGATTTGTGGAGTGCATGACTAATAGTTGCCCTGTGGACAGATTCTCCCACCTGAGCTGTGGATCTTTGCAGCTCCTCCATAGTTACCATGGACCTCTTGGCTGCTTCTCTGATGAATGCTCTCCTTGCCCATCCTGTCAGTTTAGGTGGACGGCCATGTCTTGGTAGGGCCAATTTGTGTTGGTCTATCACATAAAATCCCAATAAAATACATTTACGTTTTTGGTTGTAACATGACAAAATGTGGAAAATTTCAAGGGGTATGAATACTGTTTCAAGGCTCTGTATAAATATGTATAACCATATATCAAGTGCAAGTTATTCCAATGTGACTTCAAAAAAGCATATAAACACATTCAAATGTGCATAAATTAAGTTCTAAAAAGTATCAAAATATTTGATGAAAACAGTTCCAATGTAGTAAAATTAATATTAGGTTCTTACAGTGTGTTTTCACAAAGTGAATCCACCACTGACTGTATTAATTAAACTCAGGTATGTGCTTAATCCATCCAGTGGCAGTACCTGGGAGCTGGAGAAAAGGACTGGAGCAGGCTGGAAGAATACAGTGCACAGCCTGGGGAGGTCAGAGGAGCCAGCCAGGGGAGTGGTGTCACTGGGCAGTGGAGCAGGCAGGAGCAGCCAGGAGGGCTGAGGTGGCCTGGAAGAGAATGGGCTGGGAGCAGTAGCTATCCCGCGATAGTCGCAATCCAAGCGAGGGGAGAGCCGGTAAGTGAGCTGAATAGAGGACGAGACAGGGTGATGTACTGATCTTATTTGATCAATGCGCTTTTTATTAGTTTGTGATGTAAGCATATTTTAAAAGGGGGGGCGTGTAATAAAGTAATGGTTTTACGCTATGTGGCATTCCCTTGTTCCTTGTACCTGTATGTACACATTCACAAACAAGACACAACAGGTGGGGACACCGATCATCGAGGTGTAGAAGGTGAAAATCTGTAGGGATTTCTAGACTGACCAGTGGATATCAGTACCTTCATTTTTTTTAGCTCAAAAGAATGTATTTCTGGTGAGTGTAAAACCGATAGGGGATCGAGCACACGAGGTGTATTGGTGAAGGATCACTAAATATAGGAGAACTTCTATTCAGCACACTATACCCTGCACTGGAGCACTGTGCTGGTTGGACTGGAATCAATTGATTATCGTTTTTTCCCAGCCATATCACTCTGGGGCTTTTTGGACTTATGTTGAGTCAATGATTAATCACATGTATAATTTTTCACTCTAATCATATTAGTAATATCAGTATTATTATTGTTGTACGATGCTTATAGTTGGTGGTTTTTCTGATGTATAGAGTATGCAGAGGAAATAGAGAGCGCAGCTAGCATTTGCAGGATTTGAACCCATAGTTGATCATTGGAGGAAACTCATCCTTCAAATGCCAATTAGACAGAGAGGCTCTGCTTGTTGTGCCTGGAGTCCTCCTCCTGCAGGGTGATACAGACAGAAGGGATCTATGAGTCTGTCCTCCTGCTGCAGGGTGATACAGACAGAAGGGATCTATGAGTCTGTCCTCCTCCTGCAAGGTGATACAGACAGAAGGGGGCTATGAGTTTGTCCTCCTCCTGCAGGGTGATACAGACAGAAGGGGGCTATGAGTCTGTCCTCCTCCTGCAGGGTGATACATACAGAAGGGAGCTATGAGTCTGTCCTCCTCCTGCAGGATGATACAGACAGAAGGGAGCTATGAGTCTGTCCTCCTCCTGCAGGGTGATACAGACAGAAGGAGGCTATGAGTCTGTCCTCCTCCTGCAGGGTGATACAGACAGAAGGAGGCTATGAGTCTGTCCTCCTCCTGCAGGGTGATACAGACAGAAGGGATCTATGAGTCTGTCCTCCTCCTGCAGGGTGATACAGACAGAAGGGGCTATGAGTCTGTCTTCCTCCTGCAGGGTGATAGACAGAAGGGGGCTATGAGTCTGTCCTCCTCCTGCAGGGTGATAGACAGAAGGGGCTATGAGTCTGTCCTCCTCCTGCAGGGTGATACAGACAGAAGGGAGCTATGAGTCTGTCCTCCTCCTGCAGGGCGATACAGACAGAAGGGGCTATGAGTCTGTCCTTCTCCTGCAGGGTAATACAGACAGAAGGGAGCTATGAGTCTGTCTTCCTCCTGCAGGGTGATACACACAGAAAGGGGCTATGAGTCTGTCCTCCTCCTGCAGGGTGATACAGACAGAAGGGGGCTATGAGTCTGTCCTCCTCCTGCAGGGCGATACAGACAGAAGGGAGCTATGAGTCTGTCCTCCTCCTGCAGGGCGATACAGACAGAAGGGAGCTATGAGTCTGTCCTCCTCCTGCAGGGGGATACAGACAGAAGGGAGCTATGAGTCTGTCCTCCTCCTGCTGGGCGACACAGACAGAAGGGGGCTATGAGTCTGTCCTCCTCCTGCAGGGTGATACAGACAGAAGGGAGCTATGACTCTGTCCTCCTCCTGCAGGTTAATACAGACAGAAGGGGGCTATGAGTCTGTCCTCCTCCTGCAGGGTGATACAGACAGAAGGGGGCTATGAGTCTGTCCTCCTCCTGCAGGGTGATACAGACAGAAGGGGGCTATGAGTCTGTACTCCTCCTGCAGGGTGATAGACAGAAGGGGGCTATGAGTCTGTCCTCCTCCTGCAGGGTGATAGACAGAAGGGGGCTATGAGTCTGTCCTCCTCCTGCAGGGTGATACAGACAGAAGGGGGCTATGAGTCTGTCCTCCTCCTGCAGGGTGATACAGACAGAAGGGACTATGAGTCAGAGATACAGACATTTATTTAAACATTTTACCTTTGAACCTTATATAGGTCCCAGGTATGTTCTGCCACTCTTCTATTGGTTTCCCATCATTGTAGATAGAGATTCTGCAGCAGAACATGGGTCTATCAGTTTCCTGATAGTTCTTGATTCTGAGTGTCACTTTTCTCTCTTTCTGAGGGTTTCCCTCCATGCTGATCCGTCCTCTATAGGCTGGATGTATCCAGTTCTCAGTGTGATTGTAGATGAATTCATTTCCTCCACATCTACCTTCTTTTGCATGCCTCCAGTAAACTCTCACCGCCTCTGCTTTATCATCCTTAGAATAGGAGAAGTAACAAGGGATGGCCACCGATCCCCCCTTCTCTACCATTATGGAGTCAGGTTGCTCTGTACAGTAGGTCTTGTCTTCATCACTGTAGACATCTCCTAAGGGGATAAAAATCATATTCATTCATATGTATTCTATAATGTATTGATGTAAGAACTCCTCAAGAAAACATTTTTAAACACATAATTATTCAATTGATTTAAGTATTAAATTCATAAACAAAAATGCACTATACTGCAGCTGACCTATCATTAGATGTGATGGCTGCATTAGATTTCTTTTTTTAGATTTTTTTTACCTATATTTTTTCCAGATAATCTGGCCAGTAACACACTTCCTGCGTTGGGGTGTCTCCACTTTGGACAGCATCATTGTCAGTCTGGAGAGAGGGTAATGTTAAGCCGGCCATGCATACCAGAAAATTGCAAAATTAATGGCTTGCCGTAGATGTATTCGATTTCGATGGACTTGAGTAACAAAATAAATCTGAATACCAGAAAATGCCTTTTAAGTAGTTGGAGCAAACCATTTTTCCTTTTGGGATAAAGGTTTTAAAAGCTGATCGTTGTAAGCACCCCTGTCAGTGGAAAATGGTTTGTTTCATTTCTTTAACTGACACTTTTACTGGACAGCTTGGTCTGTTAAAAAAAGCTGAAAAATAACATAACAATAAAAAATACTAAAAAATGAAAACTATAATGCAACCACCACATCTAAAAATAGGAAGCCTCAAAATATGTTTTGTTTTTTTTTTAATACCACTTTAAAACAATATTTTAAAAAAAATACAACAATTGCAAAAATACCTTTTTTCAAACTCATCACTTCAAAAATAATTGTACATTTTCTCTTTTTCAGTAAGCAGTAAATAACATGTCAGGTAGGGGAGGAATGGGAAGGCTGATCAGCAGCTTTATGATTGTAGGAAGTAAGAGTTGGCTCGGAAAATAAACATGTTGACAAATTGAGCATATCAAGCAATGTCATAACTTGCAAAGGACAGATTGATAATTTATATAAGTGTAGCGCCCCCTACTTAGGTAGGAACTACTGAGGGTTTTTTTGGGTGAGGTGAGGACAATTTAGTCAGGCCTGATTGTTTTTCTTTCTGGGCTGGGAGTGGCTCAGGTAGGACTGGGTGATTCACAGATGAGGTCACCAGGACCTCCCACTTCTTTCCAGAAGCTGGTAGAATGTTTTGGACAGAGAGTTGGGAGGGAGGTTTAGCCATCTAGAGTATTCTAAGGAGCCCTGACGAATGCCCAATCTGGATTGGCAGGGGGCAGGCCTCCTTAAATACCCAGTCTGGGAGGAGAGAGTTCAGGTGAAAGAGCTGGAATGTAGCAGAGGTTGCTGAGGCCCCACAGGGAGCCCCCAGTCTGGGGGGGTGACCTTGAGGCCGGGGAGCTTGAGGAGTGGAAGGGATTCCTTGTACAAACTCCAGAAGAATCCTGACCAAGGGAGTAGGAAATCAACAGACAGTGCTACTGGAGAAGCTCAGCAAGGAGTCCACCGGTGATCGTTGAATGGCACACACCCTGGAAAGCTGTAGAGGCATGCCAGAGTGTATTGGGGGTGAGAGACAATCTGAAAGGATTCAGAAGTCAGTGAGGAACTGTGGTGCTACCATGGTAGTGGGAAGACTGTCGCAGCTGAAATGGCTGGCAGGGCATGGAGGAAGAAGATGGGCTGGGAGTAGTAGTCCATTAAGCAGGCTAGCACAGTAGTAACTTTATTCTACACTTTGGGGCCAGCTGTCCCTACCTGTAATGGGTGGTTTGGAGGTCCTGCTCACACTATAGTAGGCCTAACCTTGTGCTAGCTAGGATGAAGAAACGCCGGAGGCCTAGTAAATTTCTTTTTAGGCCTCATCTGGAGAAATAAGAGCAGTGCAGGTGAGAGGATCAAGGACTAACCGTGCAGCAAGTTATGTGATGGAGTGGAGAAGGAGGAATGTATATACAGAGGTTCTAAGAAATATTGCTGCGCCAAAAACCCAATCAAACACAAATTACACAATTCAGCAGCTAGCACAATTATTATTGAACATAATATTTCAGCATAAAAAGTATCCGACATTTAGAAGAATGTAAACATAAATGCTCCAGTGATCCAAGGGAAAAAAGGAAGGTAAGAAGCCGCCACCAACACCAAACACATTGCCTCTTACCCCTTGCGGTGGACCCTCATTACAAAGGTCATAGAAAGCCTGTAATATTAGAGTGATTGATCCAGCAATGGCATAAACACCTCCTAATGGTCAATTCCCACTCTCCAGGACCACCCGTTAAAGGCCAGTTTCTTGGATCCCTCAAAGTGTAGCTTAGTACGTTGGTGCTAGCCGGGCCTTTGATGGGCTACAACTCCCAGCCCATCCCTCTTCCAGGTCCCACCGACCTGCTTTCTTCACAGTGACACTCCTTCCCTTGACTGGCTCCCAAGGCTTCCACAGACTGTCCACTATTCCTCTCCAAGACTGTTCCAACCTTTCTCCTCCAGCTCCCAGGGTCTGTCACTCACCGACTCCAGTGGAAACTTTAAAGTGTTCCCATAGCACCTCTGCCGTTCTCCTATTCCCTTGTGCTGCTCCAGGAATGCATTCCTCTCCTGACTGCACCCGAGTCTCCAGGCCTCAAGGTAACCCCCCCAGATTGGGGGCTCCCTACCGGGTAGAGGCCTCCACAGCACCTCTGCTACATCTTCCACACTTCCACCCGGCACTCTCCTCCCCCCTGCTGGTAGACTGCTGTATTTAAGGATGCCTACCCCCTGCCAATTGTTGTAGAAATTTAGGATGTGTTTATTATGTATTGTCACAGTGTCTCCCAGTGTCGGTTTAACGATATTCTCTGTGTACAGCGAATATGGCTTTAACGGATATTGAGGAAAGGCCATTTACAATGGAAACCTTCCATTATTTGATAATTACACGCTACCCGCCCGATCATCCTGGCCAGCAGGCGCCCTGAGCGATTAACGCTGGAGCAAACGCCGGTCCGGATCTTTGAGGTGCAATGCACGTTCTGTGGCGCGGGTGTATTACCATCAATCAGGGGGCCCCTGTATTATGTACAGATTGATCTGCTTGGCGGCGATTCACTTGCGTTATGGAATCAGTATTGCCTTTTATGTAAGGATAATGATCTGTAAGCTTTCTGTCGCATCTGATCAATGTGACAGAAATCTACAGCTATATTCCTTCGTGCATAATTTACCCTTTAATGGAACAGTAGCATAATCGCTATGGAGTATAGTTCATAGAGCTGTATTTGATAGCGGTTCGTTGTAATACCAGGTTTGCATGTATGGTGTTTTGTTTGGAGGGCCTCTGTGAGATAGTGCTTTAGTTTTGTGAAGGCCATGTGTCCACATGGCTTCCATTGTCATCTGGAGACAGCTGTTTCTCATACAGGCCGACCAACCTCCCCCCCCCCCCCATGCATGCATGCCTCTCCTATTGTAGAGTTTGAATATAAACAAGTGTGTTATTGGTTGGTGGTTTGCATTGAACTCATGTCATGTGACTGTGCCTTGAAGGCTGATTGGCTGATTGTGAAGCCATCAAGTCTTATTGTTATCCCTGTTTGAGCAGTATAAATAAAACCTGAAAGCCCAACTCAGGAGGACAAACCCCGATGAGCTGCGATGTGAGAAAAGCGATCTGTGTCTGTGTCTGCTTTAACACGAGTGCACTCAAATGCATTATGCACAAGAGCTGAAAAAGTGCGCTTATTAGCGCAGGCAAAATATAATGCATACAAGGTATTATAATTGCCCTTAGAGATGGCGGGCCAGAGAATTTTTGGAGCTTACAGAAATTTCCGTCACAGCGGACTGAAGGGAGGAAGAGATGCGGACAGGACATAAAAACAGCCGGCTATTGGTAAAACCAATTTTATTTCAATTTTTGAAATCTTTTGCTGTCCTGAGTCCAGGATGTGTTTTCTCTGTCCGCTGTGTCAGGTAAATTCTGCTTTGGATTGATGTTTCTATTTCGTTTCGTTAATTTTAGGGGCGGTAATACGTTTTTTCTCCTTTTTGGCCAAGAAAATTGTTTCGTCTTAAATGGACTGTGTCGCCTGTCTCTTTTGTGTAGGACCTGAGTCCTGTCGTTTTCTAAAGTTTTTAACTTTATTTTAACCAAAATGGTTATCGGCCGACAAAAATACAGGACAGGCGTAGAGAAGGAGGGAAGTCAGGCGACACTGCCTTTAAAGACATTCGAGGTTTTTAAGAGACCGGGCGGTAGAGATTCCCGTTAATATTATGGAACATACGTAATATAAAACGG
>BLSH010559732.1:1225971-1237414 GCA_018402905.1 Glandirana rugosa
CCCCCCCCCCCCCCCCCCCGACCGATGGAGCACCAGCTGCCACTGAAAATGTCCCACATAGACTATATATTTATTTATCTCAATATTTTTATTGAAGTAATAAGACAATGTCATATAGGGTATAATGTTTGATCAATAGTGCAAACTAGTGTTAGACAATATGTCAACACAGGAATATTTGCCCCAACATATTCATAGACATATAACCTCCTAATGTTAATCAGGGAGAACCCAACAGTAAATGTTTCCGGTAGAGTAGAGACAACAAAACAGCGTAAAGAAATACAAATTATTACCAATAGGGTCAAGGGACACATGTGCAGCCCACTAGGGATTGACTGCACGATCTCCCATCGAGCTGTTTTGATAAGCGATATTGATAAGGGCGGAGAACAATGTGATGGGAAAAAAAGAAAAAAAAAAGGGGGGGGGGGAGAAAAGAACCAGTAAAGGGGGACCCCTGTGTACATTCCTATAAATAACATCCACATAGAACTATATGTTCTATCAGAACATCTGACAATTATTAAAGGAATCTGACAAATACCAAGAAAAAATGTAAGGAGAAAACGAGGGAGTAGATCTAGGAAAGAAAAAGAAAAGAAAGAGAGAGAGGAAAGAGAGGACCAGCCAGAGGTCCATTAAGCTGCGGATAAATATAGTGTCCATGGATCCCATGTCGCATCAAATTTCTTAGTAGAGTTGCGAAGAATACAGGTAAGTCTATCATTAACCATGACCCAGTTAAGTTTATTCTTCATGTATTCAAGGGGAATCATTGATTGCCTCCAATATATTTAGCAATATTTATTCTATCTGCAAAAAATATATACGTAATGAGTTTTATAGATTTTTTTGGGGGACTTCATCAGGGAATTTTTGAAAAAGCGCTTGTTCCAGGGATCTACGGATATTAACCCCCATCACTGAATATATCAAATTAAATATTCAAACCCAAATCTGGTGACTGCAGGGCACTGTCACCAAATATGATACATTGTACCCATCTGGCCACAATGCCTAAAGCAAATGGGGGATGCAGATGGGTGCATCCTGGCAACTCTGGTCGGAACCAAATAACAATATAGGAGTGTCTTATAGTTTGCTTTAATTAGTGTTATGTTAATAGATACTTTGGATAAAGCATAGGTAATATCTTGCCAGTCAAACAATTCAAAAGTGGTATTCAAGTCCCATTCCCATTGGGTCATAGAAGGGAGCTTAGTAGTCGGGTCAGTAAGAGTGACATATATCGTAAGTACTCGTCCCCGTAGAAGGCCTTTCGCTTGACAAGATAGTTCAAAATTTGTGAGTATAAGAGGTCCCTCTAGCAAATTAACCACTTCCCGCCCGGCGCATTGAGAAATGACGTCCGGGCGGGGGGTTCATTATCCTGACTGGACGTCTATTGACGTCCTCAGGATAATGCGCGACCGCGCGCCCCTGGGGGCGCGCATCGCGGCGATCGGTGGTGCCGTGGGTCAGTCTGACCCACCGCATTACCGACCGAGGTAAAAGGCTTCGATCCAAAGCCTTTTACCATGTGATCAGCCGTGACCAATCACGGTTGATCACAGTGTAAATAGGAAGAGCCGTTGATCGGCTTTTCCTCTGCTCAGGTCTGCAGACCTGAGCAGCGGAGAGCCGATCGGCTGCTCTTCTGACAGGGGGGGGGCCTCAGGATCACCCCACTGGACCACCAGGGAGCCGGATCAGGACCCCCAGGGAGCCCCCCTCCTGGACAGCGCAAGGAGGCCGCCCAGGACCACCAGGGAAATCATGCAGAGGCCACCCAGGACCACCAGGGAGCCCCCACTAGACCACCAGGTAAGGGCCATATTATGCACTGTAGGGATGGCACTGTGCCCATATATGATGCCTGCCAGTGCCATCCCTAACAGTGCTTGTTGCACCAGTGCCCACCTGTGCCAGCTATCAGTGCCCATCTGTGCCCACCTGTGCCAGCTATCAGTGCCCATCTGTGCCAGCTATCAGTGCCCACCTGTGCCACCTAAATGTGCCCACCGGTGCCACCTAAAAGTGCCCACCTGTGCCACCTAAAAGTGCCCCCTATCAGTGCCCATCAGTGCCCAGTGCCACTTATCAGTGCCGCCTAGGAGTGTCCATCAGTGCCGCATATCAGTGCCACGTATCAGTGCCCATCAGTGTTGCTTGTCAGTGCCGCCCATCAGTGCTGCATATTTGCCCCATCATCAGTGCAACCTTATCAGTGCCACCTCATCAGTGCCAATCTGTACTGCCTCATCAGTGCCCGTCAGTGTAGCCTCATCAGTGCCCATCAGTGTAGCCACGTCAGTGCCCGTCAGTGAAGGAGAAAATGTACTTTATACAAATTTTTGTGACAGAAACAAAGAAAATGTTTTTTTTTTTTTCAAAATTTTCTGTCTTTTTTTGTTATAGCACAAAAAATAAAAACAGCAGGGGTGATCAAATACCACCAAAAGAAAGCTCCATTTGTGGGAACAAAATGACAAAAAGTTTGTTTGGGTGCAGCGTCGCACGACCGTGCAATTCTCATTCGAATCGCAACAGCACTGAAAGCTGAAAATTGGTCTGGGCGGGAAGTGTCCTAAGTGCCCGGTATTGAAGTGGTTAAGTTTAGATCGTACAAAAGAGATAAGCTGATTGTACCAAAATATTTCACTAGAGGGCATCTGCCACGTATCCTCAAAATATTGCAATGAGTATAGTTGATCCCCGTTAAGGTAGTCACCTGTCCTAAAAAGCCCATTGTTAAGCCACCATAGGAATGGCATCGGAGTCGGGGGAAAACGAAGGGTTGCAAAACAAGGGGACTGCTAGTGAATGAGACAAGGTAGCACATAAAATAGGGGGGGCGAAGACAGCCAGGAAGCCACATTAGAGAACCAATAGCGAAGGGTGGCACGAGAGAGCTTCAATAGAAACCCAGAGGGGTGTGGATCCTTTGGCTGTTTTGTAAGAAAACTGAGTTATTTGAGCAGCTTGATAGTAGGCCCATAAATTGGGGAGGCCAAGCCCATCACTCGGTTTCAAAACATACGTCAATTTATTCATTCTGGGTTTTTTATTTCCCCAAATAAAGCAAATGACTTCTGATTGTAAACATTGTAGATCTCCCCTTGGGATAGTAATTGGTAAGGTCCTAAAATAATAAAGTATCTTGGGTAGAAATTACAGTTTAATAGAGTTGATTCTGCCAAACCAAGATAAGGGATAATCTGCCCATCATCGAAGATCTTCCCGAAGTCGACAAAAGAGTGGAGGATAATTAGCCCGATAAAGAGTGTCGATCGAAGGTGTCAATTGGATGCTTAAATATGGAAGGGAGCTTGGCTCCCATTGAAAACTATAAGTATTTTGTAAGGTCAGTACTGTTGAGGGAGGTAAAGAAGCATTAAGGGCCGTTGTTTTTTGGGTATTCAAAGAAAGCCCTGAGAGCTGGGAAAATTGATGTAATAATGTCAGCAAATTAGGCAGGGTAGTTAGAGGATTAGTGATGTACATGAGGACGTCATCGGCAAGCATTTATGTTCTAATTGCCCAAAACATATGCCATTTATACTAGGATGAGATTGAATTGCTATAGCCAACGGTTCAATCACCAACGCAAATAGCAATGGGGTAAGTGGACAGCCTTGTCTTGTCCCGCGTCGAATAGGAAACGATGACGACCTATAACCCTTAATGGAAACCTGGGCCAACCGATTGCCATTTTCAATAAGTAATAATTGTCAATAAGAAGTAATAATTCCCTAGATACAGGAGTATCCCACTTGGAGCATTCTGCAGAAATTAATGCTATAGACTGACGGATCTGATCCAACACTTGACGCTCGGTAATAAAGCCGGATTGACCTTTATTGATATATTGTGCTAAAAATGTATTTAAACGCAAAGCTAGAGGTTTGGTTAGAATTTTGAGATCACAATCAATCAATGAAATGGGCAGTAGTTAAGGATGCTCGTCAGGACCAGGTGATTTATGTAAGGATAACGTCTAAAGGCCCCTTTCACACGAGCGGAGCCCATTTTGATGGGCTCCGTTGCTTAGCGGAATTCCATCCGTTTATCCCTGCTGAGCCGGCGGATGACAGGACAGTCTCTGCACTCCATGCAGAGACTGTCCTGTCACAGCTCCATTCTCCTCTATGG
This sequence comes from Glandirana rugosa, assembly GCA_018402905.1. Lineage (NCBI taxonomy): Eukaryota > Metazoa > Chordata > Amphibia > Anura > Ranidae > Glandirana > Glandirana rugosa. The sequence continues at coordinate 1,230,127 of BLSH010559732.1, forward strand.
AGGATCGGATGAACACGGACAGTCTGTTTTTGGCGGAACGGAGGGTTTCCACCCATCTGTTTTTGGTGGATCGGAGCGGATCGGGTTTCAGCGGACATGTCACCACTGACATCCGTCGCTCCATAGAAGACAATGGAACGTCCGTTCGGGTCCGCCTGAAAAACTGACAAGCGGACCCGAACCATCCGCCCGTGTGAAAGATCCCTAATAGTGTTGTGAATTTCTTCACCTGTAATGGTTTGGTCCACAATCCCGGTCGATCACGCCAAGCGAAGAATTTATGATTGGTCAGCGTTTTTCTCTGCCTTCGTAGTAAGGCAAATATTAACCACTTCCCGACCGCATACTGTATATGTACAGCAGCAGTGTGGCGCTGTCTCGCGAATTGCTGTATATAAGCAGCGATCCATGTGTGCTCAGTTAGCGGGCGGGAGCGGTCCTGCCCGCCACACTCTGGAGGAGTGTGCCCGCGGCTCGGGCGGACCCGATGTCCACCGGCGAGCCTCGATGACCTTCCAGAGGAAAAGAACGGGGAACCGCCAATGTGAACACATGTAAGAGATCTACTGATCCCCGTCACTGGGATCAGTTAGATCTCTTATGCCCATGGTAGTCCAGCCCCCTCACACTTAGAACACGCCTAGGGAACACAGTTAACCCCTTCCCTGCCCCCTGCGGGTTAACCCCTTCACTGCCAGTAACATTTATACAGTAATCCAGTGGATATTTAAATTTCTGATCGCTGTAGAAATGTCATTGGTCCCAAAAAAGTGTAAAAAATGTCTGCAATATCAAAGTCCCGATAAAAATCGCAGATCGCTGCCAATACCATGCCAAAAAATTTAAAAAGGCCAGAAATGAATTCTCATGGTTTGTAAATGCAGCAAATTTTGCGCAAACCAATCGCTAAACGCCGTTTGCGTTTTTTTTTTACCAAAAATATGAGGAACAATATAAATCGGCCAAAACTGATGAATAAATTAGTTTTTTTATATATTTTTTTGGATTTGTATTTTAGCAAAAAGTAAGAAATATTGTTTTTTTCTTGCAAAATTGTCGCTCTTTTTTTGTTTATAGCGGTGATCAGAAATGACGCAGAGGGGATCAAATACCACCAAAAGAAAGCTCTATTTGTGGGGAAAAATTTTGTTTGGGTACAACGTCGCACGGCCAGGCAATTGTCAGTTAAAGCGACGCAGTGCTCTGATCCTACAGTGGGAAATCCTTCTGGGGGTGAAGTGGTTAAGTTCCGTACAGGCTTGTTCGAGTTTGTGTAACAAGTCAGGGTGTGGAGAAAGTTTGTGTTGAGTAGCTAGGGCTTCATACTCCTTAGTTTTGGCAGTGATCACCTCGTTGCTGACTTTCTTAAGTCTGGACACTAACTGAATAAGGAAACCCCGAACAGAAGCTTTGTGTGCCGCCCAATTGATGGTGAGAGATGTGGCCTTATTGACAGCAAAATATGTTTTCAAATGGGTAATGATATCTGAGCAGTAAGATTCGTTGCTGAGTATAGGTTAGTTTAATCACCAATGAGACTTAGCCAAGTTAATTGTCAAATTGGACAACACCAAAACCACAGGGTCGTGATCGGACCAGGGCATCGAAACTATCTTAGCTGAGAGCAGTTTGTATGATATGAGGAGAAATACATGATCAATGCGTGAATGGTATAAAACCAGAGATAAAAGAGCTATCCTTTACCCGCGCAGTGGCAACCAATAAGGGATAGTGGAGCTGCTCGTATATACACTAATATAGTGCTAACAACATGGAAACTAACTTAAGACCGCGCTACCACATAAAGGATATATAGTGCATATAGGGCTGCGGACTTCAGCGACTCCGGGTGGCTCGCTGTATGGTAATGCAGGTCTTGAGCTTGCTGCGTGTGTCCAGTTAAAAGTTTTCCCAGCCGTGTTAATCACCATCTCTGCAGACAGGATTCTTGAGACACAAGCGCTGCTGATCCCTGTACTAGGGATCAACGAGTTTTGGTGAGTAAGGTGTGCCACCGGGTGCCTCTTTGGTGAAGGAGTGGATCTCATATTGATTGATACAATATGTACTTTTCTTCTCTTATCTGATCATTGCACCGAACTCTGAATATATACTGGACCCAACTTCCTCTTTATTGAGGGCTACCAGATATTAACACTGTGAACACTTTAAGTGATTTCAATGGACTGAACTTTATTTTATTTATTTATTTTTTGGGGATTTCTTTGTTTTTTGTATTTATGCACTTTTTGCTTCTATGCGTCATTCATTGCCTTTACATGGATTTACACTACTGCGCATAATGTTGGAACTCTATACTATATTATTTGCGCCTGAGACACTATAAGCACTTTATTAGCACATATTACTGTATGTTTGATGTATGTTAATGCACTATATATCCTTTATGTGGTAGTGGGTCTTAAGTCAGTTTTCAATGCGTGAATAGTGATTATGGGCTCTAGAAAAATGGGAATAGTAGGATTAGCTTCCCTCCAAGCATCAATCAGATCATTATGATGTAACAGCTGAGCAAATTTTCGTCTTTGTTTAGGGGGGCTGCAGTAGGGATATATGAGACTTTTCTAATATATGTTATGATCCAGTGCCAAATTAGAGTTACCAGCTAAGATGACATCCCCCTCAAACTCTGGTGCTAAAGATTGAAGTTAGGAATGGAAAAAGGCCACCTGGTTCGTTTTAGGGGCATAATAAACCAAAAATGTTACCAAATCCACTCCCAAGTGCCCCTTCACCAATAAGTATTGCCCTTCTTTGTGCTCTAGTATTTTAGTTTCAGTAAATGAAAGCCATTGTGATAAACAGAGTGCCACCCCTTGTTTTTTTCCTGTAGCATTAGCAAAGTAACAAAAAGAGTAATCTTTATGTATATAGCAGGGAGTGAAAGGCGAAGTAAAATGTGTTTCCTGAAGGGCCACAATATAAGCACCTTGTGACCTATAGTAATTAAATACCTTAGTATATTTAGAAGGCAAACCCAATCTCTGGACATTATGGGAAAGCAATCGTATGGTTCCAATAGAATTAGTTAACTTGGACATGGCAACGGACAAAAGTAAATGTAGACTGACAAACTTACCCAACAATGCCAACACTCATGAATCTCGGAAATCCACGAGAAATTCCAGTTGACACTCAGAAAGGAAAGGGGTAAAAGGATAAAAATAGTATAGTGAATAATGAGAAAAAGGAGTGAAAGATACTTGGGCTTAGGAACTCCCAGTAAAGAAGAGTGTAATATGGAAAATTAAGTGTAACAATGGAAAATAGCAAATAAAGTGACCACGTAGTGCAGAACCCAAGTTCTGGGAATGTGGGAGTCTCTACCAAAGGTAACCATGGGAAGAGTCAGACTAACTGGGGGAGTGCAAAGCCTCCTCCTGGCACAAGTATCATGTAGGAAGTTAAATAAAATGCCCTCCTAGGAGCCTTTATGTAAAAAAGGGAAAACATTTATAATAAACCAACGATTAGCAGGAATTTAGTAAATAAGTCCAAAAAAAGATATATAGATATATATATATATATATATATATATATATATACACAAGTCCATAAATGAACAAGACCAAGGTAAACACCAGATTTGAGACACATAAAAAAGTGTAAACAAAACATAGACAGCGGCTAATGTCCCATAGGAGGACCACTGAGAAGCCACCGCCACAAGAGAAAATCAACTGGCGTCATTCAGGAAGTTCTCAGGTAACTTGGCGGGAAGTTTCAGCTTTCTTTGTTGAAGAGGAAGACCCGAGAGGCAAAAGCAGAGGAGGAGAATAGCTGGATCTTGATTGGTTCTAAGATGAGCGGCTTTGAGAAATAAATCCCAACTTCAGTAGAATCTTTTCACCGTCAGCAAATCTAGAGAAAAAGTATGATCTGTTATTATTGGTAAATTGCAATTTGAAAGCATAGTTCCATCGGTAACGAATGTCACGTTGGACCAGTGAAGAAAACAAACGTTTAAATGCTCTCCGTTTTTGAATAGTAGCTTGTGAAATGTCCGCAAAAATCTGGATTTTATATCCTTCAACTTCCAGGTGCGGATGTTCCCTGGCATACCGCATGACCGCCTCCTTGACTCTGAAGAAATGGGGTTTCATGATCACATCCCTGGGGGGCCTCTCAGGTTTAGGAGGAACTAGGGCCCTGTGAATGTGGTCAATCTCCATATAGATTTCATCAATATCTGGTACAGCAGATTGCCTCAGAGAGTAGGTGATAGAAGTGATATCTTTAACTGTTTCCGGCAATCCTTATATACGGAAAATATATCTCCTGGCGCGATTTTCAAGGTCGTCAATTTTAGCGTTAGCTTCCTCTAGGCGATCTTAAAGCTCCGTAATCATGGTGGAATTTTGCGCCATTCTATGAACAGTGTCATCAACTTTGTATTCCATGCTGTCTAAACAAGATCCTAGTGCTTGGAAATCTTGTTTCAGGTCAGAGGACAATTTAGTGGTAGCCTTCCCTAATTCCCTCTTCAGCGTGTCAGTAAAGCGAGCAAAAAGATAGTGTCCGAAGAATATGGTAGTGGCGCAGGTAAAGGGACTGGGGACCCATCAGGACTGTCAGTGTCTGCGTCCTGGCTGATGATTTGGCTGAGGAAAAAGTCTGCCATGTCTTTATCCAGGGCAGGTGAAACGTGGGAAGCATGGCCTGCAGATGATATAGAGGCCTGTGAGGGGGATCTAGCAGGGATGGAAGGAGTGCAGGGAGGATCAGCTGGCTCACCTGAGGATGGAGTGGCTTTGGGGGACACTGTGTGCCCCTGAGCCAGGGGACTTCTTTTTGTCCCTCTGTGGCTGTGGCTGTGGCTACTGCTGCCCCTTCCCTGTGTGTATGGAGCTTGGGCCCTGATCGCCACCTTGGCTTCCTTCTCAGAGACATGAGGGGGGTAGCGGGGGCCACCGTAGGTCTTCCTCGCCGACTTAGTGGACATGGAGTGGGTCTCTATGGTGCTTACCCGCCACTCCGACACAGTGCTGGAGCAAGTGGGGTAAGAGGGCTGCTGTTGTAGGCTGGAAGTGCCAGGAGTGTGCGGGGCGGTTCAAGCTTGCATCTCCTCTGGCAGCCCACGCTTAGATGCTTAGACTATGATTTTAAATGATATTCAATGAGATCTTTGCATTATATAGTTGTTGGTGTTTCTAAAGGAGACTGTAAAGACTGTGGCAAGTGTGGCTTGCTTTAAGGTAGAAACCCGGTGTAGTGTTAATATTATGACATGGCTAATGCTGACCAATGTCATCTTGTATTCCTTTTTCCTCTTTTTGCCTGACCTTGCAGAAACCTCAGAAACCTTTCAGGACATTTCTATTGGACAGACCATGATGTACAGGGCAGCCTTCAGGGGGACCAAATGAGGTGACAGCTAGACGGGCAGATCGTACAATGTTTGTTTCAAATACTCTTTGTTCTAAAAACACATTGGCTCACTTAACAACCGAACAGAACCCGATACTGACACTGGAGCAGGATCAATCTTACAACCATCTTAAAATGTTATTATTCCCTTGATCGGACAATTTTGTCAGGGTCACGGCTCTGTCACTATTAGGTATAAACTGTTAGTCATAGAGGAAGATGACCAAGATAAAAACCCTCCTACTGCTGTTCCATTTTATGCTCAACTGAAAGTGACTAAGAGAAAATTTCACAAGACATTTGAGGAAGGATGAAAAGAAGGGAAGTGATTTCACTGTATACAGGGTGCAGCTAATCTAAAAATCTTTACTATGTCACTGAATTCCAAATGGTCAAATATGTGACCCATACAGAGCAGGTAGTAAATAATCACCTCTCCAGCCATACTTTCTTTGATCACGGCAGAATTGCAGAGGTCTGGGGAATTATCTGAATTGTACACCTCCCACTGTATTCCTCCCATTGGTCCCTAAGTCACCAATTCTCTCAAAGGCCTCTCTCTACTAAATAATACTAAATTTGAAATTGTCATAAATGTACCCAATGCAAAAAAGATAGTAAATTGTCACCTCTTCAGCCCTGTCTCCTATTGCAGAGGTTTTGGGAGTCATCTGAATTAAATACATTGTCCACCACCATTTACTGTTCTCACCGGCCCCTACATCACTGATTCCCTCAACAGTCCCTCTCTCCCATATAGCAAACAAGTAATAACTAAGATGGTCACCTTTTCTTGGATAAAATACCAGCCTTATATTCTCTTTAATATTAATACCACTGGCAGTCAGTTGTAATCCTCGTCATAAAGGGTGTCACTCTCTTTCAGCCGACTTCCCCTTTTTTTAGTGACTCTACAAATAAAGAAACCATTGATCAACTGTAGAATAATAATTTGACTTTGTGATGGAAGCAGTTGCTGTAGAAATTGGAAATTGTGTTGGAGATGAAGCACTAAAGGGGCAATCATTTGATGTAAAGAGACCCTGTCACCGTGCAAAAATGCAAGTAGAACATAAAGTATTTTAAATGTTTACTTGCAGCACTTTTAACCACTTCAGCCCCGGAAGGATTTCCAGCTTTAGGACCGAATCCCTTTTTGCGATTCGGCACTGCGTCGCTTTAACTGACAATTGCGCGGTCGTGCGACGTTGTACCCAAACGAAATTTGCTTCCTTTTTTTCCCACAAATAGAGCTTTCTTTTGGTGGTATTTGATCCCCTCTGCGTCATTTCTGATCGCCGCTATAAACAAAAGAAGAGCGACAATTTTGCCAAAAAACCCAAATTTCTTACTTTTTGCTAAAATACAAATCCAAAAAAAAATATAAAAAAACATTTTTTTTCACCGTTTTTGGCCGATTTATATTCTTCCTCATATTAGCGATAAAAAAAATCGCAATCGGCGTTTATTGATTGCTTTGCGCAAAAGTGGTGAGAATTCATTTTTGGGTTTTTTTTTTTTTTACTAGTAATGGCGGCGATCTGCGATTTTTAGCGGTACTGCGATATTGGGGCGGACATGTCGGACTATTTTGACACTTTTTAATGATCATTTTTTTTTTTTTTGGGTTTTTACTTAAGAGTGGTGAAAACGCGTTTCGTTAGTTATTTGCGGCTAACGCTAAAAAAAATAGCGATTATACTCCTTCTTATATTTAGCCGGTTTTTGCCACTTTTTTTTACAAAAAAATATAAAAAAAAACCTAAACATAAAATCGTTTTTCATTCTTTAAACCCAAAAAACCGTTTTAACAGCGAGAAGAAAACAAATATCGCCGCTAGTCTTTACTGCGTCTCCCCTAGTTTATGGTGGTTTTCTTTCGAGATAAACACCCTTTTTT
>BLSH010559732.1:1252618-1273052 GCA_018402905.1 Glandirana rugosa
AGATCCAAAACGAATTCCGGAGTGTTTCGGATCTCGGCGGAGACAGAAAAGTATACTGTTGTGACTTCTTTACTGTGAAACGATGTTACATTTCATCACTCACATGTCGAACATATTGTCACATTTAAACAACAGGGGAGTTTTATTGAGTTGTGTGTCGGTAATTACAGATTTGGCGACCGTTGTTTTCACTTATGTGGGGATTCACTTTTACAAGTTAACCCGGGTTAATCAGTAAAAGGGAGGAAAAGACAGAGGCGGCTCTAGGCTTTGTGAGGCCTTAAGCAAAACCTAGACATAAGGCCCTATTCACTGCCCATAATAGGAAAAATAATTCAAGAGATAAAAAAAATTAACTTTGTAAATAGCATATACTAAGAGCTTTAAAGTGCTGGTGTCAGGGCTCTCTATCTCGATGCTGGTGTCAGTGTCAAATTAGGAGGTTGCGAGGCCCTTGTGAGTGTGAGGCCTTAGGCGACCGCCTAATTTGCCAAATTAGAGAGCAGCCTCTGTGAAAAGATATAAAATATTAACAAAAATGTGAGGGGTGTACTCACTTTTGTGAGATACTGTGTATATGTATGTATATATATATATATATATATATATATATATATATATATATATATATAGTGTATAAATATTAAATATAAGATGAATGTATATAAAAAATAGCATAGTAATAAAAATAGTTTTGCACAAAATAAAAAGTGTTCACCTTCGGACAGATATAGGTGAAAGCAGAGCTGGACAAAGCTGTAACTTTTTTCATGGCTACCATTCTATATGTTGTAAATAGAGAGGAGTTCCCAGTTCGATCCAATCACTGGTTTGGACCCTACTTTGCTGGTTTGGGTGTTTTTGAACGACAATCATTTTTCCTAATATGCATTTTCTCAGCCACTTAAATACTGTATATGGCAGCCTCATCTGTCGATTGTTGTTAAGGAAGACATGGGTGCAGGTACCCACTCTGTCCTTAGCAACCAATGACATCACCCAGCCTCATTAATTTGCTGTTTGGGAACCCCCACCCATGTAACCAAAGATGCAGGCATAGTAGCAGCAGGCATCATTGCCCAAATATGCCCATATGCCCATATTTAGTCAGTGATGTCAGCCACTATCCCCACCCCTTAGTTTCCATTCCAGATGACAGCTGGGGGAGCTGTCATTAGCTCACAGCATTCAACAGGGGCAGACAAGCCAACCTTTTTTTTTTTGTGTGTGTTGGCAGGTGTTGTTCATTGCTGTGATTGACATGGCATGGCAGAGGCATGATAAGGGCATTCATTTTTATTCTTGCTCATTATTAAAATCACTGCCCCCACCAACTGAACTTTTTTCATTTTTGTTTTGTACACATTTCCCACGGCAGTGCCAAGCCCCCTCATTTCATCTGTTTGAAATTCCCTTGCGAGAGACAGAGAAAACCCTCTGGGTTCGTTAGAAGTTAACCACTTAAGGACCAAGCCTATTTTTGACACTTGTTGTTTACAAGTTAAAATCAGTATTTGTTGCTAGAAAATTACTTAGAACCCCAAACATTATATTTATATATATTTTTAGCACATACTTTAGAGAATAAAATGGAGATAGTTGCAATAATTTATGTCACACTGTATTTGCACAGCGGTCTTACAAACACAATTTTTTGGGGGGAAAAATACACTTTTATGAATTAAAAATTAGAAAACAGTAAAGTTAGCACAATTTTTTTCTATAATGTGAAAAATCATGTTACGTCGAGTAAAATGATACCCAACATGTCATGTTTCAAAATTGCGCCCACTCGTGGAATGGCGACAAACTTTGGTATTTAAAAATCTCCATAGGCGATGTTTAAAAATTTCTACAGGTTACCAGTTTTCAGTTACAGAGGAGGTCTAGTGCTAGAATTATTGCTTTCGCTCTAATGATTGTGTCAATACCTCACATGTGTGGTTTGAACACCATTTACATATGAGGGCGCGACTTGCGTATACGTCCCCTTTAAATTTTTTTCTCTTATTTATTTTACTTTTTTATTTTTACACTGTCCCTTTAAAAATGTTTTTTTTTATCACTTTTATTCCTATTGCAAGGGATGTAAACAAGGGATAGTGTATTACTATCAGGGTCACCAGGCAAAAATAAAGTATTAGGCCTCATACACAGGGACGTTTTTTACAGCCACGTTTTTTAGCATTTTCATGTTATTCAATGGCCCCATAAAAACGCAGACGTTTTTGAGCTGTAGATAGCATCGGTGTTAGTGAGCTGAAAGTAGAACCCATGGCCAGCGCATTCCGAGGCTTTAACGTTTTGGCATTTTTGATGCCGACGTGGCAAAACGCTCACTAACGCCATACCAGCGTTAACCGGCGTTTTCAGGTTAAAAAATAGCAGAGGAATGTTTTTTTTTAAAAAACGCCTATTGACGCCGATGCTCACTAAAGCGCATTAGCACTCATTAATGCCAAAACGCCAAAAAAAACGCCAATTTTTCCCTGACGTCAGGCCCGATGATTTGCTTATTTTTTTTTTTTTATACGCCTGTGTGTATGAGGCCTAAAAGTCTAAGAAAGAGAAAACAATGAACAGAAGAGAAATCCAAATGAAAAAATCAAATATTTGGTGTGAGCACCCTGTGCCTTCAAAACTGCATCAGCCAATGCTCACTTAGTAAATTGCTAAAAATAAACTATTAAAATGAATATTACTGACAAACCAGAGTAGAAGAAACAGACAAGCATTCTATATCTCATCATGATAAACATTACCAAAAAAGAATATTACTGAAAAACCTCACAATTTACAAAGCAAACCTCTACTTCCTAGTAATTGTGCTACACATAGAGATTCAATGTACTCGTTATCTTAGATGACTGCACACACTTGACCTGCCACTAAAAACATAAACTTAATTCTAATGATAAAAAATACACAAAAGTCATTTTTCCTCTTTCATCAACTTTTTGATTTTTCAGATAGAAGAGTTAAATTAGCCCAAGAACATCCCAGCCATATGTATGCGGTAGGTAGGCACAGGTCACCAACACTCACCTTGGATGAAGAATAATATCAGGAGGACCTGGGTGGCCTTCATGTTGGAAGGCAGATACTGTTGGACGGAGGAGTTTTATTTATTTTGTCTGAGACAGACTGTAGAAGAAGAAAAAGAAGAAGAAAAACTCATTTCCTGAACATCATAAATTGTGGTTGCCACACAGTTCTTCTTTTTAATAACTGGAAATATGAGTAAGGGCTTGAGTTATTAAAGGAAAATAGGCTGTTCAGATTGCAAGTGAAAATGAATTTTTCTGAATTTTTCCCCGAGCCCCGAGTGAAATTTCCCTTTGCAAAGAATACCCATTCATGTGCAGGGAAAATAAAAACAAAAAACATTTATGCTTGTACATGATTGGATGATGGACGTCAACGAGCACCTCACTCACTAAGTTCTGGGGAAAATTCCCTTACAAAGTGCTGCTTCCCTGCAAAGTGAAAAGTCCATTTGGCTTTAGCAAATCCTCCCCTAAATGTTATTGGGGTTAATACTGGTTTGTCATTGGCAGTAAAATAAGGAAAACATATTTTTATGTGAGTATATATTTTGAATCATTACTGTTGTGCTGACCATGACATCTTCAGCCCCACTAGTCTCATTGAAGCCTCAGAAGCGGCTGTCATTTTAAGTGTATTTCCACTTTTGCAGGCGTGTACTTACCTACTTTTAATCCCTTCTGGTCATGTGATCCCACAGCTCCAGCTCACCTATGTCAATGAGCAGCTGCTGCAGGGGAGATGAGGGAAAATCAATAATAACTTGGCCATAGGAGCCTATAGGTGATGTCACTGTTCCTGGAATTTTTAGCCACTGTTGAGCGCTCCCTTACACATAGCTTGAGGATCACATGACCAGATTGGAGCAGATCGAAAATAGGTGCACTGTTCCCTGTTCCCTGGTATACAGGTGTAGGGATCTGCTGCCCTTTACTGTCTGTATTTGTAAATAGCTGCAAATAGTAGTTGCTTCCTTATTAAAACAGAGTTAGTTGGTTATCGACTGGTACTTCCTGTCCCTGCTAGCTGAGTCACAAACCCCAGAAGAAGGAAGTGGAGAGAGAGAGAGAGTGTTTTTCAGACCAACTGTCTCCATGAAAGAGCTGTTGCTAATCCAGACAAGCAGGGATTATTAGGCATGCATTCCTATGTCCATAGTGTACTATTCTTGCACATACAGTATCTCTCAAAAGTGAGTACACCCCTCACATTTTTGTAATTATTTTATTATAACTTTTCATGTTACAACACTGAAGTAATGACACTTTGCTACAATGTAAAGTAGTGAGTGTACAGCTTGTATAACAGTGTAAATTTGCTGTCCTCTCAAATTAACTCAACACGAAGCCATTAATGTCTAAACTGCTGGCAACAAAAGTGAGTACACCCCTAAGTGAAAATGTCCAAATTGGGCCCAAAGTGTCAATATTTTGTGTGGCCCACTTTTTCTTCCAGCACTGCCTTGACCCTCTTAAACATGGAGTTCACCAGAGCTTCACAGGTTGCCGCTGGAGTTCACTTCCACTCCTCCATGACAACATCACGGATCTGGTGGATGTTAGAGACCTTGTGCTCCTCTAACTCCCGTTTAGGATGCCCCACAGATAAGTCTGGAGACATGCTTGGCCAGTCCATCACCTTTACCCTCAGCTTCTTTAGCAAGGCAGTGGTTGTCTTGGAGGTGTGTTTGGGGTCGTTATCATGTTGGAATACTGCCCTGCGGCCCAGTCTCGGAAGGGAAAAGATCATGCTCTGCTTCAGCATGTCACAGTACATGTTGGCATTCATGGTTCCCTCAATGAACTGTAGCTCCCTACTGCCGGCAGCACTCATGCAGCCCCGGACCATGACACTACCACCACCACGCTTGACTGTAGGCAAGACACACTTGTCTTTGTACTCCTCACCTGGTTGCCGCCACACATGCTTGACACCATCTGAGCCAAATAAGTTTATCTTGGGCTCATCAGACCACAGGACATGGTTCCAGTAATCCATGTCCTTAGTCTGCTTGTCTTCAGCAAACTGTTTGTGGGCTTTCTTGTGCATCATCTTTAGAAAAGACTTCCTTCTGGCATGACAGCCATGCAGAACAACTTAATGCAGTGCACGGTGTATGGTCTGAGCACTGACAGGCTGACCCCCCCACCCCTTCAACCTCTGCAGCAATGATGGCAGCACTCATACATCTATTATCTAAAGACAACCTCTGGATATGACGGTGAGCACGTGCACTCAACTTCTTTGGTCTACCATGGCGAGGCCTGTTCTGAGCAGAACCTGTCCTGTTAAACCGTTGTATGGTCTTGGCCACCATGCTGCAGCTCAATTTCAGGGTCTTGGCAAACTTCTTATAGCCTAGGCCATCTTTATGCAAAGCAACAATTCTTTTTTTCAGATCCTCAGAGAGTTCTTTGCCACAAGGTGCCATGTTGAACCTCCAGTGACCAGTATGAGAGAGTGAGAGCGATAACACCAAATTTAACACACCTGCTCCCCATTCACACCTGAGACCTTGTAACACTAACGAGTCACATGACACCGGGGAGGGAAAATGGCTAATTGGGCCCAATTTGGATATTTTCACTTAGTGGTGTACTGACATTTTTGCCAGCGGTTTAGACATTAATGGCTGTGTGTCGAATTATTTTGAGGGGATAGCAAATTTACACTGTTATACAAGCTGTACACTCACTACTTTACATTGTAGCAACATGTCATTTCTTTATGTCACATGAAAAGATATAATAAAATATTTACAAAAATGTGAGGGGTGCACTCACTTTTGTGAGATATTGTAGGCCTCAATCCAAGCAGTATAGTCCATTATCCCCCATCTAGGCTGCAATCCAAGCAGTATAGGCCACTACCCACCTATGCCACAAGTTCAAGTCAAACCTTCGTTCTCCAAACAATCTGTCACATTGCCAAACGATCCTCCTCCACTTACAGATCGTACCTACGGCAGTTGCATCGAACGGGCGATCTGGCTTTATACACTGCGTATGCGTGCAACAACGCTCTCAGGTGCTTCATGACGCTGTGGTGTGAACGGCTCTCCTATCCTCCATGTGACACACTCGGCAGAACCTTCATAGTAAATACTGCAGAATCTGCAAGTTTCAGCCAGGCCCGCATTGCTGGTTGTATCGCAGGGCAAAAGCGACCCGATGAGCAAGGCAGAGATCATGGATATGGTGGGCATCCTATAGAGGCATGATTATGACATGAAATTGGCAAATTATGAGAGGCCCAACAGCCGTAAAGACTACATATTGGAGAAGATCATTGCATGTCTGAAGAAAGAACATGGTGTACAGCGATTGAAAGTTTAAATCAGAAAGCGATGGTCTAACCTCAAACACAGGGAACAAGATCAGCTGGAGAAGATCCATCATGTACTTCAGAAAAGTAAGCAATAGTTGTATGTAAGCAATATGTATATATGTAAATTATGTGTCTGTATATATTCTTGCTAAAAGTAGGTAGAGAGAATTATAGCTGAGATTTGAAACTGTTTGTATGCCTTGCAATTCAACATTTGAAGGTAAATCTAAAGCATATATGAAGAATAGAATTTGTTCTTGTTTTTAGACATTCCTTTAGCTTTTGGACTTATATTATTTTTTCTCTTTCAACAGAGAAACAGAAAAAAAAGGCAGCATGATCAGCCCCGCAAGGGACGAAGAGAGGCTCCCATCACTGCCCCAGCAAGAGAGGAGGAATCAAGCCCACCTTCCCGCAAAAAATGTAAGTGCAAAAATAGAAAAAAAAAAAACATTTTGCCACAGACAGGGGTGCAGCTAGGTGGGCAAAAGGGTGGGGGCTTCAGGCCTAAATTAAGAGTTAAGTGTCACTTGCTGGTTGCTGCCTGCCTCATCAGTGCCCATTAATACAGCCTTGCCAGTGCTGACATGGAGAGAGTAGAGCCCCCAGTGCTCGTAGTCACACAAATGGCTGCCTGCTATGATGGGCATCAGACATCCCGTATTCCATAGGAGCTGAGGGCAGCTGTAGGAGTTTACCAATGTTGGCACTTGTCAAGTCGATGCTAGAAGCAGCACACAGGCTGAAGCCGCTCCTCCTCTGAGTTCACAGGACAGAGCGGCTCTTCTCATCTCACGGCCGCCGCCCTCCGGGAAGCTGCCCGCCCCCTGCCTCTGTCATACAGACTGTTGTATGCACTTTCCCAGCGTCCCGCCCCTCTCCTCCTATGTCTACTCCCTCCTCCCTTCACTCTCCCAGCAGTACAGAGGTTAGGGGAGGGAAACAGAGCAAAGAGTTCCTCCCTCCCCCTCCCTTCTGTACTGCAAAGAATTATGGGAGACGTAGTCCACAGGAGGGGCGGGATTGGCTTAAAAATGAATGGACAAAGTGTAATGGCCACAATGAGGAGGTGAGTTTCTGATCTCACATTTTTCACATATGGGTACTCATTAGGTGGCACTAATAGACTGCACTGATGTGCTGCCACTGATGAGGTGGCACTGATGATGTGCTGGCACTGATGAGATGGCACTGATAGACTGCACTGATGAGATGGCACTGGTATGCACTGATGAGGTGGAACTGGTATGCACTGATGAGATGGCACTGGTATGCACTGATGAGGTGGCACTGGTAGGCACTGATGAGATGGCACTGGTATGCACTGATGAGGTGGCACTGGTATGCACTGATGAGATGGCACTGGTATGCACTGATGAGATGGCACTGGTATGCACTGATGAGATGGCACTGGTATGCACTGATGAGGTGGCACTGGTATGCACTGATTAGATGGCACTGGTATGCACTGATGAGGTGGCACTGGTATGCACTGATTAGATGGCACTGGTATGCACTGATGAGGTGGCACTGGTATGCACTGATTAGATGGCACTGGTATGCACTGATGAGGGGCCACTGGTATGCACTGATGAGATGGCACTGGTATGCACTGATGAGGTGGCACTGCTATGCACTGATGAGGTGGCACTGGTATGCACTGATGAGGTGGCACTGGTATGCACTGATGAGGTGGCACTGCTATACACTGATGAGGTGGCACTGGTATGCACTAATGAGGTGGCACTGGTATGCACTGATGAGGTGGCACTGGTATGCACTGATGAGATGGCACTGGTATGCACTGATGAGATGGCACTGCTATGCACTGATGAGGTGGCACTGGTATGCACTGATGAGATGGCACTGGTATGCACTGATGAGATGGCACTGCTATGCACTGATGAGGTGGCACTGGTATGCACTGATGAGATGGCACTGGTATGCACTGATGAGGTGGCACTGGTAGGCACTGATGAGGTGGAACGGTATGCACTGACAAGGTTGCACTGGTAGGCACTGATGGTACTGATGAGGTGGCACTGATGAGGCAGTACTGGTATGCACTGATGAGGTGGCACTGATGAGCACTGATGAAGTAGCACTGATAGTCTGCATTGATGATGTGGCACTGATCAGTCTCTGACCATCAGTGGTATCATTTCTGCAGTCTCTGCCTATCTCTTGTATCATGTCTGCAGTCTCCGACCATCTCCTGTATCATTTCTGCACTCTCTGACCATTTCCTGTATCATTTCTGCAGTCTGTGACCATCAGCTGTATTATTTCTGTAGTCTCTGACTTTCTCTTGTATCATGTCTGCAGTCTCTGACCATCTCTTGTATCATGTCTGCAGTCTCTGACCATCCCTTGTATCATGTCTGCAGTCTCTGACCATCCCTTGTATCATGTCTGCAGTCTCTGACCATTTTTTGTATCATGTCTGCACTCTCTGACCATCTCTTGTATCATGTCTGCAGTCTCTGACCATTTTTTGTATCATGTCTGCACTCTCTGACCATCTCCTGTATCATTTCTGCAGTCTTACCATCTCCTGTACAATGTCTGCAGTCTCTGACCATCTCCTGTATCATGTCTGCAGTCTCTGACCATCTCCTGTATCATGTCTGCAGTCTCTGACCATCTCCTGTATAATTTCTGCAGTCTCTGACAATCTCTTGTATCATGTCTGCAGTCCCTGACCATCTCCTGTATAATTTCTGCAGTCTCTGACCATCTCCTGCAGTCTCTGACCATTTTTTTGTATCATGTCCGCAGTCTCTGACCATCTCCTGTATCATTTCTGCAGTCTGACCATCTCCTGTACAATGTTTGCAGTCTCTGACCATCTCTTGTATCATGTCTGCAGTCTCTGACCATCTCCTGTATCATGTCTGCAGTCTCTGACCATCTCCTGTATAATTTCTGCAGTCCCGGACCATCTCTTGTATCATGCCTGCAGTCCCTGACCATCTCCTGTATCATTTCTGCAGTCTCTGACCATCTCCTGCAGTCTCTGACCATCTCCTGTATCATATCTGCAGTCTGACCATTTCCTGTACTATGTCTGCAGTCTCTGACCATCTCTTGTATCATATCTGCAGTCTCTGACCATCTCTTGTGTCATGTCTGCAGTCTCTGACCATCTCCTGTATCATTTCTGCAGTCTCTGACCATCTCCTGTACTATGTCTGCAGTCACTGACCATCTCCTGTACTATGTCTGCAGTCTCTGACCATCTCTTGTATCATGTCTGCAGTCTCTGACCATCTCATGTATCATTCCTGCAGTCTCTGACCATCTCCTGTATCATGTCTGCAGTTTCTGACCATCTCCTGGATCATGTCTGCAGTCTCTGACCATCTCTTGTATCATTTCTGCAGTCTCTGACCATCTCCTGTATCATGTCTGCAGTCTCTGACCATCTCCTGGATCATGTCTGCAGTCTCTGACCATCTCTTGTATCATTTCTTCAGTCTCTGACCATCTCCTGTATCATTTCTGCAGTCACTGACCATCTCCTGTACTATGTCCGCAGTCTCTGACCACTGTTTATTGTTAAGAGATTGTGGGAGGATATTGGGGTAACAGACTCCTTAGGGCAGCATCTCTGTGTTTAGGTCGCTGCCATGGAAACATTTGTAAAGGGGAGGAGTTAGCAAGATAACCACACCCACGTGGGGCGCCAGAAATATTTCTGCACCCAGGCGTCTGTGACCCTAGGATCGGCCCTGCTGTCCGCGTTGATAGGTAGCCTAGTTTTTAAGACCCAGACACCAGGCCAAAGATGACAGAGTAGTGTCAGTATTTACATTCAGAGTAGTGTAGGTGTATGAAGGGCAAGCAGGTCGCACCCAACAATCCACTGGGTAGGTAAGTATTTAATGAGGTTTAATATTAACTTGCCCTGAAATCTCTAAGTTGGGCATCAGCCACTTGACCACCATTGCCCTAATGCATTTTAATCTTATTACCAGTTGATGATGTTCCCCTTTTGCACTGTGGGCAGATTGAGGACAGAGATAATCCAGTGCTGCAAGGAGCTGGAGAATATAAAGACGGTCGCTACAGATTTACATCTCAGACTGACAGATTGTGGGGAAATTTTAATTTTCTCTTGGACTTCTTATCTGTTTTTTTGCCAACTGTTGGCTGTTTGTTGTTTGTGAAATGTCACAATTTTAGCCGTTTCTTGATGGAAACATTTGACACACTTTTAAATGAGAAGTGTTTGGTACCTTCACTCAGTGTTTCTCAACTCCACTCCTCAAGGGCAGTAACAGACCCAGTTTTCCAGGATTAACTCAGTAGAAACTACTGTGCTAATTCGTAAGGCATTACATTCTCTGTGTCAAATCTGGAAAACAAGTTCTGTGTTTGTACCTTGAGGAGTTGCTAAACACTGGCCTAATGACAAAGTATGTGAACATGTGGTATATACCATCAGGGGGTATCAAGTGTTGTGTTTCTGGGGTGCAACCCCCCTTCCTCCAAACTAGATTTACTTTGATAAAGGGGTGTTGCAGCGCCGAAACACATCAGTTGATACCATCACGGTTTCTGAGCTGACGCGTTTCTGGGGTGAAAACCCCCTTTATCAAAGCTACTCGAGTTTTGAGAAAGGGGGGCACCCCAGAAACGCTTTATCAAAGAAAATCTAGTTTGGAGGAAGGGGGTTGCACCCCAGAAACACAACACTTGATGCCCCCTGATGGGATCTAGCACATGTTTACACACTTTGTCATTTGGTGGCTTAGAAATGTTGCTGGTTGTAACGAAACACCTTTTAGGAATTCAATCCTGGACATCATTTTTGTGAGAAGCCACTAGGTGGATTTTGAAAATATTACCAATGCCTAAATACCAAGATGTTAGACACAAAGAAGTTTTTTTTTTTTTTTTCAATGAACCACCTTAAAAAGCAACTCTGTGCTTGGAGTAATGCATTCCATGCATGAAGAACAAAAACATTGTTTGAGTGTGCTTGTGTGTGTGTAGCAGACTCCCAGCACACCAGAATACTTAGCTGAAGATGATATTGTCGCCTCTTGTAGAAATGAAGGTTACATTTCCCTCTCGGAGCAAGTGTATAAATATATATATATATACATATATAGAACATATCTTATACATAGAAAAATGACAGACAACAGTAGTTAAAGTGAAGGATTCTTTTATAAGGCCAAAAAAAGGTTAAATACGATCAGGAATAAATTCCTGCCAAGACACTGCCCCTCTCCTCACAAAATATTCCAGGTATTTTTGGTGCGTCCCCTGCATTATGGGTGGCCAAGATAGCACGGGCATTCTGGATGTCCGCTATTGCATACAATGAAGGGTGGCCTTCAGCCGCTGTACTAGGGCCTGGCAGGGAAGGGTCAATGTCACTTTGCAGGGAGGTGATGTAGCTGGTAGCATTTTTGCGCAGGAAATTGTGCAGGATGCAGCAGCACTACACCACATAGTTAATTTTGTATAATGCCAGGTTTATGGGAGTTAAAAACAGCCGGAAATGATTTGCCAAGATACCAAAGGCATTCTCCACCTCCCTTCTGGCACGAGACAGTCTGCGGTTAAAAATCCTCTGCTCAGGAATCAGGTTTCGCATGGGAAATGGCTTAATCAGATGGTCTC
Source organism: Glandirana rugosa (assembly GCA_018402905.1). Lineage (NCBI taxonomy): Eukaryota > Metazoa > Chordata > Amphibia > Anura > Ranidae > Glandirana > Glandirana rugosa. The sequence goes on from BLSH010559732.1 coordinate 1,264,625, forward strand.
CTAGAGCAAAGACTTCATCTGCCAGAAAGACAAAATTGAGGCCCTCCACATTTTCCTCCGCAGGTGGCAAGTTTAGGGTGCCATTCTGGAGCCGCCTGTAGAACACCGTCTGCAGAATGAATCCTCCGTCAGAGTTACATAAATTCATAATTCGCAGACACAATGGCAAGCATCACTATGCTGAAAAACCCTTCATAGTTAAAATAATAAGAGCCAGAGTTGGCTGGTGGGGTAATCCTGACATGCTTCCCATCAATAGCACCCCCGCAGTTGGGAAAATTCCATTGGGGGAAAAACTGTGCTGCAACCTCCTGCCATTGTCTGGGTTGGAAGGAAATTGGGGTTGGGACTTTAAATGAGACATACAATTTGGAAAACAAGAGACATGGTAGTCTGAAAATATTTATTGGTATCGTCTGTCCATAAACAGAAGTAGGGAACAGTATATCAGAGATACATACACATAAAACCGAGTTATTGCATATATGAACATACAACATACATAATTGCATGAAAAACACCACAATATTACATGTAACTGTAATTGGTATAAATAAGTGATACATGTAACTGGCGGCAAACCCATAGGATAGTCATAGTAATTGAAGGAAAATATAACATGGAAGATAATCAACCAGACATGATAATGAATAAGTAAATGTGATATGTCATGTGATCATGAAGTATGGGGCTCGATGCGTTTCGTGGCCGTATTGCCACTCATCAGGAGATAGAAGTCGATAGAGTATCTAAACAGGTATGCAAATGGGAATAGGGTCAATATAGGCCAGAGAGTAAAAAGGGAGGGGGTAATGACCCACCCATCCATACTTACAGATGAACTATGACTGTGAGATGTGGCAGTGAGCACTGGAGCAGACTACAGGATATGAGCCATCAGGGGAGCTGAGGTAGTGCAGTATTGGAACACACCAGCGGGTGGGCAAGAGTAGAAGTATGGCTGAGAATGGAGTTCCCTGCCAGAGGGTCCATGGGGATGTAGCATTCATCACCCAAGGTATCTGTGGAGAATGTACAAATGTATATAAGTATATTGGTTACGTGCCTCTCTACAAATTAGTGGTATATATCTAGAAAAATGGCTCGAGCAGTACTTGTGCCAAAAAATTAAGAGATAGACAGTGATGTAAAAATGGATAATGAAATAAAACAATAATTGTAATTAATTGGATGAAAGGTAGGAATGCAAAGATTGAAAAATGGTTGAATGTAAAAAAGGTGAAACAAGAAAGAAGAAAAGTGAAATGAAAGAATGAAATACGAATGGGAATGGATGGTGTCAAGTGTGGTGATAGCAAATAGATAACAGCTGAGTGAGATGTGTGTAGGAAATAGCTACAGTGTGGAGTAAAAGGTTGTGTCCATAAAAATTAAAAAATGAAGACTGCTGTGACCAATACCTGAGATCGCCATGTAGCAAATAAGTGTATAGAGATGAAGCACAATAACCCGACCTCTGCTTAAGCAGGAGTGGCCCTGCCAGAAGAGGGAGTATATGTACCACATAGTGACCAATAGAGGACCACCAACATCACTCTGGCGTTGCCAAACAGTGGGAGCTATGGAGGCTCCCTCATAGAGACGCCAAGATGTTGTACAGGATACCGATGCTCTGACGTCAGCGGAGCCGACGCCCTGTGTCCCATCCTGTGGGCATGGCGTTGAGGCGCAGCGGGATGTCCGCCCGCCCCAACTTCCAACCAGAGGACAGAGGGGGGAGTGCCTCACAGCTCCCGCGATTGGAAAATTCCCAGCTGCAGCAGACAACTCACTTGATCGACTAACCACACATGTGTCAATCATGAAAAATGTATGCAATTGGGCATGTTCAAAAAATGAGTTAGTGTATACTATGGGTATGTTACTAAGAGTAGTACCCTATCCAGTGTTTGGACCCACAAACTGCGGAAAGGGGAAAATTCTGACACAATGTGTCAGAAATTGCTGACCAAAATAGCATGCCTCCGTCCCTGGATTCATATAGAAAGAACAGGGTTTTTTTGGGACTTTAAATGAGGTCTCTGACAATGGCTCAGTGGAAACTCCATCCCTATTCAATGGAAATTGGAAGAAAGGGTTTGGGACTTTAAATGAGGCATTCAATTTGGAAAGCAAGAGACATGGTAGTCTGAAAATATTTATTGGTATCGTCTGTCCATAAACAGAAGTAGGGAACAGTATATCAGTGGGTTGGAAGGAAACTGTGGAGAAAATAAAAAAACAAAACAATAACTACTTCAGCACATAACTTTGCAATCATATTTGACACAAAAATGCTTGTCAACATAAGGATAGACTTAAAAGAGGAATTAAAAAGAAAAGTGTAAGGTGAAATTATCTACTTCCTCGCTCCCCTCTGGTGGCCCAATTGGCAACTTTCAGGGGGGAGGAGATAACAGGTAGATGTTTGGGACAGGTAACCCTCTCCAGGTCCATGAGAGCTTGCTACAGGAATAATGGTTGTTAGTTTGGCCCCTCCCTCCTCTATTGCCAGCCCAGTCGACAGGTAAGAAGTGTCATAATCCAAAGCTACATACACACTATACAATCAGAATCAAATTATGCCATTAATATTGAAACAAACAATAGAATAGAAGGTCAAACCTAGGACGACAAATTAGTAGGTAATCAAGCAGGCCCTTGCACTACATGGTTTGGGTAATTATTAAGTAAATGATAGAGAGTGTGTATAGGAGATTACATGTCAGGAGATACAGTATTTTGATTTGATGACTTTACATTTTTTTTGGGGGGGGGGATTATCTTTGACATAATAAGAAGGCCTCAGGCACTCTGCAGGATTTGAAACACACAAATAACGTTTGAAAAGTGTTTTTCATTGTGAAGTTACCAAGATGGTCGTGTTTGGACACAGGATAATATGCTGGGGAGGATAGTATAGGAAAATAGGCGTGTAGAGGAAAAAAGGAGCTGAAAAACCTTAGAGCATGCATGAGGCCAAAGAGGACATTCACAGCATATTCTAATCTTGCCAATTATGTGTTCAAAAAAAGGGAAAATCAAACATTAGCAAACACAAACACGTCGAATTAACATGAAACCTACCTTAATATTGTCCTTCTGCAGCACCTGAATGATGGCTGAGCATGTCTCAGGAATAATGACTCCAAGAGCCTGGGGGGGGAGATCCCAGTAGTAAACTTCAGGTCCTGGAGGCTTCTCCCTGTCACCAGGTACCGCAAGGTGGCAATGAGCCTTTGCTCAGGGGTGGTGGAAACATGTGTCTTGCTTCTGGATATAGGGGGACACCAATGCCAAGAGGTGGTTAAAGCAGGGATCTGTCATCCGGAGGTAATTTCGAAAATCATCAGGATTATTCTACTGGAGCTCCCTGAATAAGGACATATGACCTAATTGGTCATGATTAAGCAACCAATTTTTGGTCCAACAACTCCTCTTCCTCGTCCTCCTGCATTGGATTTGGGTTCAAACAAGAATTCCTAGCTCAACAACAGCAAGATTTCTCTCTCTAGTTCTCAACATGGCTGGTTGACAAACGACCGATTAGTAACGCGAATCAACGCTTACCAAACTTCAGCTAACACAACATTAGCAGAAGGGGCCCAAAGGGTGACGCATGCAAAGTGAACTTCCTCTTTATACGCTCATAACACGTCACTACGTTCGCCTTGGTCGAACGATTGCTTGGCTCACGTTAGTACGCTAGACACAAGCGTCAACAGGCAATTTGGACAAAAGTTGGATGTTCGGTTGGCCAACAATTGGTGCATGTGTACGAGGCTTTAGCTAACCCTGTTTCTGGTCTGGGATTCTATATCTAGTTTTAGCTCAGGGTTTAGTAACCAGCATAGTCTTAAGTCAGATTAGACATCTTATGGCCACTTCTGGTACTTAAAGGTCCAGTTGCATGATAGATTAGAATCTACTAAGGACTAAAAAATCTGGATGACTTGGGACTAAGACGCTGAGTAGCATGGCTGAACTGGAACAAAAATTTGGCCCTGGACTTTATCCAGACTGGCCCACTTTCCGCAAACTGTATGCAAACATAAGAAAAACATTCCACTGTAAGTATAAATGGCTTTTTTTTTAAACTCTTTATTTAGAGAAAAATATGCATTCCAACATTACAGACGCCTTTAGAATGGCATGTGTAAGTTACACTCCGTTCAATGGCAGGTGTCATAAATAAGGAAAAACAGTTATAAATAAATAACATCTTATTTTTGAATATATACTTAACAAGAAACAGTTCAATCAATAACTTGCGGGAATCATAAACATAAAAAGACAGGGAAAAATCCACTCTAACATACAATGCAAATTAACAAGGCAGTATAAACGGCTAACCATCCAAAAATCACTGTTAGGGCCCATAGAAGAAGCTTAGAAAACAATTCACTTTTCTCTGCAAGTTTGTCAATGATCACATCAGATTCAAGAGAGCAGAAGATGTCCTTTTCTGTTTTTTTCTGACATCAACATAAAAGCTTCTAGATGCTCTTGTGACAGCTTGGTTCTGAGTCTGGTTTTAATGAACTTGAGTGTTGAAAATGTACATTCACAAGCAGCCTGAGTTATGGACAGGGTGAGTAGGTACTGGTATGCAAGACCTAGGAGGTGGTAGGCATTTGACATTATAATGAACCTCCTGAGAATCTGGAAGCAATACAGCGGATATTCTTTACCAGAGTTGAGCGGACACCTGGATGTTCGGGTTCAGATTTTCGTGGAAAAGTTCAGGTTCGGTCCGAACTTGACCCCAGACCCCGCACCCCACTGAAATCAATGGGGACCCAAACTTTTGGGCACAAAAATGGCTGTAAAAAAGTCCTGGAAAGTGCTAGAAGGCTGCAAAAGGAAGAAAAGTGGGGGTAAGAGTAGGACAAGTGCCCTACAAAGAAATGGGCATAGGGAAATAACAATAATCTGTCCCTTACAGCACCAGCAGCATTCTCTCCCTACACTAGCCTGAGAGCATATGACATGCAGCACTACATGACTCCAGCTCATACAGAGGCTGGGTCACATGATGCACTGGCCAATCACAGCCATGCCATTAGTAGGCATGGCTGTGATGGCTTCTAGGGAAAACCAGTGAAACGCTTGTTGATTGGCTGCCCTGCAGCTATTCAACATGCGTGATAAAATACCATTTTCTCAAATGTTCGGGTTCGGATTCGGGACACGGACACCCGAAAGTTCGGTATGAACCCGAACGTTACAGTTCCGGTTCGCTCAACTCTATTCCTGAGTCATGGCACACTCTATATGAGGCTGGAGTCACAGTGCTGCATGTCACATGCCCTCAGGTTAGTGTAGGGAGAGGATGCTGCCGGCGCTGTGAGGGACAGATTGTGAGGGACAGATTGCAGTGATAATAACTAGGTAGAGATTACTACTACTGCTGTGAGGGACAGATTGTATATCTATAACATCTCATCCTGCATTACAGAAAGATCTGATTACAGAGCGATCTCTCATCCTGCATTACAGAACGATCTGATTACAGAACGATCTCTTATCCTGCATTACAGAACGATCTGATTACAGAATGATCTCTTATCCTGCATTACAGAACGATCTGATTACAGAACGATCTGATACTGGACTAGGTAGAGATTACTACTGCTTTAAGGGACAGATTGCAGATCTAATAACATCTCCCATTTTTCTTCCTTTTACAGCCCTCTAGCACTTTCCAGGACTATTTTACAGTCATTTTTGTGCCGAAAAGTTCAGGTCCCAATTCAATTCAACGGGGTTCGGGGTAAAGTTCGGATATCGTTCGGTACCGAACCCGAACGTTTCCGGAAAGTTCGGCCGAACCCACCGAACGTCCAGGTGTTCTCTCAACTCTACTCAGGAACCTTCTGTGCAATGTCTCTGCAGCTGTGTCCATTATCTGATTGTGTACTGTGACCTCATAAGCCTTTTCTGGACTTGTGATAGTTTCAGCATGAGCAATCTCTCCAGGCATGTTTTTTGCCTTCCTTTTTCTTTGTGTTGGCAATGTAGACTCAACTTCCAGTTCTAGCTCTTTGTCCTGCTCCTGCAGTTTTTAATTTGCCCACAGAACAAATTTCTCTGCAGCTGCACTAACTAAAGCAAAACCTCTTGATATATGTTTAAGACTTTCATTTGTTGACATAACCATTCTATAAGCAGATAGTATATCCATCCCCTGTGTTTTAAGGTATTTGGACAGTGGTGAAGTCTTCTTAAATATTCTGAGGAAGGTTTGTGCTGTCAGTATCATCTCATACTTCAGGAGAGCTTCTACAAATCCTTGTGCTTAAATGCGAGCAGTTGTTTTTAAGGTAATATCTTCTTGTATTGCTGTCAATGTATGAACGATATCCACATAGAGACAATTGTCTGGATTTGCAAATGATCCAAACACTTCCCTGAGAGCGTTATCCTTGGCCCACCACCGTGTCTCCCCAACTAGTGAGAGTCGTCTCTGGTGCTCTCACTTTCCCACACATTCGTCCTTTTATATGACTCACAAAAGAACACTGTGATGTCATTAAACACTGCAAAAATTTATTCACTTTGAATTACTGTTTGGGTTGTGTAAGCCAAAACTTGGTTAGCAAAATGGGCATAGCACCAAACATGCACTTGATTTGGTTAAATTTTGGACATCTGAGTAGAAAAGCCTTTGTAGCGGCCTTGCATGTTAGAGGCACCATCTGTAGCATGTCCAATGCACTTGCTCAAGTCCAAATTGATCTTCTCATCAAGCTCTGAAACAATATCCACAAATTATTGTCCAATAGATTCCTTACACTTGACAATGCTGTTAAGCCTTTCATGAATGGTGTCTGTAACATATCGCAAAACAATAGAATACTGGCCTTGTGAGGTGATGTCTTGTGTGGTGGCAATCTACAAAGAGAACATTAAGGCATTCTTTATGTCTCTCAACGGTCTCCTGAATAAGGTGCTGGATGGTGTCAATGACAGAAGTAATGATTCTTGCAGACAGTACCATAACCAGAGAACTTCTGCCTTTTGCCCCAGTCTGATGTAGCTTCTTAGACGTGTCAATGCATTCTTTTAAATACTTTTATAGACAGACATCATACTTGCTTAACAGGAGTATAATATCTAAGAATTTACCATGATCAATATTGCTGCCATCAAGCATGCATGCAGCCTCATTCTCTGACCTATAGCTAAGTCCTTGTTTGCCAATCAGTTTTACAACATCAACTACACGCTCCAATATTTGTCATCTCTTTCTGATTTGTTCTCTGTGTGAGGACAGCTGACTTCTACTAAGTACATTTTTAACATCAGATTTAGATGCATTTAAGAATTATTCTTCTGCACAGCTTTTGTGTGCCTTGCTCTTTTCATGTTCCTCTATACGCTGATGCACATGTTTCCAGTCTGTCATACCACTTATCAATGGAGAATTGTCAGCTAACTTGGCAAATGCTATGCAGACAGAGCAATGTAATGCATGGTGTTCTTGGCAGTAACTAAACCACCGTCTATTAGTGTCATCCTTGCACCAGAACACTTTCTGTACCAATGGATTACTTGATGTTTGTTGAGGATGATAATTAAAAAATATCTTCACGCTTTCATGGTGGGGACGAATGTAATAATCAATATTTTACTCAGTGACTTCCCTTTCCTCTGTGTATGCTGTCATTTCTACACTTTCTCCTTCTCTTCCATCCAGTGGGGCTGGTGAAATTTTAGGATGGGGGGCGCCAGACCCCACCCTTCCTTTTTGACCCCCCCACTTCTCATAAGCCTCACTCCTTATAGAATCCACCCATTGTGTCAGGAATATACAGCCCAGCATCACCACATAAGGGTATGTACAGCATCGCCAGATAGGGGTATATACAGCATCGCCAGATAGGGGTATATACATCATCCCCAGATAGGGGTATATACAGCATTGCCAGATAGGGGTATATACATCATCGCCAGATAGGGGTATATACAGCATTGCCAGATAGGGGTGTATACAGCATCGCCAGATAGGGGTATATACAGCATCGCCAGATACAGTTGTATGCAAACGTTTATGAACCCCTGACAATTTCCATGATTGTCATTTATAAATATTTGGGTGTTTGGATCAGCAATTTCATTTTGATCTATCAAATAACTGAAGGACACAGTAATATTTCAGTAGTGAAATGAGGTTTATTGGATTGACAGAAAATGCACAATATGCATCAAAATGAAATTAGACAGGTGCATAAATTTGGGCACCCCAACAGAATAATCACATCAATATTTAGTTTAGCAGAAATAACAGCCTCTAGACGCTTCCTATAGCCTGTAATGAGTGTCTGGATTCTGGATGAATGTATTTTGGACCATTCCTCCTTACAGGGGATAGACCGCTACGACATATGTGGGGATAGACCGTTACGACATATATGGGGATAGACCG
>BLSH010559796.1:924-11105 GCA_018402905.1 Glandirana rugosa
CCATATGTCAGTGGTCTATCCCCATATGTCCCAGGGTCTATCCCATATGTCAGTGGTCTATCCCAATATGGCGCAGGGTCTTTCCCTATACCCTATCTGGTGACTGTATACCCTTTCTGGGACGCGGTATAACCCTATCTGGTGACTGTATACCCTATCTGGGACCCTGTATACCCCTATCTGGTGACTGTATACCCTATCTGGGGCCCTGTATACCCCTATCTGGTGACTGTATACCCTATCTGGGACCCTGTATACCCTATCTGGGACCCTGTATACCCTATCTGGTGACGGTATGCCCTATCTGGGACCCTGTATACCCTATCTGGGACCCTGTATATTCTATCTGGGGTCTGTATACTGCTATCTGGTGACTGTATGCCCTATGTGGGACCCTGTATACCCTATCTGGGACCCTGCATACCCTATCTGGGTCTCTGTATACTGCTATATGGTGAATGTATCCTGCTATTTGGGGCTCTGTATACTGATATCTGGGTCTCTGTTTCCTGTTTTATGGTGATTCTGTATACCTCTATCTGGTGACTCTGTATACTGCTATATGGAGACTCTGTATACTGCTATATGGTGACTCTATATACTGCTATATGGTGACTCTGTATACTGCTATCTCTGGGGCTCTGTATACTGCTATCTGGGGCTCTGTATACTGCTATATGGTGACTCTGTATACTGCTATCTGGTGCTCTGTAAGTGTATACTGCTATCTGGTGACTCTGTATACCCCTATCTGGTGACTCATAGTTACATAGTTACATAGTTAGTCAGGTTGAAAAAAGACACAAGTCCATCCAGTTCAACCAAAATAAAAAAAAAAATAAATAAAAAAACCAAAACATTTATATCTATATATATATATATATATATATATATATATATATATACACACATACACACACACACATATATATATACATATATATACACATACACACATATATACATATATATACACACACACACACACACTCTGTATACTCCTATCTGATGCTGCTTTATACCCTATCTGGTGATGCTGGGCTGTATACCCCTGACACAAGGGGAGGAAATGATAAGGGGTGGGGCTTATGAGAAGTGGGAGGGGTCAAAAAGGAAGGGTGGGGTCTGGTGCCCCCATGCTAAAATTTCATTAGCCGCCACTGTATGAATGTGAGTTAGCGACCTTAGATTGTAAGCTCCTTGAGGGTAGTGACTGATGTGAATGTACAATATATATGTAAAGCGCTGCATAAATTGAGGGCACTATATAAGTACCTGAAATAAATAAGTAAAATCCTTTTGGGAGCACTTTTTATGGTGGTGTACATTATCTCTTTTCACCGTAAGAGAAGAGATATGTGGATGTTTTGGAAATTAGCACTTTTTGAACTTTATTGATTATGTTTGCACAGTAATTTTTGCACAATTTTTCACACATTCATTTATAGACTTTATATTTTACATATATAGATAAAAGATAAAAGTTGAATATATGTTTAGTGCACTTTCATTGTGTTTGTCATGAGTTATATTGATTCACATTTTATTAACTGTATATAGAAAGTGCACTTTCAGAGTATTTTTTGGTTCGGTCAAAGCTAATAAGGAGTCTGGAGGAGCTCCGTTATAAGTAACAACTACAAACTTTAAACTTATTCTCCCTGGAACAGAGGCGGTTAAGAGAAGATATAATTGGAATATACAAATAGCTAAGTGCTGATTCTAGCACAGGGAGAAAAATATTTAAACTTAGGTCTCTTTAGAAGACCCGTGGCCAATCAATGAAGTTGGATGAAAAGGGGTTTAACCATAAACTGTGCAAGGATTTCTTTATGGTTAGAATGGTAAGAGTGTGGAACTCCCTTCCACAGTTGGTGGTGTCAGCAGGGGGTGTCAATAATTTCAAAAAACTTTTAGATGGGCATCTTAGTAAATACAATATACAAGGATAAAGGAAATGGCAGTGACATTAACGCATACACAGGTTGAACTGGATGGATTGTTGGCTTTATTCAACGTTATCAACCATTCAACTGCTGACAATTCACCAAAAGCTGCAAGGAATCACAGCTGGCTTTCTGCGGTAAACATGCCGGTGTCGGGGACTCGAAGACTACCAAAAAAACAGCCCTGGTGAAGACAGCGCTGGATCCCTGGACACCTCAGTGTCCTTTTATAGCACAGTATTTGTAGCTGCTGATTTTAAATTTTTTACAAACTGACTGAAGCTCTTCAAATAAAAAAATCATAAAAAAAAAATGTTTTTAGTTTTCTTCATTGCTTTTTACTCGTTAATTGGTGTTATTATACATTTCATTAGGTTGGGGGATCTCATTCCTTAACCACTTCCCGACCGTGCGCCGTGTTTTCACGGCGGCAGTCGGGATGCTGAGCGCGAATCGGCGTAAAAAGGCGGCGATATGCGAATAGCCACTAGGGGGCGCGCGCCGCCGGCGGCACGTGCGCACATCCGCTGCACTCCTGATGTCCGCCGGTGAGCCGCGATGAGCGGCCACAGGGAAAGAACGGGGAACCGCCGTTGTAAACACGGCGGTTCCCCGCTCTATTAGTAGGGGCATGAGTGATCTACTGATCCCTGTCACTGGGATCAGTTAGATCTCTCATGCCCATGTTAGCCCAACCCCCCCTCAGTATGAACACACCCAGGGAACACAGTTAACCCCTAGATCCCCCCCCCCAGGGTTAACCCCTTCACTCCCAATGACATTTATACAGTAATCAGTGGACATTTACATTTCCGATCGTTGAATAAATGTCATTGGTCCCAAAAAAGTGTCAAAAATGTCCGACATGTCCGCTGCAATATCGCAGTACCGCTAAAAATCGCAGATCGCCGCCATTACCAGTAAAAAATAAAAACCCCAGAAATGAATTCTCACCATTCGCAAACACAGCCACTTTTGCGCAAACCAATCAATAAACGCAGATTGCGATTTTTTTTATCACAATTAGGAATTATATAAATCAGCCAAAAACGGTGAAAAAAAATGTTTTTTTATATTTTTTTTTTGGATTTGAATTTTAGCAAAAAGTAAGAAATTTGGGTTTTTTTGCGAAATGGTCGCTCTTCTTTTGTTTATAGCAGCGATCAGAAATGACTCAGAGGAAATCAAATACCACCAATAGAAAGCTCTATTTGTGGGAAAAGAAGGACGCAAATTTTGTTTGGGTGCAACGTCGCTCGACCGCGCAATTGTCAGTTAAAACGACGCAGCGCCGAATCACAAAAAGTGCTCTGGTCCTAAAGCTGGGAAACCTTCCGGTTGGTAAGTGGTTAAACTTTCACATTAGCTAATATTGAGAATATTGGAATTGATGTCAGGATCTAGCGCTTCCAGTGGTGCTTTGCAATCTGTTGCATGCGGTGGAAAGCACCACAGAGAGAACAGAAAGGAAGGAGAGTGGTGAGGGGGAGGTGAGAGAGAACAGAAAGGAAGGGGAGTGGTGCGGGGGAGGTGACCTGCAGCCACACTGCTGCAAAGTGCGGTGGGCACGAAAGGGCGCCGGCAGCGGCATCCTTCCACCTGCTAACCATGCACGAGTGAGCCGCCATTCATAAACAGCGATTCGCGGGACAGAGCCACTCTGCAGCAATAAATGTACGTGACGTGGTGGGGAACCGGTTAAAAAGGGACGGCTCAAGGTACAGGAAACCCGCATTCCATGCAGCGGGTGTCGATATTAATTTATCGATAACCCAAATGCAGGGGTTGGCTGCACCAGATCATATGGTACATTAGTACCATGTGATCTGGTAGCAGTGTGGTTTTTTTAAGTACTGCTTTTGCTCGGCCCAGTGCCATTTCAAATGAATAGACTGAAAATCGCACTGCACCCAGATTGCACAGTGCACATGGTGTGACCTGGCCCTAAACATGGAGTTAGACTTCAGCCTTACTTCACTAGCACTAGCTGGCCCTACTCCCAGTGTCCAATCCTCACATAGGCAACAGTATAACCTAAAAGTGACTTCCTCTGTCCCTCTATGGGCGTCTAGAAAAGAACCAACCGCAATATGTATGTGCGTATGTATTTAAACCCCCTGCGCCCCCCCCCCCCATGCCCCCTCCTCTCCCCCCCAAGGGTTTCTCAGGCTTCGTGCTTTTACCAGCAAGCCCAGGAAAGTATCTGATGGTTCACACAGCTGGCCATGGATGTGAACAGATATCAGATCATCTATGATCTTGGAGGACCGGAGCTACATGACTTCACTTCCGGTCTAGGGTGGAATTAAACTTTTTTAACCCCTTCATGCCTAAACCTTTTTCTGACATTTGTTGCTTACAAGATAAAATCCGTATTTTTTTGCTAGAAAATTACTTAGAACCCCAAATATATTTTTAGCAGAGACCCTAGAGAATAAAATGGCAATTGTTGCAATATTTAAAGTCACATGGTATTTGCACAGCGGTCTTTCAAACACAATTTTTGTTGGAACAAAAAAAAAAAACACTTTCTTAAATAAGAAAAAAAAAGTAACGTTAGCCCAATTTTTTTGTATAATGTGAAAGATGATGTTATATCGAGTAAATAGATATCCAACATGTCATGCCTTGAAATTGCACACTGTCGTGAAATGGCGACAAACTATGGTATTTAATAATCTCCATAGGCAGCGCTTTAAAAATCTCTACAGGTTACCCGTTTAGAGAGACAGAGGAGGTCTAGTCCTAGAATTATTGCTCTCACTCGGACGATCGCAGAGATACCTCACATGTGTGGTTTGAACATTGATTACATTTGGCGGGCGTGACTTACGTATGCGTTCACTTCTGTGCACGATTATGGAGGGACTGGGCGCTTTCAATTTTTTCTTTTTTTTTTACACTGTCCCTTTGCATTTTTTTTTTCTCATTACTTTTATTGCAGTCACAAGGAATGTAAACATCTCTTGTGACAGTAATAGGCATGAAACATGAAAAAAGACGATGTGGGATTTTGATGGTGCCAAAATAATCACAGTATTAAAAGATAAAAATATAACAATTTTTATTCATACATGATTAAAATAACATATAGGTGTAATTTTAAGAACAATACACTTAGATTGCTATTGGCTTCAAATCAACCAATTAATGTGTTGACATATCATAGGGTGATCTAGGAGTATTCCTACATGTTTCGCCTGTTAAGGCTTCCTCAGGAAATCAAAATAGATCACCAGGAACACATTTGTACTATACAGAGACAAAGAAGAATATCAGTTAACAGGTAACAACATGAACTGGGCATCGGGCAGGAGACGCTGCTTAGAAAAAGTTATTCTGCAGCGTTTTGTAAGCAGCGTTTATCGGTGTTTATTGGCGTCTGCATTTTTGAGCGTTTTTTTACTTCATTAGCTTACATTGACTACAAAAAACGCCAGACACCAATAAACGGCCGTTTACCAGCGTTAATGAGCGTTTATCAGCGTCCAGCGTTTTTTGTGGTCAGAAGAACAACTTTTGAACGCCAATTCAGGGCGTTCAGATAACAGGCCAAAAACGCTACTGTTGTTAAATAATTAACGTCCATGTGTGCATGGACACATAGGATAACATAATGGGGTGTTTTTGGGCTGTTAAAAAAAAGCCCAAACAACCAAAAACAGTCGTTTATCAGCTACAGTGTGCATGAGCCCTAAAAATGATCAAAAAAAAAAAATGAAACGACAGTTTTAAAAACGTTACCTATGTATAGTAAATATTTACATTGTCGCTGAGGCACAGTAATGCGCAATTTTAAAGCGTGACATGTTTGGTATCTATTTACTCGACATAACATCCTCTTTTATAATTTTACAAAAAAAAAAAATGGGTTATGTATTGTGGGTTATTTTTCAAAATGTATTTATAAAAAGGTGCATTTTCTCCCAAAAAGATTCCACTTAACAAATCACTGTGCAAATACCGCGTGACATAAAATAATTGCAACACCCACCAATTTATTCTCTAGGGCCTCTGCTTAAAAAAAAATATGATAGATAGGATAGATATCCCAAGAACTTTTCTAGCAAAAAGAAACAAAAAAATAAACAGATTGTTACAAAGTGCCAGAAAATGCCTGGAGTGGTTTATGCACTGCTGCGGAGCTGCGGAAAGCAATGAAGACTTCAGGTGAGATGATATAGAACAACTGTTTTCTATGAGGCCTGGTAGTGAGCCTGTATTCATCTATGCAGATAGCTCACCGGACATAGTTTTAACTAGACCTCTCTATTCGGGAAGAAGAACCATGGATTGCTTCTGACCAATCACATTGAGCACTAAATTGTAAATCTCAAAGCAGACAGCAACTGGAAAAAAAATTAAAACATAAAGCCACTGAAAATCATACCTGTGACCCCGTATCATCCTGCCTGGAAGGTTTGGTTGGTTTTGTGATTTTTGGTTGTTGAGGAACCTGGATGGCTCCGCTCTTTGGTTTCCCATCCTTCAGGTCAGTAGTTGTGATGTTTTCAGCGCTCTTCTCCTCTTCACTTGACATTCTCTCCAAACCAGCGTTCTTCACCTTCTCGCCAGAACTGGGAAGAGGAGCCGTACTCTGAGTGCTGCTCTGCTGTGAGGGTTTTGGCTTGGAGGACGCAGGGAACTTGATGTGAGGAAGTTTGCGTGATGAATAGGGCCTTTACTGGTAGGGAAAAATGCGTCTCCCACCATGAGTTTGGGCCTCTGTTTCACTTTTAATCCCAAGATAGCGCTCTTCTGGGGACTGGAGGCACGGCTCTCCGTGGTCACTGGTGAGGGGGTCTCCTTTCCCTCCACCTTCTTCTCCATTTTTGGGGATGGTGACCCTCGACTAGGGGCCCTTTTTTTCTGACTTGGTGGCTTTTTTGTTTTGGTGAAGGTCAAAGAATTTTTCACCTTGGGACTCTTTTTTTCTGTTGCTGGCCGAAGGAGAGTAGACCGAACCACCCTTAGACTTGGTTTCCTTGATTAGCTTTCTCTGCAGCGGGCTCACGTACAAAGCACCTTTCTTATAGAAAGACTTGGCCGGCATCACGGTCTTCTGGGCAGAGGTGGGTGACATCAACGGTGGAAAAGCATAGGTGTCATTCTCCATATCTTCCTCTACTGGAGCAGAGACAAGATTCCTGCCCACAAAATTCTCCTTCTCCTTGGGGTCTTCGATGGTGGTGTAGGCCAGTGTGGGCGAATGTTTCATGATATTGCTCTTGTTGGAGTTCCCGGGTTGGAGGGGAGTTAGAATAACGCTGCAGTCCACTATTAACTTCTTGATAGGAGTCCCAAATGACGACCAATGTCTGATGACAGGAAACAAAAAATAATAAGATTTGTTGGTGGAACCAAAGAGGAATATATAAAGGCCCCCTCCCCAATATAATAATTAAATATTATAATATAAATAAAAAAAAAGAAATTATATACATTTCAAATGTGTTTACATTACAAACATATTCTCTATCTCTATCTATCTATCTCTCTCTATCTCTATCTATATATATATCTTTATCTTTCTATCTATCTCTATCTATCTCTATCTCTCTCTCTCTATCTATCTATCTCTGTCTATCTCTGGCAATTGGTATCTCTTAGGGGTCACCCAGGGCAGTCTTCATGTGAAAAGGAGAGTTGCACATGTCTAATAGAAGTCTAGTAAATCTTTATTATCCCCCAGTTCATACTGATGCGACTCATGCGACTTGAGACACCGTCGCATGACAAGTCAAAACATTCATTTAACATATTTTAAGAAATGCCGACTTAATCAATGAGACTCAAGTCGCAGCGACTTAAAAGAAGTTTCCTTCACTACTTTTCATGCATCTTTGGTGCGACTTCAGCACCATAGGACTGCAATGTTAAGGCCTCATAAACACGGGCGTAATAGCAAAACACCGGGACCGACGTCAGGCAAAAATCAGTGTAAAAAACGTGATTTAGTCTGTGTTTTCCATTGGCGTTAATGAGTGTCGGCATCAATAGGCAATTTTTAAAAAAAACAAAAAACATTCCTCTGCTATTTCTTAACCTAAAAATGACGGTTAACGTCGCTACGGCGTTAATGCGCGTTTTGCCGGTTCAGCGTCAAAAACGCCATAACGTTACAGACTCGGAACGTGTGGGTCCTGTGTTCGATTAACAGCTTAATAACGCAGACGCCATCTACAGCTCAAAAACGGCAGCGTTTTTATGAGGCCATTGAATAACATGAAGAGCTGCAAAAACTGCTAAAAAATGTCCATGTGTATGAGGCCTAAAAAAACACAAAAGTCGCAACGATGGTCGGTCTTAAAGTGGTTCTAAAAGGTTAATTTTAGCCCCTTTAAAACAATAAATCACATCATACTTATCTGCTGTAATGATTTCGCATTGAGCAGCCCCGATACTCCTGGGGTACTCCGTATGCGCTTCTGGCCCCTCCCCTTTTCAGAGTGCCCCCAGAGTCTGGGGCCACTCGTGTGCTGCTCCATCTGTTGTGCCAGTGGGACACAGAGCATGGATCAGTCCTGCCCCCACTCCCTCCTCGCAGGCTGTGATTGACAATGGCCAGTGTCTCAGCCAATGACGAGTGAGAGACCCAGGAGAGCCACGGCTCCCATACACATGACTGGATTGGGATCAGGCTCAGGTATGGGGGGGTGCTGCACACTGAAGGTTTACCTTCAACCCTTTACAAACACTGTAATCTACGTGACATTGATGAGACAGTATCCAACTTCAGAGGGTTTTTACCCAAAGCAGGGTAGATAAAAATCAATGATCTTTTTGATTTTTATCAAATTCATTTGAATAAAATGCTTTTGGAGTAAAAATCTATCTAAAGATAGTTTTCTATTTAAGATACATTAATTATTTACTTTATTCAGCATGAAATGGAGCTTAGTTATGTAGCATGGGGCTATACATTCTGCAATATTTACATTTTTGGTAAACTCATTCAATGAATCCAAGCTCTGCAAGCTGAGATATCATGCACTGCAGTGATGCATTCACACAATGTCACAGTATCCATGAGATAAAGAAAAGATCAGGAATATTCCCTTATCCCATTGTTTAGCAAATGTATGTACACTACAAACTGTATGATTGAAGGGGTTCTGATATCGCTGTATTACTAACCTGATCTAGCTAGTATTCTAAATAGGAAACCTTCATTTTGTTTGAAAATATTAAAGATTCTAACTACCAGCAAGAATAAGTCCTTACATTTAAAGAGCACCTGTCATGTCAGACCCATCATGGCAGCGCCTGCTAGCGGGCATCCACTCACCTGCTGCGACCACGTCTCTCACCTTGTTGTGTCACTGCCGCATTTTGCTAGAAAATTACTTAGAACCCCCAAACATTATATATATATATATTTTCAAACACCCTAGAGAATAAAATGGCGATTGTTGCAATACTTTTTGTCACACGGTATTTGCCCAGCGGTCTTTCAAGCTGAATTTTTTTGGAAAAATTTAACTTTTTTGAGCTAAAAAAATAAGACAACAGTAAAGTTAGCCCAATTTTTTTGTATATTGTGAAAGAGGATGTCACGCCGAGTAAATAGATACCATACATGACACGGTTAAAAATTGCGCTCACTCGCGGAATGGCGACAGAGTCCATTATTTAAAAAGTTCCATAGGCGACGCTTTAAAAAATCTACCAGGTTAAAGGTGCAGAGGAAGTCTTTTGCTAGAATTATTGCTCACACTCTAGCGATCGCGGCGATACCTCACATGTGTGGTTTGAACACCGTTTTCATGCGCGGGCGCGACTTACATATGCGTTTTCTTTGCTGCGCGAGCTCGCGGGGACGGTGGCGCTTTACGTTTTTTTATTTTTTTATTTTTTTTTTTTTTTATTTTTAACACTGTTCCTTAAAAAAAAAAAAAATCGGATCACTTTTATTGCTATCACAAGGAATGTAAACATCCCTTGTGATAGTAATATATGGTGACAGGTACACTTTTTGGAGGGCTGGGGGGTCTAAAAGACCCCCCATCCCTCCTTTGCACTTCACAGTATTCAGATCGCCAAAAACGGCCATTCTGAATACTGTCATTTTTTTTAAATTGGCGCCGTTACCCGCCAAGTAAACCAGAAGTGACGTTGTGACGTCGCTTCCGGAATTTGCTGAAGGAGACCCGATCGGAGCCGATTATTATTATTATTATTATACAGGATTTATATAGCGCCGACAGTTTGCGCAGCGCTTTACAATATTAGGGC
>BLSH010559845.1:48802-63340 GCA_018402905.1 Glandirana rugosa
CCGTGGTTGGAAGAGAGACGGGAGACTGACCCTGTTAACTGGCATGCATTGTCGCTGCTCACCATCCTTGTGGCCTCCTCAAATGGTGACAGGACAGTGCATGCATCCTTGATCATTAGCCACTGACGTGGCGAAAAAAAGGCAAGCTCCCCTGAGCCTGTCCTGGTGCCATGCTCACGTAGGTACTCATTGATGGCCCTCTGCTGTGCGTGCAGTCGCTGCAGCATTGCCAATGTTGAGTTCCACCTGGTGGGCATGTCACAAATGAGGCGGTTGTTGAGCAGGTTGAATTACCACTGGATGTCAGCCAGCCGGGCACTGGCATTGTATGAACGCCAGAAATATCTGGTAAGCTTGGGTACCTGGTCAAGAAATGCTGCACAACCAAATTCAAGATGTGTGCCAAGCATGGAACATGTGTCAATTGTCCCAGTCAGAGGGCAGAGAGAAGGTTGGTGCCATTGTCGCATACAACCATTCCTGGCTCAAGCTGCCGTGGCGTCAACCACCTCTGAGCCTGCCCCCACAGGGCTGAAAGAATCTCTTCCCCAGTGTCCCCAAGACAGACTAACTCTAGCACCGCATGGCATCTTTTAGCCTGGCTGCTTGCATAGCCCCTTGAACGCTTAGGGAGCACTGCAGGTTCAGAGGACGATTCTGCAGAAGAGGCCACAGAAGTAGAAGAAGAGGAGGGGGTGGAGGAGGAGGAGGTGAATGTGGAAAAATCACCATCAGCTTTATGGAGGCGTGGTGGCGAAACTATTTCCAAAACTGAACCCTGTACTGCATCCTTCCCAGCTGCCAGCAGAGTTACCCAGTGTGCCATGAAGGAAAGGTAATATGAACCCTGCTGCTGACCGCACTGTTCAACGAGGCCAAAACATTGCCTTCCACATGACGGTAGAGAGCTGGAATGGCCTTACGTGAAAAGATATCTCTTTTGGGAACATGCCACTGTGGGACAGTACATTCCACAAATTCACGAAAGGGGGCAGAGTCTATCATCTGAAAAGGCAGCAGTTGGAGTGCTAGCAATTTGGCCAAGCTAGCATTAAGACACTGAGCATGTGGATGGCTGGGACTGTATTTCTTTCATGGTTCAGCAACTGGGGTAGGGATATTTGCCTGCTGAATTCACCTGGTGGTGTACTGCTAGCAGATTGCTGGCTGCAAGTACTAGTTGTGGCACACATTGCTACACCTTCATTCCTCTCAGTGCAGGTTTTGGAGAGGACTGCAGGTATAGTAGGGGTTGAGATGCCAGATGAGGAGCAAGGAGGAGTCTGCCTTGTTTTCTGGTGTGTGTTCTCCAGGTATTCTTGCCAACGGACTGCATGGCTGGTCATCATATGTCTTGTCAAGACAGTAGTGCCCAAGCAGCTGGAGTCCTGGCCGCTATTGACCCGTTTCAGACATAGATTGCAAATGGCAATGGTTCGAAAAATGCACTGAATGTGCTGAAAAATGCCCACACCAAAGAAATTTTGGAAGTCAGCGGGGAGGCAGCAGCGCCCTGCACCTGTGGAGCTCTGTGGGCTGATGCAATTGGGTGGCTGCCCTTAAGCTGGCCCCTGGAGGACATCCTGCCTTGTTGGAGTTGGGCCTCAGCCTCCTCCTCCTCACTTTACTCCTCTCTTCTCTCAGGCATCCAACAGTCTGTTTCGGACATCATCCCCTCACTCCTCATCACTGGAGCAAACTTGGCAGTATGCTGCAGCTGGGGGAACATGACTGCTAGTTTCTTGTCCTTTTGCAGCACCCCCTGTCTCTAGGCTCACACTACTCCCTTCCTCAACCTGGGAACCCAAATCGGAGCCTTCAAACTGCTGCGCATCCTCCATTAGCATGTAACCGACACAATGGTCGAACAACTCAGGTGACTCCTCCGTGCATGATGGTGGGGCTACAGAAGGAGTAACTGTGGACAAGGATCCAGTGGAATAGGCCGCTTTGCCATATGCGTTGGAAGGCAAACTTGCACGAGCCTGGGTGACAGAGGATGAGGAGGATGAGGACGACTTTGTTATCCACTCCACCAACTCTTCTGTATGTTGTGGCTCAAGAGCACGTTCAACCACAGAAAAAAAGGAAAAGCGTGACCCACCTGCAGAGGATGCACCACGTCCGCCACCTTTCACTAAAGACACAGAGGCTGCTTGCCCTCTTTTAGTGGCCTGGGAGCATCTGCCTCTCCTTCGTGGCCTTCTTGACATGATATAGTGCACCGCACTACACTGTACTATATACCGTACACCCCCGAAATCACCGATACATAGTTTACTCTCAATATGCTGTGTGTATATCTGTATACACTAAACTGTATATATTTGAAGACAACACGCCAAGTAGTGTGCTTTATACCGTACACCCCCAAATGCACCGATATATAGTGCACACTCAATACACTGTGTGTATATACATATATACATATATACATACATACATACATACATACATACATACCAGGCTGTATATATTTTAATACACCACGTCAAGTGGACTTTATAACTTAGGTACAGATATATAGTAGTGCACACTCAATACGCTGTGTGTGTGTGTGTGTGTGTGTATATATATATATATATATATATATATAAATATATATATATATATGTGTATATATATATATATATTTACACCAGGCTGTATACATTTTTATACACCACGTCAAGTGGACTATATACACCTTATGTAATTATGTAACTTATGTACAGATATATAGTGCACACTCAATACACTGTGTGTGTGTGTGTGTGTGTGTGTGTGTGTATATATATATATATATATATATATATATATATATATATACCAGGCTGTATATATTTTTATACACCACGTCAAGTGGACTATATACCGTATGTACAGTGACATATAGTACACTGTGCGTTTTTATATATATATATATATATTTTTCCCAACACTAACCTGTCTGCACTAATTGACAGATACATTTTAGATGTCTAACTATCTATCTAGTTAGCTATCTATTTTTTGTGATTTTTTGTCTATTTTTTTCAATCTAGCTATCTAAACTGCCTGCATACAGGAACCTACGCTCTCTCTCTCTAACAAGCAACACTGACACACTACATAGAGCCGCTGTACAAGCGGCTTTATATAGTGTGGGGCGTGGATTGAGACTGCTGTGCAGTGATTGGCTAAAGGCATCCTGCCTTTAGCCAATCAAAGCTCTCACAGCAGGCCGTCCACTGATTGGCCAAAGCATGCAGGACATGTGCATGCTTTGGCCAATCAGCGGGTGGCATTCTGCCGCCATTTATAAACATTATGGGGCGCTCGAAGTACCCGCGAATGCCCTATAATGTTCGGGAACACCCGAACAATCGAACAGCCGATGTTCCGGTCGAACGCAAGTTCGACCCGAACTCGAAGCCCATCCCTAATTGTCAGTGTAGAATATTAGTTTAGTGTCAGTCTAGGGATAGTGTGAGTGTAGTGAGGAGGACCATCATTCAGATTTGCATAGTGTGCAGCTAGAGTAGGGACAGCTCAGATAGTTTCAGTGTAGTGTAGTGAGACTGTGTTACTAATCCTTACATTAGTGTATAGCTAGAGTAGGGACAGTTCAGATAGCATCAGTGTAGTGATGGTTGAACACCATCTATTTGATTGTGTTACTGCAAGTTTAAAGCCATTTCCTTCTGTGTGCGCTACTGCCAGTTTAACGCCATATTGTTTTGTGTGCGTTACTGCCAGTTTAATGCCATATAGTTCTGTGTGCATTACTGCCAGTTTAACGTCATATAGTTTTGTGCGTTACTGCACGTTTAACACCATTTACTTCTGTGTGCGTTCCTGAAAGTTTAACACCATTTACTTCTGTGTGCGTTACTGCAAGTTTAACGCCATATAGTTTTTTGTGTTACTGCAAGTTTAACGCCATTTACTTCTGTGTGCATTACTGCCAGTTTAACGCCATATAGTTTTGTGTGCGTTACTGCCAGTTTAACGTCATAGTTTTGTGCGTTACTGCAAGTTTAACGCCATTTACGTCTGTGTGCATTACTGCAAGTTTAACGCCATTCACTTCTGTGTGCATTACTGCCAGTTTAACGTCATATAGGGGCTAATTCACTATATCGCGAATATGCGTTTGCGCAACGCTAAAAAATAACGCCTATTAAAGCCAATTAGCATATCAAATAGGCGATCGTGCGAACGCAGAATCGTGTTATTGCCGCGAATATGCCTTCTTAATCGGCATATATGGGAATAGCTGATGTCAATTGGGCTTGAACCTGCAGAATCCATTGAAGGTTTCTATGAACATGATTTGCTTGAAAAAGTGTATGGGAACTACCGCAGCAAAATGGAAAGCATAATGCTGCGTACAATGCAAGGTGTGCTGATGACATCTGTAGGATCCGAACTTGGAGCTGTAAGTTTTGAACACATCGGAATAAACCACTACGCTATAGAGTTGACCGCACCCAGCCGGAAAAAATACATTTACTAATCTTGTATTCTCTTCATTCTCTACAAACTAACTGCCGGCACATTAACTAGTGTGTGATTATTCCAATTGCACACCATAATATTAATGAATATGTACATACCATTGCATGCATTGCAAAAGTTCATAGTATGGAAGAAATCAAACTGATGATGGGCATTGGCTAATTTGTGAATATGCCTTCACATATTTTCAAAATATAATGCTGCGTACAATGCAAGGCGTGCTGATGACATCTGTAGGATCCGAATCTGGAGCTGTAAGCTTTGAACGCATCGGAATAAACCACTATGCTATAGAGTTGACCGCAACCAGCCAGAAAAAATACATTTACTAATCTTGTATTCTCTTCATTCTCTACAAACTAACTGCCGCCACGTTAACTAGTGTGTGATTATTCCAATTCCACACTATAATATTTTTGAATATGTACATACCATTGCATAAGTTCATAGTATGGAAGCAATCAAACTGATGGGCATTGGCGAATATGCCTTCACATATTTTCAGAATATAACTTCCCGACCGCCGAACGTCTATAGACGTCTTGGTCTTTGAGTGGGGATATCTGAATGATGCTGGCACCTACCAGCATCATTCAGGTATCATTTTTATCCATTGGCGATTCCCTGCACCATAAGAATGATCATAGCGCAAGTTCAGCCGCTTGATTGTTCTTATCGGCAGCGGGAGGGGACGTCCCCCCCTCCCGCCGCCCTCTGGTGCTTCTCCCGGGCCTCTCATGCCATCGGCGGCCCGGAGAACAGATCCGTCACCGGTGGATGCTGAGCGTAGTGATGACTGATGAGCAGATGGTCACCAGTCATCTCTATGCACCTCGGAGGCCCGGGCGTGATGTATGACGTCACGTCCGGGTCACGGGATGTAAACAATGCCATGA
Organism: Glandirana rugosa; assembly: GCA_018402905.1. Classification (NCBI taxonomy): domain Eukaryota; kingdom Metazoa; phylum Chordata; class Amphibia; order Anura; family Ranidae; genus Glandirana; species Glandirana rugosa. Next base: position 54,178 of record BLSH010559845.1, read on the forward strand.
ACTCGGCGGAAAAGACCGAAATCGCTCGTTTTTTTTCTGATCTCGGTCTTTCCAGCCTAGAGGGGAGGTGTGGGGTCTTATTGACCCCATATCTCCCCATGAAGGGGTCCTGTCACGCAAGATTCCTATTACAGGGGATGTTTACATTCCTTGCAATAGGAATAAAAGTGATCAAAAAAAATTTAAAGAGAAAGTCTAAAAAATAAAAAAATAAAGGTAAAATAAATAATTAAAAAAAAAAAATTTAAAGCGCCCCGCCCCCGCGAGCTCACGCACAGAAGCGAACGCACACATAAGTCGCGCCCGCATATGTAAACATTGTTCAAATCACACATGTGATGTATAGCCGTGTGCATTAGAGCGAGAGCAATAATTCTAGCCCAAGACCTCCAATGTAACCCCAAAAATGTAACCAGTAAAAAATTTTAAAGCATCGCCTATGGAGATTTTTAAGAACCAAAGTTTGGCGCCATTTCCTGAGTGGGCGCAATTTTAAAGCGTGACATGTTGGGTATCTATTTACTCTGCGTAACTTCATCTTTCACAATATACAAAACAATTGGGCTAACTTTACTGTTCTGTTCTTTTTTTAATTCATGAAACTTTATTTTTCCAAAAAAAATGCGTTTGGAAAATTGCTGCGCAAATACCGCGTGACATAAAAAGTTGCAATGACCACCATTTTATTCCCTAAGATCTCTGCTAAAAATATATATAATGTTTGTGGGTTCTGAGTAATTTTCTAGCAAAAAAACTATGATTATTACATGTAGGAGAGAAATGTCAGAATTGGCCTGGTGGCGAAGTGGTTAATGTCAAGTACAATGCAAGGTGTAGTGATGACACCGGTAGGATCCAAACCTGTAGCTGTGAGCTTTGAAGGTATTGGAAGGATCCACTACACTATGGAGTTGGCCACAACCAGCCATAGAAAATACATTTACTAATCTTGGATTCTATTAATTCTCTACAAACTAACTGCCGGCACGTTAACTAGTGTGTGATTATTCCAATTCCACATCATAATATTATTGAATATGTACATACTATTGCATGCATTTAAAGAATTCATAGTATGGAAGCAATCAAACTGATGTGCATTGGCTAATTGGCGAATATGCGTTCGCATATTTTCAGCATCTAATGCTGAGTACAATGCAAGCTTTTAGAAGGTCATACCATCCATACCATTGAACTACTATGTGAGTTAGATAGCCTTGTTTAAATGTATCATGTAGGCTTGCTGATACCATACAAATCATTGTACCAGCCAAACTTTCAACAGTCAGAATTGTTTGACATTCATGTCAGCTGGGATTACTACTGATCTGTGATTAGCTGAAGCTATTCACATGGTACAGGTTGTTGAGATAAGCCCAAGTACCATGTCATAAGTGGTACCTCAGCCCCCCCACCACAGAAAATGTGTAAGTATATGTATAAGCAGCTACACATCCTGCAACTGCTGACTTTAATTATTAGGACACTGTCCTGGAAGCTAGTGATGTTGGCACCCCAGCCCATGATTGGCTCTCAGGTGCTGTCGCCTCCATTGCCAATTCCCTACTGTGCTTTCTGAATGGCCTGGCAGCAGGGAAGGAGGAGGGGTGACAAATTTCTGCCATACCTCGCTGCAGTGAGGTCTGTCGGAAGTGGGGACAGATAAATGTCCAAAACAGGTACCCACCCACCCCGAAAAGGTGCCAAACGTGGCATCAGAAGGGGGGGAGAGAGATAAGCAGAGCTTCCACTTTTGGGTGGATATCTAAGGCCCCTTTCACACTTGTGCAACTTGTTCTGCAATTTGGGACTGCAATGTTGCCTGTCAAGTTGGACCCCGCAATTTCCAATGAGTAGGATTCATAGCTGTCTGGCTTCAAGTGGTATCAACTTCAAACTAGTCCCTGAACTACTTTAGTCTGAGTTTGATATTACTTCAGGTCCCTAGACATCAAGATTAGAGTTGAGTGAACCCGAACTGTAAAGTTCGGGTCCTACCAAACTTTGGGGTGTCCGTGACCCGGACCCGGACATTTGAAAAAAAGTTTGGGTTTGAGTTCTGCGTTCGGGTATTTGATCATGCATGTTGAATAGCTGCAGGGCAGCCAATCAACAAGTGTTTCACTGGTTTGCCCTTAGAAGTCATCACAGCCATGCCTACTAATGGCATGGCTGTGATTGGCCAGTGCATCATGTGACCCAGCCTCTTTATAAGCTGGAGTCACTTAGTGCTGCATGTCACATGCTCTCTGGGTAGTGTAGGGAGAGGATGCTGCCGGTGCTGTGAGGGACAGATTGCAGATAGATAGATAGGTAGAGATTACTACTACTACTGCTTTTAGGGACAGATTGCAGATCTCATCCTGCATTACAGAACGATCTGACTGGACTAGGTAGAGTCTACTGCTTAGAGGGGCAGATTATTGTTCTAAAATCATCTTCTAGTGCTATAGGGTCAGGTTCCTGCTGTTGCTGTAAGGGACAGATTATTTTTCTAAAATCATTTTGCAGCCCTCTAGCACTTTCCAGGACTTTTTTACAGTCATTTTTGTGCCGAAAAGCTTGGGTCCCCATTGACTTCAATGGGGTTCGGGGTAAAGTTCGGGTCAAGTTCGGTACCGAACCCGGACTTTTTCCCAAAGTTCGGCCGAACCCACCGAACCCGAACATCCAGGTGTTCGCTCAACTCTACTCAAGATTACACAGGCATTGCTTCAAGTCACATCAAAGTTGCATGACTTTCAAGTCACACAAGTGCAAATGGGGCCTGAGTCAAAAGGTGTTATCCTGAAAGTAATGCAGTTTGCCCACGACATTGTCCCAACTTCAGGGAATGCCTGTGTAATATTGAGAGCTAGGAACCTCAAGTCACACCAAAGTAGTACAGGGACTACTTTGAAGTTGTTGCCACTTGAAGAAACACAGATATGAAGAGTTTTAAGAAAAGTCAGCCAAGTGTAAAAGGAGTGTATAGAAGTAACTCTCTCGGATATATATATAAAATATAAAAGCAGCTCTCTCATTTATATATATACACACACACACACACTCCTTACTGATTTACACAGCAGAATACATGCAGGAAGTGTAATGCGCCTGTAACCAGGAAGTGATGTGTGCACATGGGCATTAAGCAGGGCCGCCATCAGGGGGGTACAGGCAGTACTGTTATAAGGGGCCCCGGTGTCTCAAGGGCCCTTACAACAAAGACTTTAGCAGTCTTTAACATTGGAGTCTATGAGAGGGGGACACCCGGTTTGGGGACACCGTTCTCCCAAACCATAGCCAATAAAAATACCAAACTTTAGTCACATAGAGAGCACCCCCCTGGGCAATAACTGTGCCAGGTTTGGGACCTCCGGCACCTATGGTTTGGTCGTATCAGTTCCTCAAAGTGACCAGTCATTGTCAGGTGAACTTCGGACTTGGACATTGGAGTCTATGAGGGGGGCACACCAGTTTGGGGGCACCATTCTCCTGAACCATAGACAATAAAAATACCACACTTGGGTCACATGGAGAGGGCCCCCTGGACTATAACTGGTCCAAGTTTGGGACCTCTAGCACCTATGGTTCGGCACGAGGCCTTATTGTAAACATTGGGTGAGGCTGTGCTGCCTGTGCACTGTTTTTTTTTAACCCCTTGGATCCCACACTAGCATGCATTGCATACTTCACTTGAATGAGTCATGCTTGGCAGGCTACACCTGGTAAGTGTGACAGGGTTTATAATTCCTACTGGGGCTGCGACATGTGTACACCCCTGGCCAGTGGGCGGGTGTGGTGGAATGGCCCAGTGGGAAGACCCTGGGGAATGTTGGTGGTCAGAATGGGGGGTGCAGGTCTAAAGCTGTTTAAGAGGCCCCAAAATTTCTGATGGCTGCCCTGGCAGGAAGTGAATGTGTGGTGATCGCACATGAACAAATAAATTAACCCCATCCCTACCAAATATAGCTACCGCATCCTCCCCCCACACGGTGTAAGCACAAGTATATTTCCTACACTTACCCATCAAATGAGTAGCACCTCTTTGCTGAAATGGAACCTCGCTATAGCCACATATATAGAGATCCTGACCAGCAAAGGCACTTCCGGGTGAACACAATGACATTCCCGGGTCAGAGGACAAAGCCACACTTGCTTGCGAATATTTGATCGCAATCACAATTTTTTTTTAGTAATAGGCAGGTGAAGACAAAGGCTCAGTTTGAGACATACAACACTGCCTATCAACCAGCTAAATTCATTATGATAGTCGGTTCACACTTGTGCAATGCAGGAACCCTGCAAATCCACTTCAGGTTCCTGCATCGCATTTCACACTGCCATGTGTGACCTGCTGGGAGTGTCAATACAGTGTTAATGACACCCCCATTTCAGCTCACATATCACAGTGCAAACTAACAGTTCGGACATTAATCGGATCGCATGGGCATGAACATACACACAATCCAAGTCTGGTGTGGACCAAAAAAAAAAAGGGTCCTGTGCTAGTTTGGTCCGAATGCAATGCAAATTCAGCCATACTATCTGTATGGCTGAAATTGCATGGACAGCGCATTTGACTTGCACTGCGGTGTGAATCAGACGCAATCTTGCACAGTGCAGTGTGAACCGGCACTTACCTGCAATTCTCCAGACCTGGTAAAAGAAAAGGCTCCATTTAAACAACCTTTATCATTTACTTGCAGGTGTGCTGAAGAGATTAGTTTTTTTTAATCCCCGATTATACCTTCTCATAATTTGTCATTAGCAAGACGGTTCACTTCTCCAAACCCAGCTCCCCCCAAAACAAATGAAAAAAAATAGCTCAAGAATTTACATTTATTTGCATAGCAGCAACACAATTATGTACATTCATTTAGTGGCATTAGTATATTAGTTGGTACATTTAGACAAACATTTAGCAATTGGGATCTAATGGCCCTGCTCATAGGAGCTTACAATCTAAAAATTTTCCAAGCCTTATAGTGGACATAGCTTTAATTTCACAGTGTATAGCAGACTACACATTTCATAGTACAACTACTCTCAACAGACACCAACCACCAACAAATGTTTAGCTGCAAGATTATACAAAACTACAAAAAAACAGTCAGTCATTCTTAAAAAAAAATACAAAATATTAAAAAGACACATATTCCAAACATGACCACCCACCACCTCACATTTCTCACACATACATTGATGACGGTTCTGCTGGAAGATGCATTTCTGTGTACATAATTAGGAAATTAGATCAAAGAGTAGAAGGTCAGCAGATGCTCCCAAACCATGAATGCATGGTCAGACAGCAACAATACACAACATTGACAGCAAAGCCACACTTTTGATGGACAAAATGCACAAGAATTTCAACAGCACAAGGGGGGCGTTTGTCATTATGCACAATATCAGCCCAAAAACCACAGCATGGAACATGGAACCACAACATGGAACCAGCCCCTCTCCTACAGCCATTTATATAACATAGGTTGTATTGTTAGCACACCGACATGCCCAATAGAAGTACACGCCCACCAGTGTCATTCAATCTGTCTCTTCATGTCTGCCTAACTCTAGTGATTGCACCTGATAAACAAGAACACTTATAATTTGCAAATGAACTTTAATGGCATCCCAGTCCTAGTCTGTAGGGTTCAATATTGAGTTGGCCCACCCTTTGCAGCTATAAAAGCTTCAACTCTTCTGGGAAGGCTGTCCACAAGGTTTAGGAGTGTGTCTATGGGAATGTTTGACCATTCTTCCCAAAGCACTTTTGTGAGGTCAGGCACTGATGTTGGACGAGAAGGCCTGGCTCGCAGTCTCCGCTCTAATTCATCCCAAAGGTGTTCTATAAGGTTGAGGTCAGGACTCTGTACAGGCCAGTCAAGTTCATCCACCCCAAACTCACTCATCCATGTCTTTATGGACCTTGGGTTAAGGTCAGGACTCTGTACAGGCCAGTCAAGTTCCTCCACCCCAAACTCGCTCATCCATGTCTTTATGGACCTTGCTTTGTGCACTGGTCCAAATCAGGAGGGGGGATTATGGTGTGGGGTTGTTTTTCAGGGGTTGTTCTTTCACACTTGTGCGACTTGAAATATGTGCGTTTTTACAGCGATTTGCCGCAATGTTTTGCAGTGATTTTGATGTGACTTGAAGCAATAGCTGTCTAATACTGAGGTCTATGGACCTCAAGTCGCATCAAAGTCAGACCAAAGTAGTGCAGGGACTACTTTGAAGTCACTGGAACTTGAAGTCGCACAGATATGAATGGTACTCATTGAAAATCATGGGGAACGGCTTGTCATGTGACTTTGCAGTCCCAAGTCACAGGAAAAGTCACACAAGTGTGAAACGGGCCTGAAGATAATTTCCAATGAGCACCATTCATATCTGTGCGACTTCAAAGTAGTCCGACATTGAAGCAACTTGAGGTCGATAGACCTCAGAATTACACGGCTATTGCTTCAAGTCACATCAAAATCACGTCAAAAAATTGCGGCAAATTGTGGTAAAGTCATGCGACTTTCAGATCGCACAAGTGTGAAAGCGGCCTTAGCCCAGGTTCACATTGGTGTGATGCAGGAACCAGCACGATTTCAGCACCGGTTCCTGCATCGCACCTCTCCCACAGGCAGTTCACACTGCCTTCTGTGAACCGCTGCGGGTGTCAGTACAATATTAATGACACCCTCAGATTGGTTCATAGATTGCAGTGCTAACTGTGGATTCCGATAGGAATCGGATCGCAGGAGTGAGAACACCCATGCAATCTGATTCTGGTGCGGGAAAAAAAGGTCCCTGCACTGCTATAGCTGCAAAGGCTTGGCTAAATCAAATTTGAACCCTACAGACTAAGATTGGGATGCTATTAAAGTTCGTGTGTGTATAAAGGCAGGTGTCCCAATACTTTTGGCAAGATCGCAGATCCTGCAAGATTGGTGGTGGAACCCTCGTCCACATAAATGCTACATTTTTACAAAACTTGGGGAAGGACATGAGTTATGTTTAACCACTTCGTATCCGCAGGACGTCAATAGACGTCCTCCGATTTCAGCGGTGATATCTCAATGATGCCGGCACCTGCAGGCATCATTGAGGTACAATTTTTTTCTTCAGGCGATTCCCATCACCGTAAGAATGATCATAGCGGCAGTTCAGCCGCTTAATCGTTCTTACAGGCGGCGGGAGGGGACGCCCCCCCTCCCGCCGCCCTCCGGTGCTTCTCCCGACTCACCTGAGCGATCGGTGACCGGGAGAAGGAATCGCCTGCCGCCGGAACGAGATGCCAGAGATTTCCGAGGGACAGATGGCCCTCGGTCATCTCTATGGCTCTCGGAGGCCCGGGCGCACGTCATGACGTCAAGTCCGGGTCTCCGAAGTAAACAATGACCCTTAAAGTGGAAGGAAAAGCTGAGATCGATCTCTTATAGACCCTGCATCTCTCCATAAAGAGGACCTGTCACACACTTTTTCTATTACAAGGGATGTTTACATTCCTTGCAATAGGACTAAAAGTGATCAAAAAAAAAATTAAAGTGAAAGTGTCAAAATAAAAAAAATAAAAGTAAAATAAGAAATAATAAATTTAAAGCGTCCTGTCCCCGCAAGCTCGCGCAAAGAAGTGAACGCATACGGAAGTCGCACCTGCATATGTAAACGGCGTCCAAACCACACATGTGAGGTATCGCCGCGTGCGTTAGAGTAAGAGCAATAATTCTAGCTCAAGACCTCCTCTGTAACTCAAAACATCTAACCTGTAAACATTTTTAAAGCATCGCCTATGGAGATTTTTAAGTACCAAAGTTCGGTGCCATTCCACGAGTTTGCACAATTTTAAAATGTGACATGTTCGGTATCTATTTACTCAGCATAACATCATCTTTCACATTATGAAAAAAAATTGGGCTAACTTTACTGTTTTTTTTTTTTTAATTCTTGAAACTGTTTTTTTTTTTCAAAAAAAAGCATTCAACAAATCGCTGCGCAAATACCGCATGACATAAAAAGTTGCAACAACCTCCATTTTATTCCCTAGAATCTTTGCTAAAAAATATATAATGTTTGGGGGTTCTGAGTAATTTTCTAGCAAAAAAAATGATGATTTGTACATGTAGGAGAGGAGTGCCAGAAATGGCCCGGATGCAAAGTGGTTAACAACACAGGAAGAGCTGACAGCCTTTCTACAGGATGTAGCATGTTGGGGATTTGAACCTATGAACCCCAGCTTGGCTCAGCAGAAGTGCTAAGCCCTTAGCCACATTCATGGAGCATCCATTGCTGTGATGTCAAACAGTCCTAAGTCTCAGGGGTGCAATAAATGATCCAATGCAGATGTACCGTGGAAGGCTGGATAACCATTGAACAACCTGTTCTGGCATATGCCATGTGTTTTGAAGGTTTGTTATGGCTCAGTACTGTGAGCATTCTGCTATAGAACATATCTCATTTTGGGGCATTTGCCTTGGTAAGAAGCTGCAATAATTCCTGGATGGGAAATGTTAAGGCTGATTATAGTCCTTGCCCATAGAAAACATGTGACACAATTTGCAATAGTGGTGGAACCCTCCTACGCATAAATACTACATTTAGACATAATTTTGGTAAGAACATGCCTTATGAGTAGTGTTGAGCAAACCCGGACTGTAACGTTCGGGTCCGTACCGAACTTTCGGGTGTCCGGGACCCGGACCCGAACACGGACATTTCAAAAAACGTTCGGGTTCGGTCCGGGGTTCTGCTATTTTACTCCACGTGTTGAGAAGCTGCAGGACAGCCAATCAAGAAGCGTTTCACTGGTTTGCCCTTAGAAGCCATCACAGCCATGCCTACTAATGGCATGGCTGTGATTGGCCAGTGCATCATGTGACCCAGCCTCTATATAAGCTGGAGTCACTTGATGCTGCAGTCACATGCTCTTGGGTTAGCTGTAGGGAAAGGTAGCTGACGGCGCCAGGGAGAGATTAGAGACATTTTAACAACATCTGATCCTGCATCCTGAGATAGATTACTTTACTACTGCTGTGCTGTTGCTCTGAGGACAGATAGCAGAAATTAGAGATTTCACATACCGCTGCTTTGAGTTGCAGATCAAACTCTGCATAAAACAACAATCGCTACAATCGTGCTCAACGATCAGATTGTTGGAGGAATTTGAGATTTCAAATACCGCTGCTTT
>BLSH010559845.1:66775-84881 GCA_018402905.1 Glandirana rugosa
GTGTTTGGTGTTTGTTATGGTAACGACAACGTTATTGTAATGAGAAGATGTGAGGTTCGTGGTGGTTTATCGTGTCTTATTTGAGGTCTGATTACATTAAGGTGGTGGATATACACGTTTCTTTACGTCATATACACATAAATACACATCCACCCAACGTGTGAACCGTCTGACCACCGATTGTCGAATTGCGAAGATGGATCCTTGTATCTCCAAGACCCAAGCGTAGGACTCGTATAGTGAAGTACATCTCTCCAAAAGACAAGAGTATTGATCTCAACTTGCTTGGAGACCTTCAAGCCCAAGACGACCAGGCCGGCTTGAAGCCTTGTTTCAGGTCCAAGCCCAGGCCTGCCTTGGACTTGCTAGCGTGCCTAGGGCTTGGGGTAACTTTAGTTACTCCTGTGCTTGAAAATCCGTGTTTTAACCGACATTGTTTCAGGACCTTTCGGGATCTCCCGACGTTTTCCTTCATTTTACCCTTTAATTTATTTTCCCTATCCCCATTTTTTTGTAGGGCACTTGCCCTACCCTTACCCCATTTTACTTCCTTTTGCAGCCCTCTAGGGCTTTCCAGGACTTTGTTACAGCCAATTTTGTGCCTAAAAGTTCGTGTCCTCATTGATTTCAATGGGGTTCGGGATCCGTGCGATCGTTCAGGTTCCGTCCGGACCCGAACCTGGACTTTGTTCCGAAGTTCGGCCGGACCAGCAGAACCCGAACTTCCAGAGGTTCGTTCAACTCTAGTTATGAGAACAGAAAACCTCTCTACATGAAGTGATATGCTCAGGATGCGAACCCAGAACCTCTATGTTCCTAGGTAGAAGCGTTAAGCTGTTAGCCACCAGTCTGCCAAGTGTGCAACCCACCTACACATAAATACACATATACTGCATTTCTTTGCACATATAGGTGGTGGAATTACATTAGTCTGGAGTTTATTCTGTGCTATTTGGTGGTGCTTGGAGTGTAGAAGAGTAATGTTATTGCAACAGCAATGGTATTGTTTGTGGTTTGTGAAGATACCTGTGTGAGGTCGGCAAAAGATTTTTATGAGATGGACAGCAACAAAAAAAAGACAGAGAAAAACATGAGAAGATTGCACATTGTAACATTCTTAAAAACAAATTAGATGATAAAATAGCAACATTGTTGCAGGGACAATTTGTTTGAGAGAAAGATACATTTCTTTAGGGAATTTACAATTGTATCATCAGAATCAATTTGCATTAGGCTTCTCGAGAAGGCATATTAGCCAACGCAAATTTGCCTTCTCAAGAAGACATTATAGACAAGTGCGAATTTGCGAATTTACTATACCGCCCTCTAAAAAAGGTATGGGAGTTAAAATGAGGGAATTTTCTGGTCTGAGCATGCTCAGTTGTGCTGATGAATAGTCAGGAAAAAAGGGGGAATTTGGCTCTTTTTAGACTTAATGATATTTCAGGTTATATATCACTTTTTTAAACAATTTAAAAGCAGATCATCATTAAACAAGATATTACATTTTTAAAAACAATTTAGGTGATGATATCATGCTCTAAACATTATTTCCATGTGCAATTCCCTTGCTTCTACCACGACTAGTTTTTTAGTCAGTCACTGTTGTTTGGGCGTTATAGTGAATTTCATTCTGGGACTATTTTCTCCCTCAGGGCTTTAGTGAATTCCATTTTTGCGCTAATTAATAATATAGTAAATGACCTCCATAGTTTTGTATACGTTACTGCCAGTTTAACGTCATATAGTTTTGTGCATTACTGCAAGTTTAACGCCATTTACTTCCATGTGCATTACTGCCAGTTTAACGCCATATTGTTTTTTGTGCGTTACTGCCAGTTTAAGGCCATATAGTTTTGTGCGGTACTGCAATTTTAACGCCATTTACTTCTGTATGCGTTACTGCAAGTTTAGCGCCATATAGATTTGTGCGTTAGTGCAAGTTTAACGCCATTTACTTCTGCGTGCGTTACTGCAAGTTAATGCCATTTACTTCAGTGTGCATTACTACCAGTTTAACGGCATATAGTTTTGTGTGCACTACTACCAGTTTAACGCCATATAGTTTTGTGTGCGTTAATGCCAGTTTAACGCCATATAGTTTTGTGCATTACTGCAAGTTTAACGTCATAAAGTTTTGTGTGCGTTACTGCCAGTTTAATGCCATATAGTTTTGTGTGTATGTTTGATGCATTATATTGCAGTATATTATAGTGTATCCGTGGAGTGTGTCTGTGTAGTGTGTGTAATCAAATTAAAGTGCACCAAACACCACTTTACACTGATTAAAATGCATCTACGTACAGATTGCCACTTCTTCTTTACATTTGCTAATAAACACTGTCCCCCTTCCTCCCAATAATGTCTGGGTGGACAACAAGGAGAGGCAGACATTCCCTTGGCACTGTGAGGGGGTCAGCAACAAACTGGTCCACAGGCAAAGGTGGACGTGGTGGTCAGTCCTCTCTTTAGTGAGTTTGCCTGTGCTATCTAGCCACAGCATGCAGAGGAGGTGGTGGACTGGCTTACGAAACCTTCCTCATCCTCTTCATCCTCTGTCACGCAAGCAGAGACAAGTGGGCAATCCACTGCAGTTGCCAGAGTGGATAAACCTGCCTCCTTGTCCACATCTATTCCTGCCATAACCCCAACATTAGCCATGGAGGAGTCAGCTGAGTTATTAGACCACAGCATCAGCCACTTGCTCCTTGATGATACCCAGTCATTACTGAATTCAAATGTTGGTTCTGAGGTTGAAGATGACAGGAACATGAGCCTAGAGAGAGGAGAGAACAGTGGTAGACTAATTGGCATTCATGTTCCCCCAGCCACAGTGTATTGCCAGTTGCCTCCAGTGGTAATGATGATGATGAAGATGGAGGAGATGGAGATGATGATGATGATGAGTTCACTGATGTGACTTGGGTGCCAGATAGAGCAAAGGAGGAAACTGAAGGTGAAGCGGCACAACCCCAAGGAGGTCGACATCAAGAAAGAGTAGAGAGCAGCCACCCTATTCCATCACATTCTGCAGCTGTTATCACCCAGCCCACTTCCCAAAGCTCAGCTGTCTGGGCCTTTTTCAGCACATCTGCAGCAGATCCCACTGTTGCTATCTGCAAACTGTGTCTCAGGCACATTAAACGTGGCAAAAACACCAGCCATGTGGGTACCACATGCTTAACAAGGCAACCACTCAGCCCGTTGGCAAGAGCACCTAAAAGCCACACAAAAGGGGCACACATCTGTCCCTCCTCCTCCTTACCCACTACAGTCTGCCCCTGCTATACTGAGTCATTGCCTCTCAGCAGCCTCCACTAACAGGGATGATGGTATAGCACAAGGTGTCCAAGGTCCTAGCAGCACATCTGCCAGCAGCACACCACCAGCTGTAGACTGCAGCCAGCAAATTTCTCTGCCCCATCTGCTGCAGCAGAAAAAAAATACAGCCCCTGCTACCCACATACCCAGCTTCTAAATGCAAACTTGTCAAAGCTGTTGGCTCTCCAACTTTTGCCTTTCAGCCTGGTGGATTCTGTCCCCTTCCATGAATTCGCACCACAATGGCAGGTCCCCAGTCGCTACTACTCTTCACATAAGGCCATTCCATCTTTCTATCTTCACATGGAAGGGAATGTTCTGGCATCTTTGGTGCCACGTACCTGATGGTAGAACCTGACTTATGCAGGGGGCAACCTCTCTTACGGCCCTGGTTCGAGAACCCCTGGTAGTGCAGCCAGGGATTTCTGGAGCACAGGGGGGCATGAGGGCTGGACTTGGTCACTGGTGGTGGGTGAAAGTCCACTGGAGCTCGTGCTTGGCAGAGGCATGATGGTGCAGTCAGGATTGGTAACAGGCTGGCAGTGTGGTACAGGAGGATCAGGCAAGTGGATGGTCGGGGTGCAGGCAGGGTCGGCAACGTGCGGGCAGAAGAGGTACAACAGGATCAGGCAGGAGAATAGTGGTAGACAGACCAGGGGTCAGGGCAGGCAGAAAGCAACAAGTCCAAGATAAAGCCGGGGTCACAAACATGGGAAGTCTTCTCAGAGCAAATACAGGAGTCACAAGGCACCGGGACGCTGTAGAATGGACAGAATCTGCTGCAGGGTGTTGTCTGCTTAAATAGGCCGTTTGGCGCCATTGGCGCACACAGGCATGTGGGCGCGCGCAAACGTGCACAGACAGCCAGAAACTGCAGTTTTCCTAACATTGCCCCCCCAAGGGGCAACCTCCGGATGCCAAAATGGGCTCTCTTGGCCCGGTGTCTTCTCCAGAAGGCTCTGACCAGTTCCTTTGCGTGTAAGTTCTTCTCTGGCTCCCAGGAGCTCTCTTCGGGTCCATAGCCCTTCCATTTGACCAGGAATTTAATGTTTCCTCCTCTCTTTCTACAATCGAGGATGGCCTCTACTTCAAATCCCTCCTCTCCGTCCACCAAGACCGGTTCTGGTGGGGCTGTATTGCGCCCAGGGAAGAGGTCCTTGACCACGGGTTTGAGCAAGCTTACATGAAAGACCGGATGGATGAGAAGTGAAAGAGGTAGCTCCAGCTCGTAAGCCACTTGGTTGATCCTTCTCTTAATTGGGAATTGCCCGATGAACCTTGGCCCCATCTTTTTGGAAGGGCAGGAGAGTTTCAGGTTCTTTGTGGACAACCAGACCCGCTGATTCGGTTGAAGTACTAGTTCTCCTCGCCTTACTTTGTCAAAGTTCTTTTTATTGGTTGCCTGAGTCTGGGCAATAGTATCCTGGAGGAGCTTATTGTTCCTTTTCAGAAATTGCATGATTTCTAAAACCGCGGGTACGGTGTTTTCTATTGGTAGGTCAGGCATGAAGGTGGGGTGGTAGCCCAGGTTTGCCCAGAATGGGGATTGCTTGGTAGCTGAGTGAACTGAGTTGTTATAAGCAAACTCGGCTACCGGCAATAGGGAGAACCAGTCATCCTGAGAGTACAAAGAGTAGCAGCGGAGGAACTGCTCGAGGGTCTTGTTGGTCCTCTCCATTTGCCCGTTAGACTGTTGGTGGTAGGCTGAGGAAAAAGCCAGGTCAATTCCCAGGGAAAAGCATAGGGCGTTCCAAAAACGGGATGTAAATTGCACCCCTCGATCTGACATGATGTTAGCAGGAATTCATTGTAACCGAACCACCTCCTTAATGAAGGCTTCTGCAGTTTCGGCAGCTGTGGGCGTGCCCTTCATGGGTATGAAGTGGGCCATCTTCATGAGGCGGTCCACCGCCACAAGAAAAGTATTGAACCCAGCCGATGGTGGTAGCTCGACTATAAAGTCCATTGAAATCTGGGACCATGGCCGTTCGGGAATGGGTAGCGGGTTAAGTAGCCCCCATGCCTTAAAAGTTTTATTCTTGGCACAGACAGGACAAGCAGCCCGGAGTTCGGCAGTATGGTGAGACTGGCAAGGGATCACCTGACCCAGGTAAGGAGGTCTTCCTGGGTTAGTAGGAAGCTGTGAGCAGGTAGGATCATGTCTGGAGGGGGTGATCTTCCGGGACATGGAACATTTGGGACAAGGCATCTGTCTTTACATTCTTGCCCCCTGGTCGGTAGGTAATGTACAACTGGAATTGTGAAAAGAATAATGCCCACCTTGCTTGCCGAGGTTTGAGCCTTTTAGCCGTGTGTAGGTACTCCATGTTTTTGTGGTCCGTAAAGACCAGGATAGGGTGTGAGGCTCCTTCCAAGAGGTACCGCCACTCCTCCAGGGCTGATTTAATTGCCAGCAATTCCCTGTCACCCACATCATACATTTTTCTCTGGTGAAAGTTTCCTGGAAAAGAAGGCGATGGGGTGGAGTGAGGCTTTTGGACCTCGTCTCTGTGAAAGGACTGCTCCTACTGCCGTTTCTGAGGCATCCACTTCGAGGGTATAGGGCAGAGCAGGGTCAGGATGCTTGAGAACAGGAGCTGAAGTGAACAACTCTTTGAGCTTGGAAAAGGCTTCTTGGGCTTCAGGAGTCTAGCGGAAGCGTACATCTTGCTTGGTAAGCTGGGTTATGGGCGTGATGACTGCCGAGAAGTGAATTTCCAATAGCAATTTGCGAAGCTCACGAAGCGCTGGACTCCTTTCTTGTCGACTGGGGCTGGCCAGTCCAGGATGGCTGAGACCATGGTGATTCCTGAAGTGGTGATATTGAAGCCCAGAAAGGAGATGCTGGCGCATTCAAAAGTGCATTTTTCCGCCTTAGTGTACAGGCCATGTTACCGGAGGCAGGCAAGAACGCATTTCACATGCTGGCGGTGCTCTTCTAGAGATGGCGAGAAAATTAAAATGTCATCTAGGTAGACAACTACAAACTGGTCTAAATAGTCCCAAAAAATGTCAAGTGCTGGAATGTAGCTGGGGTGTTGCACAGTCCGAACGGCATCATGAGATATTCAAAGTGATTGAACCGAGTTCAGAATACCGTTTTCCACTCATCCCCTTCACGGATGCGGATTAAGTTGTATGCCCCACGGAGGTCCAGCTTGGTGAAGACCGTTGCTGTTCCAAGCCTCTGAAAAAGCTGGGGGACCAGAGGCAGGGGATACCGGTTCTTGACAGTGATCCGATTAAGATCCTAGTAATCTATACAAGGCCTCAGGGAACGGTCCTTCTTCTCTACAAAGAAGATTCCTGCCCCTGCTGGTGAGGTGGAAGGTCTGATGAACCCCTTTTTTAAATTATCGTCCAAGTATGCCTTGAGGGCTACTAACTCCACTTCGAACAGGGGGAAAATCTGACCAAATGGAACCTCAGTCCCTGGCAAGAGTTCAATCGGGCACAATCATAGGGCCTGTGCGGTAGGAGGACGTCAGCTCCCTTTTTGCTGAACATGCCCAGAAAGTCGTGGTAGGGTGCTGGGACGATCAGGCGACCTTCCTGGTCCACCACATTGTTATCAGTATCCAGACAGAGCACAGATGGGGATTCTTCCCAGGGCTGCGGCAGGCAGTGGTGGAGACAGTAGGGGGAGCTCAAGCAGACCTCACCAGCTGCCCAATTAATGGAGGGGTTATGAGTCCGGAGTCATGGAAGGCCCAAGAAGACTGGGAAAAGTGGGAACGCAATGGCGTCCAGTCGTAGTAATTCCTGGTGGCCTCCCTCCATGGTGGCAAGCATAGGGATGGTTTCCTGGGTGACGGTACCCGACTTAATGGTTGACCCATCGGCAAGCCGGACCAACATGGGATGATCCTTGGGGCGAAGGGGTATCTGGTGGTGCGCTGCGAAGGTGGCATCAACAAAGCAGCTACACGCACCTGAGTCAAGGATAGCCTGTATTTGGATATCCCCGCCAGGAAGCTGCAGAGAAACAGAAAGCACAAGATGATCTTTGTCATTAGGCAGGTACAGCAGTGTTTCAGAGGGAGAAGGTGCGCACTTACCAGCCTTGGCGGGGCAATTCCGAACCAGGTGCCCGGGACCTCCACAGTACAGGCATAGATTCTGCGATATTCGCAGATGGTCGGGGTGCAGGCAGGGTCGACAACATGCAGGCAGCAGAGGTACAACAGGATTAGGCAGGAGAATAGTCGTAGACAGGCCGGGGGTCAGGGCAGGCAGAAAGCAAGTCTAAGGTAAAGCCGGGGTCACAAACACAGGAAGTCTTCTCTGAGCAGATACAGCAGTCACAAGGCACCGAGACACTGTAGAACAGACAGAAACTGCTGCAGGGTGTTGTCTGCTTAAATAGGCCGGCGCACGGACAGCCAGAAACAGCCAGAAATGGCCCTTTTCCCAACAGTTGGGCAAGGCAGTCAGCCGTAAAATCCACCTTACTGCTGACACGTGGTCCAGCAAGCATGGGTAGGGATGATATGTTTAGTTCACAGCACAGTAAGCAACGCTGCTTGCAATTCAGAAGAATGCAGGACAGGGCTTGGTGCTGCAGCGTATTTTGCCCCCGCGTCTCCATACAGTTGGTGATGATGATGCCAGACCTGTGAGCTCTATCCCCTCCTCCTCCTCTGCCACCTCCACGCCCTCCTCTGCAGAATTGTCCTATGAACATCAGGTACCCCCTAAACGTTCAAAGGGCTACTCCATGAGTCAGGCTAAAAGTCAGCTGGTGTGTCTAGGGGACAGGAGCCACACCAGAGAAGAGATTCTTGCAGCTCTGCAGGGACAGGCCCAGAGGTGGTTCACACCACGCCAGCTGGAGCCAAGAATGGTGGTGTGCGATAATGGCTCAAACCTCCTGTCCGCCCCTAGACAGGGAAAGTTGACACATGGTGCCATGCCTGGGACATGTCCTCAATTTGGTGGTGCAGTGTTTCCTAAATATGTACCCAAGGTTTGAAGATGTGCTAAAGCTGGCCAGAAGAGTCTGTAGCCATTTCAGGTGGTCATACACAGCCAGTGCTTGGTTGGCTGAAATTCAGCTGGAAATCCACCCGCCCGTAAACCGCCTGATTTGTCACATGCCCATCAGGTGGATCTCAACTTTGACAATGCTGCAGCGGCTATACATGCAGCAGAGGGCTGTCAACAAGTACCTGTGCAAGTACGGCACGACGACAGGCTCACGCCGCCTCAGCTTTTTTCCCCACGCCAATGGCTGATCATTAAGGATGTAAGCACTGTACTGTCACCATTTGAGGAGGCCACAAGGACGGCGAGGCGTGACAGTGCATGCATCAGTGACACAACACAATCCCTGTTGTATTCCTGCTGGAGCAGACTGTGCGTGGCATTATGGAAAGGGCACAGAACACACAGGAGGAGAGAGGGGAGGAGGATGAGGATTGTCCCACTTTCGTAGGCTTCGAAGAAGAGGAAGACATGCATCAATCTGTAAGCAATGGCTTTCCAACCCCAGGACACTGCTAAAGGAAGCCTTGTCAGATAAGATTATCAGCAAAAATGAGTACCAGTTTCTATGGAGACAACATCCTATGACCCCCCACTTTTATCATATCCCTAAAATCCATAAGAATCAGACCAATCCTCCAGGCAGACCGATAATTGCTGGAATTGACAGTTTAACCAGCAATTTAGGGTGCTATATAGATTTCTTCCTTGAGAAAAGTGTCACCAGTTTACCATCAAATGTCAAGGATTCCAGCCACATGTTGGAAATACTGTCCAAGTTTGAATGGAGTTCAGAATACAAATGGGTGTCATTGGATGTTACATCACTGTACATGTCCATTGAACACCGTTTTGGCCTTCAAGCGGTGGAGCATTTTCTTAGGACCAGTGGATTACACCCCTCACAAATGTCCTTCTTGTTGAAGTCTATCGAATTTACTTTAACCCACAATTATTTCACCTTTACGGGAGAATTCTATAGACAGATCAGGGGCACAGCTATGGGGGCCAGATTTGCCCGAGTTATGCAAATCTGTTCATGGGCCTCTGGGAGGCATTGTGCATATGGGACAATAACCCATACTCGGCAAATCTGGCCCTATATGCCCGATATATAGATGACATCCTAATCATCTGGAAGGGCACAGAGAAAGAGTTTAAGGGGTTCCTATCACATTGTAGCAATAACCCCTTTGGGATAGGGTTTACACATGTGATAGATGATCAACAACTGGTCTTTCTGGACCTTGAACTCCGAATAGAGCAAAGTGGAGCTATCATTTCACAAACCCACTTTAAACCAAGTGCGGGAAACTCCTATTTACATGCTAGGAGCAATCATCACCCCAACTGGATAAAGAATATCCCATTCGGCCAATTCTGTAGATTACATAGAACATGCAGCAAGAGAGATGACTACGAACTACAAGGGGAGATCCTAAATAGAAAATTTCTAGAAAAGGGATACAAGCTTAGTCACACAGAAGAAGCATACTTGAGAAAGAAATCCCAAAAACCCAAAATAATGTCATCAGATTTTGCACAACGTATAACGTGAAGGCCTTTGACATCCAACGGATCTTTTGTAGAAATTGGAAGATTCTACAACAGGACCCGATTCTGAAGAGTTTCTTGCCACAAAAACCAACGATCATATTTAGGAGACCAAGAAACCTGAAGAGTCATATAGCACCCAGTAGGGTACGCAACACCAAGTAAAAGGACCCCCAAAATAACAGCTTATGGTCCACTGTTTTTGACCAATAGGGAAGTTACAAATGTGGTGTAAGGAATTGTGGGGCTTGTGCCTACATGTGGCACAAAAAAAGAGAGGTCTTTAGGATAATGGTCAATCACACAACATAGAACAGTTCATCAACTGCAGGACGACTTACATAATTTATGGTCTGGTTTGTCCTTGTGGGCTGTTATATGTGGGGCGCACGATACGCCCTTTGAGGGTGAGATTCGGAGAACATAAGTGTGTTATCAAAAACAATAATGGCCTAACTCAGACAAAAAACAAAAATAAAAACAACTATTCAGTCCCCAGTCACTTCAGAGAACAACACAACAGTGATCCTACAGGTCTAAGGGCCTTTGGCATAGAAGCTATACCGAAGACCCTCGATGATGGGAATAGATTTAGACGTCTCTGCCAGAGAGACTTTCTGGATCTTCACCCTAGGGTCTTTAGCACCTGGGGGGCCGAATGAAGATCTGGAGGTCCACAGAGTAGTTTAGAATTCATTCCCTTAGTGCCATCAATATTTATTCCTCATCCTTTCCTTTTTTTGCGTTCTGCACATGCATGCGTATAGAGTTTTACGCGTGCATGTGGCGCACACAGTCAGTCGCAAATATAGAACAGAAAACAAACAAATCAATTAACAAACTCATTTGGACAGTTATAGATTAATTATGACCATTCCATTTTTAAAAAATTGAGAACTGAACAGGATTCAGTCTTGAATAAGATTTTTTTAAGTAATGACGATCTGGTGTAGATTTAACAATAATTAATAATGAGTAATTTATAAAAGTCAACTATAGACATGTACGCCAGGAGCTAGAAATAAAGCCAGCAGAAGTAAAACGTCCCTCAGATAAAGATAATTACAGGACATAGGAGACTTCAGATATAATAGGCTAAAATCTATCCTATCTCCCTAGATATAACATTGAATCATCATAGGGAGTAAACACATAGACATGGGGTATATAGTGTTGATATTGAATATATGTGGCAATTTATGCATCCTAAGAATTGTAAAATCTGCTGTTTTACCCCCCTGGCCTACCGCTGTTCCAGCCCGCAACACCATAAGAGAATATACATAGAGAACACACAAATTAAGTAAAGCGGTTCTTATAGGTATCCATGAGTTACAGAGCTTGACTCCAGGAACTGTGCACTATGCAGAGAGAAGCATAGTGACACAATCAGCTCCCGGTCCCCATGACTACCATGGGACGGCATGTGGGCGGAGAATGCTGAGATCCGTTGGTCCCCCATTGATGACGCAATGGGAGCCGGACAGAGAAGAACCACATGCCGCTCCGGAGTGGGCATCTTACATACAGAAAGCGGAACACAGCTCAAGGAAGCAAATGAAGAGGCTGCGCTCTTTAGGGGAAACTAGAAAATGGGGGTCTCAAGGTGGAGCGGCTTTGATCCGAGACCGATCCGGTGAGTCATCCTAAATAATGATTAAGGACGTTGGTTATGTTGAATAAGATCAGTAAGGTTATAAGAGCTGGGGGCACAGAAACAGTTTGGAGATTATTCCCATTCAGGTTCACCAAGGAAATCACATGATATGTTCGGCCGCAAGGGGGGTGTGTGTGTGTGCAGATGTGCACGCACGCACGTGGGTATATTTATATATGAACATATGGGTGCATTATGTGTATATCTATGTAGGTACATGGTTGAGGATCCTAGGGAGTTGGAGGTACATGGTGCACATGGGACAGAGGTGACCGGTGGGTGGAGCATGCAGATAACCCTCTGTGGAGTACACGCCCCCAATAGAGGGCGGTGACCCACAGACCCACTATGTCAGTATTCACGGTATAAAAGTAAAGTCCAGTTGGTGTTAAGCAGGCTCTGAGGAAGAGGTCCAAGAACCTCGAAACGCGTTAACCTTCATGGTGTGAGGACTACCTTGAATTGATGTTTGGAGGAACGGGCAGGACTTCACAAATTGTTTTAATGCTCGTACACAAAGCTTGTTTGTGAGTATATCTATTTTTAACTTTTTAATAAGGGCTTTTGTCAAGGTAATGCACCAGGCCAGTGCGCCATTGTTTTTCTGTTTGCACCCTTGGGAGTAATAGGTGGCTGGGAGGAGGATGTTTCAGATGCTGTCATCCTGAGTGACCCCAAGGAGTCGGCTTCTCAAGCCTCTGCAAATTTGAGGCACATGGGCAACCTCATGATTCAAAGCCTGCGAAAGGACCCAAGAATACGTGGCATAAAGGAGAATGATCAGTACTGGTTGGCAACCCTCCTTGACCACCGCTATAAGGGGAAGGTCTCAGAATTTATACCATCCCCACAGAGAGTGCAGAAGATAAAATCTCTTGAGGACACGTTAAAGAGGATTTTATTGAACGTTTTTCCCGACTCCAGTAGGTTACAGTGTCGTGGAAAATGTAGTTTTGAGTCTTCTGTTGGTCAAGAGAGGAGCGTTGGAGAAGGCGTCCGCCTAAGTGATGCATTTCGGAATTGTTTTAGTCCTCGCTGCCTGGGGATGTCAGCTTCCACATCCCATCGGCAGCGCTTGTATCACATGGTGGACGATTACAGAGATGGAGAGCTTTCCAGTTGATGATCCACTGGCTTACTGGGTCATGAGAATAGACCACTGGCCAGAACTTGCCCAGTATGCTATTGAGTTGTTGGGCTGCCCTGCATCCAGCATGCTTTCAGAACGGGCATTCAGTGCTGCAGGATGTTTCATTGCTGATCATAGAATGTGTCTGTCCACAGACTCCGACACCCAAAGACAGGTGCAGATCATTGCAATTTTTTTTACAGAAAGGCCAATTCTTGCCTTCATCAAGATCACCTCTATAGGGTTATGGTGTGAAGGCACCACCAACACCCAAAGCCCAATTTTGCTGCACACATTACTTCTATCCAAAGTCAAAGTGACACCAGAATTTATCCAAAACATCTCTAATCTTGTTCCCAGTGCACTATATTGTGGCCTCATCATACACACTGGCTCCCCAGCTGTTGCTGGGCAAAATAAAGGCAGCTTGCAGGGAAAATGTCATTTTTTTGGCTTTATAAATGCAATTATTGCTGCAGCAGATTCTAGACATGGTGCTGATCTGCCACTTTACAGGTAGACTAAGGGGGGCCCCCAGGCACTATATTGGAAGGAATTTTTCGTTTTTATGCTTTCACTTTAAAAATCAAAAAATTAAATTTTTCACAAACTTTTTTTTCATTGATTCATGTCCCCCAGGGCAGGACCCGGACCCCTATAACCATTGTATGCTCAGTTACTTGCATATAAGCCTTCAAAATTGGCACTTTTGATTTTTGACATTCGGGTCCCATTGACTTTAATGGGGTTTGTTATTCGGGTCTGGAGTTTCGCGGTGTTCGAAAGTTCTGGTTCGAAACTAACAGGAGTCCGTTCGGCCCATCACTACTGCTGATCATGGGTGCAATGCTATGCATGTTCCTTAACAAAAAAATAGTGAATGTACATTTCTTACCTGAAAAAAATGTGCTCTTATTATTTTAAAGGCAAACTTATGCTTTAATCAACAAGAACTTTTACTTTTGGAATACCTTAGCAGCTCCAGTTTATGGATGGATGATTCAGTGTGTATTCACATGTTAAAAAACAATGAGAACCGAGGGGGCGTGGCCTTCCGACATAGAAGGGATACAGTGGAACAAAGCATCTATCTACGGTGACACCGAACCCCTAGCCACGATGCCTAAACCCAACGGAGGCAGCGGACATGTCCAAGAGAAGGAAGGGCGAGAAAAAGCCGGGATTATTTCTCCCCGGGTCAGCATGCAAAGTGGCACTGAGGCCTACTGGTCCCCAGCCTCCGCGCCACGCAGCAAACCCTAAAAAAAGACCACTCAGGAAAACAATAACATCTCCCCAAGCAGCCAACACTCCAATCCGCCTACCCCTTCGTCTTGCAGCCCAGCCAAATCAAAAATTAGGCTGAATGGAGGCGGATGCAGCCCTTACACGAGCCCCGCTGCAGACTCAGGGGATGACACCAGAAACATGTCAGTCTATTGAAGCATTTCCTACACAAAATCAGCCAGGCTTGGACACAGTCCTGAAGGAAATGCTTCTCTCATTGAGGAGCATGATCCACACAGACATAGGCCCTGATTTACTATACCTCCCAAATCTACTCCAGCAGTGCCTTAAAATAACTCACAGTTAAAGGCTTCAACTCTCACAGACTCGAGTAAAATAGCACACATGCGAGCTCTATTTGCCTGTGAAGATGCCTCTCGGGTTACGTGTTGATGTTGGCTGGGTTGAACTTGTGGTTGTATGCAAGTTCATTGCCCTAAAAAAAAAAAAAACATTACCACCCCTCTCTCTAATTGTAACAGCCTTAGCCCCAGGGGACATATCTGAATAGAAAAAAAAGTTTCTAATTTTTTTTTTTTCAGGAGCAGTAGTTTTAATAATGGTTAAAGTGAAAAAAAATATTCCTTTAACCATTTCAGCCCCGCAAGGAATTCACGCTTTAGGACCTGAGCACTTTTTGCAATTTGGCACTGCGTTGCTTTAACTGACAATTGCGTGGTCGTGCGACGTTGTACCCAAACAAAATTTGCGTCCTTTTTTACCCACAAATAGGGCTTTCTTTTGGTGATATTTGATCTCCTCTGCGTCATTTGTGATCGCCACTCTAAATAAAAAAAGAGCGACAATTTTTCAAAATAACCAGTTTTTCTTCGTTTTTGCTAAAATAGAAATCCAATTGTAAAAAAAGAAAAATCATTTTATTTACTTGTTTTTGGCCAATTTATATTCTTCCTCCTATCTTTGTTAAATAAAAAATTGCAATCTGCGTTTGTTTTGTTTGCGCAAAAGTTGCAGCGTTTAGGGATGATGCAAATTAATTTCTAGAGTTGTATTTTTTACATTTTTACTAGTAATGGAGGTGATCTGCGATTTTTAGCGGCTCTGCAATATTGCGGCATGACCCCAAAGATAAAAGTCTAAGGGGGTCAGATCGGGTCTTTGGGGTCATCTGAAGGCAATTGTCTATGCTGTGAAGATACGAGATGTGCAGCACCTGAAACTACGGATACTGGAAGCCTGTGCTAGCATTTCTCCTGCGGTGTTGCTGACAGTGTGTGAAGAGTGGGAGAAGAGGGTTGCATTGACAATCCAACACAATGGGCAGCACATTGAACACATTTTATAAGTGGTCAGAAACTTGTAAATAACTCATGAAAGAATAAAGTTACGTTAAAACCAAGCACACCATTGTTTTTCTAGTGAAATTCCCAATAAGTTTGATGTGTCACATGACCCTCTTCCTATTGAAAAAACAAAAGTTGGATTCAAAATGGCCGACTTCAAAATGGCCACCATGGTCACCACCCATCTTGAAAAGTTTCCCCCCTCACATATACTAATGTGCCACAAACAGGAAGTTAATATCACCAACCATTCCCATTTTATTAAGGTGTATCCATATAAATGGCCCACCCTGTAGATAAAGATCACTGAAAAAGCATTGTGTTGGGGGTCCCACCCAGTCCATACCAGGCCCTTTGGGTCTGGTATGGATTTTAAGGGGAACCCCACACCAAATTGATAAAGAATGGTGTTGGCCCCCCCAAAATCCAAACCAGACCCTTATGCGAGCACGAAGCCCTGGCATGGCGGGGGTTTGGGGACGAGTGAGTGTGCCCCCTCCGAACCTTATCAGGCCACATGCCCTCAACATGGGGAGGGTGCTTTGGGGTCTGGTTTGCATTGTGGGGGGGACCCCAACGCCATCTTTCCCAAAATTTGGCACGGGGTTCCCCTTAAAATACATACCAGACCTGAAGGGCCTGGTACGGACTTTGCAGGGGACCCCTGCCCAACATTTCTGTTGAATTTTGGCATGGAGTTCCTCTTAAAATCTATGCCAGACCCTTATCCAAGCGTGCATGCAGTGGTGTAGTGGTTAGCACTTTCACCTGGGAGCAAATAGGTCACTGGTTCAAATCCCAACCACTACACTACCTACCTGGAGTTTGCATGCTCTCCCTGTGTGTGTGGGATTCTTCCAGTTTCCTCCCATGCAGGTAGGTAAATTAGATCCTGTTTAAATTGGCCCTAATATATATATATATATATATATATATATATATATATATATATATGTGTGAGTTAGGGACCATAGATTGTAAGCTCCTTGAGGGTAGGGACTCATGTGAATGTACAATATATATGTAAAGCAACAGCAGTATATAAGTGCCTGAAATAAATACACTGAATGCAGTGTATTATATATACTGTACCATACTGTACATATATATGCCACTGCCTAACCTTTTGCTATCTCCACAAATGTTTTCACTATATTCGGCCTCTGTATAAGTGGCCTTATATAGTGTGGGCGTGGACTTAGACCCGCTGAGCAATGATTGGCCAAAGGCACCCTTCCTTTGGCCAATCATGGCTCTCACAGCAGAGTATGCTGTGATTGGCCAAAGCACGCAGGTCATGTGCATTCTTTAGAAAATCATCAGGCGGTATTCCCCCACAATTTCACTGCATTATGGGCCATTCAAATTTTTCATCAGCACCCCATAATGTTCAGGATTCAGCAACCCCCCACTGTTCGATTCGAACATACTTTTGAGTCGAACCGGGGGACCATCCCTATTGTCCATGGATGTACAACACGACACACAAAAAATGTCTCCATTTTTAAATACATTTTTACATTTTTTAGGTGAATGGGTATGATGTACCCAATACCCATTCACATAGGGGGCCAGGATCTGGTGCCCCCCTTGTTAACAGGGGGCTTCCACATTTCAATCAGCCCCCCAATCACCACGGTTGTCAGGAAGAGGCCCTTGTCCCCATCAACATAGGTACAAGAGGCTTCGAAGGGGGGGTACACAGAGCCCCCCCCCCACCCCAAAGCACACACCCCGTCATGTTAAAGGCATGTGGCCTGGTTTGTTCCAAGAGGGGGACAGGCCCTCACCTGACCTCCAGGCTGCATGCATAGAAAGGGTTTGGAGTTTGGGGGAATCCCCCAGCGTTTTGTAATAAAATTTGGAGTGGGCTTCCCCTTAAAATCCACCCCTGAGCCAAAGGGCTTGGTATGAATTGGGAGGACAATACATTATAGCCACAAGCAAGTTAAAATTACATTTTTGATCAATGTAGGGGAGGATGTGGGAGCTATATGTGGTGTCGGGGTTCATTGAATTATTTGGCGTCACCACACAATTGCTTGCAGCCCATGTGCACACAGCACTTCCTGTTTCCAGCCACATTACACTTCCTGCTGATGTATATCTGTAATGACTATGCAAATATAAATGAGAAGATGACTTCTCAATGCTGGTTCACACTAGTGCGATAAGGGAACCCTGCGAATCCGCTGTGGGTTCCTGCATCGCAGACAGGAATCAGATTGCATGGATGTGAACACCCATGTGATCTGATTCTGCTCCGTAACATAAAAAAAAAAAAGTCCCTTGCAAGTTTGGTCAGGATGCGATGCGAATTCAGCCATACTATCTGTATGGCTGAATTTGCATACCACAGATTGCATGCGATTTGCACTGCAGTGCAAATCACATCCGATCTCAGACACCGCAGCAGTGTGAACCGGCCCTGAGGAAGGTAATCCACTTCCCCAAAACCACCACCCCCCAAAACTAATTGAAGTTACAAAAGAGAACAAGCAAAATCAATTTCATTTTATTTTGCCAACAGAAACACAAGTATGTACATATTTACTGGCATTAAAGTATTTACAGTATATATACATTTAGCAAAACAGCAATTGGGTCCGAAGGGTCCTGCTCATAGGAGCTTACACTCTAAAATTGGACTAAACCTTACAGTGGACAATTTTAGTTTCACCGTCCATAACTGCACACACATCGGAGGCGGATCCAGTGGGGGGGGCAATGGGGCAATTGTCCCCCCCGAGAAAACAGTGTGCTCACCTCCTCTCTGGCAAAGACCTGTGCAGTGTGGGCTGAATACATCTCATCATAGGATTCGGAAGACACAGCCACACTGTAACATAACTTTCCTCTCCACCTGTTCTC
>BLSH010559892.1:4669-34040 GCA_018402905.1 Glandirana rugosa
TCCAATTTCACCAACGATTCGGTGAACATATTTTACGAGGGTAAGGGAGACATAATCGTGTTATTCAAGGGGCACGGACACAATATTGTATATATATGAATAGACATATGTCCCGACCTGACCCTGTTTTTAAACCGGGACCTGAAGTAGGTCTGGCCTGATGTGCCCTAATGTGCCATGATGTGCCCTAATGTGCCATAATGTGGCCTGATGTGCCACGATGTGCCCTGATGTGCCCTAATGTGCCTGATGTGCTCCATGTGCCTAGATGTACTGTACCCTAATGTGCTGTGCCCTGATGTTCTGTGCCCTGTAATCTGATGTGATGTGTGCTGTGCCCTGATGTGCGCTGTACCCCGATGTGCGCTGTGCACTGTACCCTGATGTGCCCTGGGCCGGTCTGGATGAAGTCCAGGGCCAAATTTTTGTCCCAGTCCAGCCCTGTATACAGATAAGTATATATATGTTATAACACAGGCACGGGGAACTTATTGTGCTAATACAGAGGGAATGGGAGCATTTTATACAAGTGGCTTAGCAACCACTTTAACCTTCCAGGTGACTGGCTGCTCGGTGGTCCTAGCAAGCAATCACCAGCTTGTTAATATGAAAAATTAACTCCAGAAGCTCCCGCTGTTTTACCAGCGCTGCTGTGTGTCTCTCCTGTTTTCTCGTTCAGCTTCCTGCTCCGCTCTGCACTGTCTCCCTCTTTGCATGGGGCAAGGTAGGAAGGGGCAGAGCTGTGGGGGGGGGGGGGGTAATATTCAGGGGGGGGCTGTGTGATGTGCAGGAGGGGCTGTGTAATGTAAAGGGGTCCAGATTATATACAGCTGTGAAAGAGTGAAAGAAATATTTTTGTGTTATTATTCATATTCTCTGAAAAATGGCCAAGAAATCATAAATTCTGCCAGGGTATGAAAACTTATGAGCACAACTGTACATAGTATATACAGTATCTCACAAAAGTGAGTACACCCCTCACATTTGTGTAAATATTTTATTGTATCTTTTCATGTGACAACACTGAAGAAATGACACTTTGCTACAATGTAAAGTAGTGAGTGCACAGCTTGTATAACAGTGTAAATTTGCTGTCCCCTTCATTATCTTCATTCCCCTTATTATTATCTTCATTTATTAGCAGGTGAATGTGGCCCTCCATGAATTCACACACATTGAACCCGGGTCTTAAGTGGAAAAAGGTTGCTGACCCCTGTTTTACAGGATATGTTTATGGCTCCTTTAAATTCCTCTTACGGATTCATGCTGTCACTCTGCACAACTCTGAATGAAGGAAGTAAGCATTCAAAGCACCATAGTGTAGTAAGTTAACTATGTGCTGACCAGCCGTCGTAAAATGGCTTGTTCCCGCAAAGCGCCGTCATGGTACGTCGCTCGTGGGGAAGTATGGTGTGGGCGCGCGCGCGCCGCTGGAGGTGCATGCACGCACTCACTGGCTAGCGAGGGAGGGCGGACTTGATGTCCGCCGGCCACCTGCGATTGCTCCCGAGACAGGCAGAACGGGGATCTGCGAGTGTAAACAAAGCAGATCCCCGTTCTGACAGGTGAGTTGAGAGAGATCGTCTGTTCCAAGTGATAGGGAACAACGATCTCTCTCCTCCTCCAGTCAGCCCAGCCCCCCTACAGTTAGAAACACCCCTGAGGGAACACATTTAACCCTTTGATCACCCCTAGTGTTAACACCTTCCCTGCCAGTGACATTTACACAGTAATCAGTGGCTATTTTTAGATCTGATCGCTGTATAAATGTCACTGGTCCCAAAAAAGTGTCAAAAGTGTCCGATCTGTGAGCCGCAATGTCGCAGTCCCGATAAAAATCGCAGATCGCCACCATTACTAATAAATAGGAAATAAAAATAAAAATCTATTCCCGTAGTTTGTAGACGCTATAACTTTTGCACAAACCAATTAATATACGCTTATTGCGATTTTTTTTTTTTACCAAAAATATGTAGGAGCCTACGTGCTGACGTCACCACGCCTTTACAGGACGGGAGTATGGGCGATGCTTAAATTGTTTCGCCGGCAATTGATGTTACGCTGTTTTTAAACTGTTTACATGTGAGTACAATACTTACCTTTTAATAAAATACATATCATATAAACGGTATCACACTATTGGCCCCTTCCTTTCTCTACCTCTGAGGGATGCCGAGACTGAAGTGACCGATGGTTATCCAGGGTCATCCAGGGTAATGGTATGGAGTCGTTATATCGGAGGTGAAGGAGGAGAAGGACCTGAACCTTATTATACCAGCAGAAGGTTATTTCTGCTCATGTGTTTGACTCACTAGCGATAGTGCGTCCCTGATTTACGGTAAGAGTACCCATCTTTGGGAACTCACAGGGTGTGCATGCCCTCTGGTGGTGGACTTTATCTGTGAATCACTATAAGAAGGACATATATATATTTCTTCTGCTGCTTTTTTCACACAATCTTTGGATATTGGGAAGCTTTTGTCAAATTTTGGACTTTTTCTTTGGAGAGCACTTTTTTCATTCATATATTTTGGATTGTCACAGGACTATGAGATCGAATTATTATTTATTAATTTTACCAATTCATGTGCACATATTTGTTTTGGTACATATTTAATTTAGCGCAACACTTGTTTAGAAATTGTTTATCCCATGACACATTATCACATGGCATGTTGCTGCTTACTTTAGTCACTTTAGCGCAATACGTATTTATGAAATGTATGCTAAAAATTGCAGATCGCCACCATTACTAGTAAAAAGGAAATAAAAATAAAAATCTATTCCCATAGTTTGTAGATGCTATAACTTTTGCGCAAACCAATCAATATACGCTTATTGAGTTTTTTGTTTTTTACCAAAAATATGTAGAAGAATACATATTGGCCTAAACTGAGGAAGAAATTCTTTTTTTACAGTTTTTTTGGATATTTATTATAGCAACAAGCAAAAAATATTGTTTATTTTTCAAAATTGTCGCTCTTTTTTTGTTTATAGTGAAAAAAATAAAAACTTCAGAGGTGATCAAATAGAGAAAGCTCAATTTATGGAAAAAAGGATGTCAATTTTGTTTGGGTACAATATCGCATGACCACACAATTGTCAGTTAAAGTGACGCAGTGCCGTATCGCAAAAAGTGCTCTGGTCAGGAAGGGAGTAAATCCTTCTGGGGCTGAAGTGGTTAAAAACTAGCATCCGTTTATTTTAAAACGTCTACACTCACATTTAAGTAGTAAAAACAAGCATAGATCAATGTGATACTGAAACACACAATCGTCCTATTGCATCACATCCTGTCCACGTCAGCCTTTCCTCTCGCCTTCGCGTTACGTCACGCTCACATGACTTCATCAGGGAGAAGAGGCCGGCTCTATATATGTATATATATAAATATATATATATATATATATATATATATATATATATATCAGTTGCCCTATCACAGTGTCCCCAGAGATTAGTTTCCCCATCACAGTCTCCTCATAGATTAGTTTCCCACATAGATTAGTTGCCCCCAACACAGTATCCTCATGGATTAGTTGCCCCCATAGATTGGTTACGTTATCACCCCTCCAGCTCTCTGGAAGTTGCTCATGTGCAATATACAGCATCCTCTTTTAGATTAAGTCCCCATCATCTCCCACATACCAACTGAAAGTTAAAACAGAACTAAACACAACAATTTTTTTTTAACAAGTAAGGGAGGGTTATAAAGCCTGTCAGTTTCTTTTTGTCATCTCTGGCCCATTGGTGAAATTTTTCTACACTTCCTGTCCTATAGCCAATACAGGAAGTGACAGAAACCCTGGGTGTCACCAGACCTAGTGTCCCCAATTGGAAGATTTCCCCTCTATTCTTGTTCAGATGACAACCCAAAATTTGGGATTTTCTTTCACTTTTTGTGGTAATTTACATATACATGCACTGCTGGTAATGATTGGTGGTTTGTCTTGGTTTAGAACACACACAGATTTCAGAAAGAGCCCACACTTATGTCAGGAGGCAGGGTTAGAAATACTGGGAGGATCATAAAAAAAAAATTAAAAAGGTAAATTATTTTGTCAATTGCACAGTCATGCAACACTGTAGCCAAATTAATTTTTAATAATTTTCTTCACACAA
Source organism: Glandirana rugosa (assembly GCA_018402905.1). Taxonomy (NCBI): domain Eukaryota; kingdom Metazoa; phylum Chordata; class Amphibia; order Anura; family Ranidae; genus Glandirana; species Glandirana rugosa. The sequence continues at coordinate 8,792 of BLSH010559892.1, forward strand.
ATAGAGCTTTCTTTTGGTGGTATTTAATCACTACTGTTTTTTTTATTTTTTACTAAAAAAAAAAAGACCGAAAATTTAAACAAAAAGTTTTACTTAGTTTCTGTCAGTAAACTTTGTAAATAAGGGCCCTTTCACACAGTCTTTCCATGTGAAGGGTCCGTTTTTGCTCAGCAGGGATCGATCCGCTGATCCCCACTGAGCCGACGGATAGTACCTCCGTCTCCGCTCACTGAGTGGAGATGGAGCTGTCAAGGCCCAGCTCTGCTCTATGGGGATCGGATGACAACGGGCATCCAATCCGCTCCAATCCAATTCTACAGACGGATTTCCATCTGTCTGCATTTCACGGACAGGATCAGATCGGAGAGCAGCGGGTGTCAGCGGATATGTCTCTACTGACATCCACCGCTCCATAGGGCTGCATTGAGTGTCCGTTCAGGTCCACCTGAACAACGGACAGGAGGACCTGAACGGAAAGCCCATGTGAAACGGCCCTAAATAATTTTTCTCCTTCACTGATGGACACTGATGAGGCTGCACTGATGGGCACTGATGACGAGTCACTTAAGGGCACTGATGAGGTGGCACTGATGAAAAGGCACTAATATGCCGCACTGATGAGCACTGATAGGTGGCACTGGTGGGCACTGACAGGCAGCAGTAGTGAGCACTGATGGGCGGCACTGGTGGGTGCACTGATAAGCCGCACGAGTAGGCAGCACTGATAGATGGCGCTGATGGGCACTGATGGGCATTGATGGGCTGCACTGCCGGCATCACTTATGGGCACTAATTGATGAAACTGATGGGCACTGATTGATGACACTGCTGGGGCTTTCCTGTAATCAGGGCAGTGATTATCACTGCCCTGATTGCCTTCCCTAGTTGCCCCCTCACTCTGTCAGTGCGAGGAGAGCCAATTCATGCCACAGCCGGTCACATGGTTAAAGAGCTGTGTCTTCGGCTCTTCACAGAGATCGGGGTCGCACCTAGTCCTAGCAACACGGCGCAGCCACGATCGCCTCGCTGTGCACACCCATAGCCGTTTGGGTGAGCCATCATATGATGTCCACCCAGAATGAGAGCCGCTCCTGCATCATTTGACAATGGGCGGGCAGGAACTGGTTAATTGAACCGATATGGGAGAGCTGTAGTTATCAAGGCTAAAGAAAAACAAATACAACAAATCACACTGGTAGGAAGCATGGACACTGATCCCAAGGTTCTACAGGGTGCAGACATGAATGATGTAACCTAGGGTTGCTCAACCTTTTGAAGAGCGAGGGCCTCTTAAGTTTGGTAACCAATCACATGCTACAATGAACTATGGTGTTTTACCGCCCCCTAAACCACAAAAATAAATGAGTGATTACTGTCCTGAGCCCCCTATAAGGCTGCTTTCACACTGATGTGCTGCGGGCGCAGTGCAGTGCACCTGTGGCTTTCCTGCGAGATAACTGCACTGAGCCATAGACATCTATTACATCTTGCGGTTGTGGTGTACTTTCTAAATGAGCACAAAAACTCTTGCATTCAGAAAGCGCACCAAAGGCACTATTACTCCCACTGACCCCAGCAATGGGGCACTATTCCTCCTCCTGACACCAGTAAAGGGAAAAAATACCTCCCATTGATACCAAAGATGGGATACTATTACTCCCCCTGTTACCAATGATGGGACACTATTACTCCCCCTAACACCAGTGATGGGGCATTATTCCTCCCACTGCCACCAATAATAAGGCATTATTCCTCCCAGTGATACTAATGATGTGACACTATTACTCCCACTGACACCAATGATATGGAGTGGTTTGCTCCCACAGAGGCCAGGACATTTTCTACTCCTACTGGCCATACTCTGGCCCCTAAAGTTGGCATGACAGCATACAAAACAGTGTGACTCCCTGGGCAGATTCAGGACAGTTGGCAAGCATGCATATGTGTGGCGCAGTCCTGTGATTGGCTGGTACCTCCTGTCCCTGCTAACATACCTAACATATAGCAAGGATTTGTATGAATATCTATAAAACAATGATAACAACATAGGGAAACCATCATTTAATATTCCTACTACATTAGTCTTTTGTTTTCTTTCCCTGCTAATGTAAACATATCAGCTGGCGTCAGGCTGGTGTACAACCCCCATAGTGGGCCCTGATCTCAGGGCTGATAAATCACACACTTTCTGGGAAAAACTGCCAGTTAACAAAGCCTCTGCTAAGCTGGTCTGATAATTCAGAAACCCCTGCCACAATGCACAGCCAAGCAGATGACACCACTACTTGCTGTCTCAACTTCGTTTGTGACCTGCCCATTCATTTAACTATGAAATTGCATTATCATGCAGCTGAAAAGGATTGCTACTGGCCTCCTGAGCCTGGCTTCATCATAACTGCTAGGCAACAAGCATTTTATATGAAGGCCAACAATAGTCATTCCTGTCATGTTGGGTTTATTTCTTTTGCTTGCCACAGGTGTTTTCAACTTTGCTCTCTATAAATTGGTGTTGTATAAAGAAAAATATATAAAATGTAGGTGCAGGTACTAAATCTGATTTCTCTTTTTTATTGCAGGTGAAGGTGAGATTTGCTGTAGACACAGCTGACATGACAGGCCTGCCCCAGTGAGTGAGACCGAATTCAACATCCATGTTGAGAGTCCACCAAAGCATTGCATTCCCATTGAGACTCCACTAGCATGTGACATACACATTGAGATGCCACCAGCATGGGACATTCACACTGAAACTTCACTAGAATGTGATGTTCATATTGAAACTCCACTAGAATGTGATGTTCGCATTGAGACTCCACCAGAATGTGATGTTCACATTTAGACTCTACCAGCATGTGACATTCACATTGAAACTCCAGCAAAATGTGAAGTTCACTTTGAAGCTCCACCAGAATGTGAAGTTCACATTGAAACTCCATCAGAATGTGATGATCACTTTGAGACTCCACTAGCATGTGACATTCTTATTCAGACTTCGTCACAAAGTGAAGTTCACTTTGAAGCTCCACCAAAAATGGACGTTCACATGGAGAGTCCAACAGAATGTGACCTTGACATGAAAACTCCACCAGAATGTGACCTTCACATTGAGACTCCACCAGAATGTGCCATTCATATTGAAACTCCACTAGAATGTGATTTTCACTTTGAGACTAATCTAAGATGTGATGTTCACATTGAGACTTCACTAGCATATGACGTTCCCATTGATACTCCATCAGTATGTGAAATCCAAGTTGAGACTCCACCAGAATGTGACTTTTACATGAAGACTTCATCAGAATATGACCTTCACATAGAGACTCCTCCAGAATGTGATGTTCACTTTGAGACTTCCCCAGCAAGTGACCTTCACATGGAGACTCCACCAGAGTCACATTGAGATTCCCGCAGAATGTGACAGTCATATTGAGACTTCACCAGAATGTGATGTTCACATTGTGATTGCACCAGATTGTGACATTCACGTTAAGACACCAACAAAATGTGATGTTCACATTGAGAATCCACCAGACTGTGACATTCATTTTGAGACACCAAAATGCCAGGGGAACCATGGGATCATCTCCTTAAGTGAAAATGGGCAAGGTTACAAGAAAGGTTAGGCAGATAATGATAGTAGGGGATTCAACAATTAGAGGGGCTGAAAGGGCAATCTGTCACAAAGACCGTTATCGTCGAACAGTAAGTTGTTTACCAGGTGCTCAAGTTTAGAACATTGCAGATAGAATGGATAGATTGGTAGATGGAGCTGGAGAGGACCCAGTTGCCATGGCACATATCAGTACCAATGACAAAGTTAGAGGAAGATGGAGAACCCTACAAAATGATTTCAGGGACTTAGGGGCTATATTGAAGAATAGGACCTCCAAGGCAATATTTTCTGAAATACTGCCTGTACCTCAAGCCACACCAGAATGTGACGCTCACAATGAGACTCCACCAAAGTGCCATAGGAACCTCAGGAACATTTACACCAAATTGCGTGGACAAATTGTTGGGTGGAGTTGGGGAGGACCCAACTGTCATGGTACATATTGGTACCATATCAGAGGCAGCAGGAGCTTAGGGAACTTAACAACTGGCTGAAGAACTGGTGCAGGGAGGGGGGGTTGGCTTCATGGAGAACTGGGCTGATTTTTCAGCCAGTTACTTGCTCTATAGCAGGAAGGGACTGCACTTAAATGGAAGAAATTTACATTGACACGCCATCAGAAGGTGAAGTTCACATTAAGACTTCACCAGAATGTGATGCTCACAATGAGACTCCACCAAAGTGCCAGGGGAACCTCGGTAACATCTCCACCAGTGAAGATGGGGCAGGGTTACAGGAAAGAATAGGAAGGTACTGGTGGTAGGGGATTCGGTTATTAGAAATGCAGAGAGGGCAATCTGTCAGAAAGACCGTTATTGCTGAACAGGTTATAGGCAATGCAAATTGCATGGACAAATTGTTGGGTGGAGTTGGGGAGGACCCAACTGTCATGGTACATATCGGTACCAATGATAACGTTAGAGGAAGGTGGAATACTCTACAAAATGATTTCAGGGACTTGGGGGCCATATTGAAGAATAGGACCTCCAAGGCAATATTTTCAGAAATACTACCTGTACCTTGAGCCACACCAGAGAGGCAGCAGGAGCTTAGGGAACTTAACAGCTGGCTACGGAACTGGTGCAGGAAGGAGGGGTTTGGCTTCATGGAGAATTGGGCTGGGTTACTGGCTCTATAACAGGGACGGACTGCACTTAAATTGGAGAGGTACCGCTCTGCTGGAAGAGAGGATGACAAAAAAAAAAGTTGGAAGAAATTTTAAACTAGATGACGAGGGGAGGGATCAGAGGAAGACAAGGAACACAAGGGAGAGGATCTCTGTGTCAAGGCTTCATCACTGGAGCACCCTCATTTTCATCACTGTTTTGAAGGATTCTCATCAGCACCTGCTTCCAAAAGAGTGCAATACCACCAGCTCTTTTCACCAACAAGAGTGCCACAGTGTCTTTTTTTGCAGGAGTGCATTGGACCAGCTATGAGGGGAGGTTGGAAGCCTTTTTTTGAAGGTGTGCTTTGGACATAATTGTTTTGTGTGGTTTCAAGTTAAAGTGTTTGTGTCTGGTTTGTTTGTAGTCTTATTTGTGTAAGAAGTTGTAAGAGTTAAAGGCAAATGAGTTCTTTTCAGTTTAGAAACATTCGTATTAATAGAGTCGTGGATTGTATAGTTGTGAAATAGAATTTGTTATAGTTGTGAAATAGAACTTGTTTATACATATGTTTTTGGTTTGTTTGTAGTGTGACTTGTGAGTAGTTGTAAGAGCTAAAGGCGTTCCTGAATGTCTTTTTTCTTATTTTTTTTCATGGAAAAATTAATAAAAAACATTATTTGGAAAAAAAAGTGCTAAAGGCAATTGAGTCCTTTTCAGTTTAAAAAAATTAAGACCCCTTTCACACTGGGGAGTTTTTCAGGCACTTTTGCACTAAAAATATCACCTGTAAAGCGCCTGAAAAACACCCCCCCCCATCCACACCAGTGTGAAAGCCTGAGTGCTTTCACACTGGGGCGGTGCGCTTGCAGGATGTTACAAAAAGTCCTGCAAGCAGCATCTTTGGGGTGGTGCGGTGAGCAGTGTACAACGCTACTCTACCACCCCTGCCATTGAAATAATTTTCCAGCGCTTCTGAAGCGGCTGTACACCGCCTTGGAAGCGCGGTGTGCTGGCGCTTTTAACCACTTTTTAACCCCTTGTGGTGGGTTAAAAGCACCTCACTGCCATGCAAATAGTGGCGCAAAAGAGCCGCCATAACAGTGGTAAAGTGCACAGTTTTCTGCAGGTATTGGTTGGACCTGCTTTGAGGAGAGGTTGGAGGTCACTAGCCTTTTCTGCAGACGTGTGTTGGACCAGCTATGAGGAGGGATTGGAGGCTGGTAGTCATTTCTGCAGGCTTGCATTGGACAGGCTATGAAGGGAGGTTGGAGGCTGGTATTCTTTTCTGCAGCAATGTGTTGGACCAGCTTTAAAGGGAGGTTGGAGGCTGGTAATTTTTTCTGCAGGCATGCGTTGGACCGGCTATGAGGGGAGGTTGGAGGCCGGTAGCCTTTTCTGCAGGTGTGCTTTGGACTGGCTATGAGGGGAGGTTGGAGGCTGGTAGTCTTTTCTGCAGGCTTGCATTGGACTGGCTATGAAGGGAATTTGGAGGCTGTTAGTCTTTTCTGCAGGAATGTGTTGGACCAGATTTGAGGGGAAGTTGGACTCCCCCAGTAGTCTTTACTGCAGGTGTAAGTTGAACCAGATTTGTTTTGAGGTTGGAGCTATGAGGGGCAGTTGGAAGCCAGTAGTCTTTTCCCCAGAGGTGCGATGGACCGGTTATGAGGAGAGGTTAGTAGCCTTTTCTGCAGACGTGCGTTGGACTGGCTATGAGGAGGGATTGGAGGCTGGTAGTCATTTCTGCAGGCTTACATTGGACCGGCTATGAAGGGAGGTTGGAGGCTGGTAGTCTTTTCTGCACAATGTGTTGGGCCAGCTTTAAGGGGAGGTTGGAGGCTGGCAATCTTTTCTGCAAGCATGCATTGGACTGGCTATGAAGGGAGGTTGGAGGCCGGTAGTCTTTATTGCAGACAGCGTTGGAGCAGCTATCAGGTGTGGTTAGAGGCTGGTAGTCTTTTCTGCAGACGTGCGTTGGACCAGCTATCAGAGGAAAACAAGGAACACAAGGGAGAGGATCTACATGTCAAGCTGTCATCACTGGAGCGTCCCTTCCATCATCACGGTTTTGAAGGATTCTCATCAGTACCTGCTTCCAAAATAAGCAATACCACCAGTTCCCTTCATCAACAAGAGTGCCACAGTGTCTTTTTTGCAGTAGTGCGTTAGACAGGATATAAGGGGAGATTGAGGCTGGTAGTCATTTTTTGAAGGCATGCGTTGGTCGTAATTGTTTTGTGTGGTTTCAGGTTAAAGTGTTTGTTTTTGGTTTGTTTGTAGTCTGACATGTGAGTAGTTGTTTAAGGGCTTGTTGGCCCACTTTTATTGTAGAGAAAGAAAAAATGTAGAAAAAAGAAAATGTCCAACAAATCACAGTTGCCCACACAGGGGTATCCACCATCAATGCAAAAATAAAGTACAGTTCAGCCTCTTAGCTCTCTTTAGCAGCACCGCTGCTCAGGTTTTGTGACTTGGTCCTCCTGACTGTGTAGCAGCGTCCCTGGTTTTAGTTACAAATGCTGTACCTCTCTTAGCACTCTCTTTCGCAGCCTTCCTGCTGCTCCAGCCACATGCCACACAGGCTTGGGCCCTCTGTCTGCTCAGACTGTACTGTGCAGCCCTCTGGCTTCTCCTTTGCAGAGCAGGATTCCTCGGCAGGGTGGAGCCCAGAACCTGGTCCTGACTCTACTATTAGCCCAGAACCCACCTGAACAATCAGCGTCCTGGCTATTCCCAAATTCGGGTTCCAGGACTGCAGATTTCCTCACACCCAGATCACTGCGAAATCTCAAGGCTCCAGGTCCCCAACTGGATTTTACAAATCACGGAGGAAACTGACAAAACAGATTCCTCCATATTAAATAAATCCCAGCTAACTGCACTATCACATATCCACCCCCCCTCTTTTTTCTGTAGGGAGAAACACAGAAGTCCCTTCTTTTGGCACCTCTGTGCCAGCTATCATTTACAGGAGTCCAATCCTGTCTGACCTCACTTCTCCTAAAGGGTAACTCTACCCAATGCCCTCATAGCGATATCTCTCGCCCCCCTGTCACTCTCTTATGGGCTTTGATGAGACCTTTGCAGCTCTTCTGCCAGGTGCACTTCCTCTCCTGAAATTTTAATGGGTTCCTCCTGTATTTTCTATCAACCTTTCTGCCTCCATGCTTCAGGTTTCCTAATCCCCCCCTTAGAATTACTTTCTTGTGGCTATAGAGTACCATTAACACATTACTCGGTTCATCATGAACAGACATATTCAGGCCAACATTGCATCTCTCAATGTTGCAAACGTCATCAACTCCCCTTTTCCCAGAATTTGTTAGGGCAGAGTCTACAGAGGGCACACACACACCGGAGAGCGGCCATCACCCACAGGAACCTCACAAGATGCCACCTCACCTGGTGTCACCCACTCTGCAGGCAGCTGTCCTATCACCTGACATTTTCCAATACCATCTGGATTAAATTATACCACAAGTAGTCCTCTGCAACCAGTAGCCTATACCCTCTTTAGAGTGCAATCTAAGTAAAGACTATGATGGTATATGTAACTCCCTAAAGAGGTACCCCTGACTATGCACAACCATGGTAAATTTCTAGTAAAGCAGTTGGTTGGCAGTATAGTACAGTACAGTCTTTAGCTCTGAGTCTTTAGCCGGCTAGTATTGGGGCCCAGTCTTTAAGGAAGTGCACATAAGTACAGTTCCTTTAAAGTCTACATGCAGTAATTTAAGGTGCTAGGTAGATGGCGATTCCCTCTTGTCTCAGCTAGTAGTGGTAGAACAATCGGGGCCGCTGCCTCTCACCAGTCCCAGCAATGCAACAAGTCTTGACCCGGGTACTTAGCTGTCGGCACTTCTTCAGCCTCTGCACTCAGGGCACTCTGGTCACAACACCCTGATCATTAACGCTCTGGTCCTCAGCCCCAGGTCACCGGTAGTAGCAAGCAAGTGTACACTCAATGGCAGAGGTGTGCACTTTTACTCCCCCCCCCCAGCAAGAGGAAGTCTTTTAGTCTACAGCTCGGGAAAATGCAGCTCATCTCTACTACTCCTAGCAGTCTTCCTCCTGGGTATTCTAGTCCACTGGCCCATTGGTCTCCTAACTACATCTCTCAGCATCCAAGTCTCTTGAGCTCCTTCTGCTTGGTGGAAGAGACATTGTGTTAACCCATTAATCACAATCCAGTGGGAGCACAGAGAGCCACTGCAGCACAGTGTCCTAAAATTGCTCTGCCTCTAGCCATGCCATCACATGGCTACATTATCAAATCCACTCTCCCATTTAGCAAAGGTTCTGGTTCTCCTATTTAGCTACCGGTTTCTTGCAATATCCCATTTGTGGAGGGGTTATTTGTCATAACCCCCCTCCAAAAGAGGGCTACATGTGTCTTATTTCTGTGTGCACAAAGTCTGACTGTATATTCATGTTTGTTATTGAGTATACTGATGAACAGTGGTTCTGCCTTCTGCTGTCTCTAGTTTGAAACGTAATTTTGTTAATGTTTAACCACTTGCCGATCGTGGCTCGATGGCGGCAAAGTGGCTCGTTAGCGCGAAGCACCGTCACCTGACGGCGGCCGTGAAAACTAGTATTGTGAGCATGCTTGTGCTCTCACTGTGTTCCAGGGGGCCAGGGAGCGGGTAGGACAGACTCGGTCTCCGCCGGCTACCCGCGATGCCCCCCCCGCATGGTGATTCTCAAACTGTGTGCCACATGAGATTTACAGGTGTGCCTTGGGAGTTTTGAAAAATATTTAAAATTGCTAGCATTTTGAAATCTTGAACATATTGAAAAAGTAAATGGTAAATCAATGTTGCAAAAGTTAAAAAAGTAACATGGGGGCGTGGCCTGACCATGGCTGTGTGAGAACGCACTTCTCTCCTCCTCCGGGCCTGCTACCGGCCATTCTGGCACTTTTACAAAAAATTACCAGGCATGTACTCCTCCAAAAAGCAGAAGGGAAAGCAGAACAATACAGGGACGAAATCCGGGAAGTCCCCTAAGTCCGGAGGAGAGATAAACCACTATTTTTCTAACTCCCAGACGGCCTCCCCGATAGGCAAGATGGCGTCGCCATGCGGCTTGCACAGGGGAGCCCCTGACCGGGACACACAGGAGTCTCCGCGGAGATCAGACGACCTCTCCCTGTCAGATACCCCGGCAGCCTTCCACCAGGGACCCACCCTCCTGCTCCCAGTCTGGTGCTGTGACACCCGGGGTGGACTCAGAACTCAGGGACTTGATACGAGTGCTGCCAACAAGAACGGATATTGAGTCCATCCTCGTCCGCCTGGAAGAGCAGCGCCGAAAGGACCTCCAGGAGGTGAGAGGAGAGGTGTCCTCCTTGGATGCGAGGGTGTCTGCCGGAGAGACCTCGCTGGGAGCCCTAGCGTCGTGGGTTACCACACTGGAGTCCCTGCAGGAGTCCCACCTAGAAACGGCCGTTCTTCTTCAGCTTCAGCAAGAAGCAATGGAGGATATAAGTAGGAGAAACAATCTCCGCCTCCGAGGCTTACCAGAGGCCACTGGACCCGAAGACCTGGCAGCTACAGCCGCGGCAATCTTTCACAGTCTCCCGGATGACTCTCTCCCAGCTAATCTGGAGTTCGACCGTATCCATTGGGCCCTGGGCCCCAAACCGGAGGATGCCAACAGACCCCGGGATGTAATATGTAGGCTACACCACTATATGTACAAGGAGCAAATAATTAAAAAGGCCTGGGTCACTGGGGAAGTGGAGTTCGATGGGGCCTTTGTGAAAATCCTCCCGGACGTATCGCGAGCAACACTGCAAAGAAGAGCAATACTTCGTCCGATACTGGACCTTGCACGATCCTCAGGTGCCTCCTATCGCTGGGGATACCCCTTATCGATGATCTTTACAAAAGAACGGAAATCCTTTAATCTTCGAGTACCCGGAGACCTGCCTGCACTTTTCCAGTTCCTTGCGGCTGAACCGATCCCGGTCCCGAACTGGTTGCAGTTCTTAGAGCCCCCCGGGAACCAGTCCAGAGCCGGGCCATCCAGACGAGGACTGCCACTTAGTCCCGAAAGATTCGGACGGAGATCCCGGGCTCCTTCACCATCCGGACCACGTGAGTCTTAGAGGCCCTGACACTTCTCCGGCCCTACTCGCCCCTCCTAGACTGTTCCAAGTTGACCGATGCCCCCATGGGAGCACTATGGTCCCCTCTCCCCTCCTTGTAACTTATGGCGTACTGCCCCTTAGAACTGTCCTCCCGTCCCCTATCTGACATACCACTCCGATTGACGGACCACCCTCCAGTCTAATACCGCATTGCGAGGCCTCCCCACCATCTATACCATTTGACTGATAAAGGTTGGATTGTGGCCATGGTATACAGGGAGACCCGGCGGTCCCATTCTGTCGGAGGGGTTCCTTTAATCAGCCCCCACGCAGGATCGAAGACTATGAGGGAGGGCTAGGTACAGTTGGTTTACAGAGTAGTGGAGGGGAACGAACAGCTATGCTGATGGAAAGACATGACAACCAAGGCAACAGCCAAGGTAACACCGTTCGTCTCCACCCGCTCAGACGGTCTTGTGGGATCCAGAACATTTCAATACCCCCCCCATGCGCTCGGACCTGTTCCCGGGCTGCCCGCCCTCGTGGGGTTAGGAGGAGACACGGACATAACATAGAACCTGCACCACTCTTTGCCCCATACGGGCGGTTGCCCGGCCCCCATGGCATTCTGTCCCCCCGCACCGGGCAGGTCACTAGCATACCAGGGGGGAAGGTTGTCCGCTTGTTCAGTTTTGACCGTCTCAGCAACCACAAATGGATATGGAAACCCATTTCTGAGTTTATGTCAGTTTAAGAGACCCTTTCTGCAGAGACTCCTTAGCATACAGAGTCTATACTGTGGACACAGTTACCTGAGATTGAGGGGGACATATTGCTCTACTATCCGAGTCGGGGGGAGGGTGCTCGCGGAGGTGATGGGCGGAGCGCTCCACCGTTTGATATATCTTACTTATACCTGTAGGTCGTTATGCCTTCCAAGTTCAAGTTATGCCTATATAGTACATGCCGATATAATGCAATGTCTTTTTCAGTGCTGGGGTGGCTGGGGCGGGCTCCGGAGGACACCCTGAGCCTACGTCAGCTTTCTCCCCCACTTAGGCCAGCACACGACGACCCGGCATTTGGGTCAAAGCATGCCCACCCCCATAAGCGGTTTAAATTAAGTAGCCGAAAGGGGACGAACGAGGAAGTCAACCTCTTGTGGGTCCTCCGGCCTTCCTCCCCTTTCTCCTCTCGCTTTTCTTTCTTCTTATTTCTCTTCCTCCTTTATCCATTTAATCCCCCCCTCCCCACTATATTTACCCCCCCCCACCGGGCAGGAAAGTTGACGATGGACAGACTACAAATCTTCTCGCTTAACGCTAAGGGACTCAACACCCCTGAAAAAAGACGCATGCTCCTGAATGACCTGAAACAACGTAAAGTTGATATCTCTTTCATACAAGAGACCCATTTTAGAAACTATAGACTCCCTATTCTTAAAAATAGGTACTATCCCTTAGCTTATCATTCCACTAACAACACTAAGCCAAAGGGGGTGTCCATACTTATATCAAGCAAGGTACCGTGGACCTGTCAAGGAATAGAAATGGATGAAGGGGGATGGTTCGCCTTCATTAAGGGACTAGTCGGGGAGACACAGATGACCTTCGCAACGATCTACACCCCCAACGTCCACCAAGACGTCTTTATCCGGCAAACCCTTGACAAATTGTCAGATTTCAAAAAAAGGCAATTGATATTAGGTGGGGACTTCAATATCCCCCTGTCTCCCAGTGCAGACACTTCCACAGGGGTTTCCTCTGTCTCCCGGGCCTTACGTGGTCGCATAACCCAATACTTGCATGCAGCCCAACTAATTGACATATGGTGCATACACCACCCTACAGACCGGGATTATATGTTCTACTCGACCCCCCCACAGAGTCTACACTAAAATAGACTTCTTTCTTATCCCACACAATCAACTACACGCGACTCACGGCTCCACAATCGATTCATGTACATGGTCCGACCACGCGCCCAAACTTTCGCTACCGCTACAGATAGCTCAAACATTTAAAGAGTATTTTTCCGACCTATACAATATACCCACCTCCGGGTCCCTCCAAGCACGAATCGACGAATATCTGTCCTCTTCCCAACTCCCCGTTCTCTCCACTGAAGTCCGAGAGGAATTGAGTAACCCTATCATAATGGAAGAACTAAGTCTAGCCATCTCCTCGACCAAACCCGGTAAAGCTCCCGGCCCAGATTGGTTTACCCTTTCATACTACAAAACCTTTTTATCAGCTCTGGGGCCTCATATGCTCACTCTGTTTACTGCATTGGGTTCTGGAGTGGCCTTTCCCACTCACTCCTTACGAGCGCACGTATCGGTCATACCTAAGGAGAGTAAAGACTTAGCCCAATGCGGGAGCTATAGACCCATCTCACTCCTGAATGTAGACCTAAAACTTTTTCTAAGATCTTAGATACACGATTATCATGCCACCTTCCGGACCTGGTCCATTTAGACCAGGTCGGATTTATCCCCCACAGAGAGGCTAGAGACAACACCACCAAGGTCTTAAACTTAGTTTATGTTGCCAGTTCATCACGTACTCCAAGTGTCTTCCTAAGCACGGACGCCGAGAAGGCATTTGATCGGTGAATGGGCAATATATGTTTTCAGTACTCAGACATATAGGCCTAGGAGGGACAATCCTTAACTGGATCTCCTGTATCTACTCGGGACCCTCTGCTCAGGTTAAGGCGAATGGCATCCTGTCGGCGCCATTCCTGATACTGAATGGGACGCGACAGGGTTGCCCGTTGTCCCCACTCCTATTTGCCCTCACACTGGAACCCTTTCTGTGTACGATAAGAAATAATCCTGATATCACAGGTCTTTCAGTCGGCGACTCCCAGTATAAGATCTCTGCCTATGCAGACGACTTATTTTTCACCCTAACTAACCCTATGATATCACTCCTGAACCTGATGAAGGAATTCACACAATACGGGGCAATCTCGAACCTAAAGATTAATTTTGGCAAATCTGAAGCGATGGGTATCGCACTTCCTTCCACCCTTAAGTCCTCCCTACAATCATCCTTCAACTTCAAATGGGCCCACACGGCTCTCAACTATTTAGGTACGGTTATTCTGGCCAATCTGAATCAGACATATGCCCTTAATTTCCCACCGATGTTGACCAAAATCCGCCTCTTATTACACTCGTGGCATAAAGGTCTGCACTCCTGGTTTGGGAGATGCAACTTACTCAAAATGAGTATACTCCCGAAACTCTTGTACCTCCTTCAAGCACTCCCGATCAAGATTCCAACTTCATATTTTAAGCAAGTGCATGCCCTTTTTATTAAATTCATCTGGGCAGATAGGAAACCACGTCTCCCCAGACATCTTTTATCCCTCCCCAAAACACATGGAGGTCTGACGTTGCCAGAGCTCAGGAACTACTACCACGCTACCCACCTGGGTCAAGTGGTGGATTGGTACCGACACGCAAAATCAAAATTATGGGTAACCCTTGAAAAAGCACAGGCGCAGACCCCATTGGAATGGGCCTTTTGGTGCTATGAACATAACCCTCTTACAATGCACAACCACCCAATACTGGGAGTGACGGTCCACATAGGTTCGCAGCGCAGTATTAAAGATGCCATCACGACCCTAGACTCACCCCTCTTCCCGATTGTTGGTAACCCCCAGTTCCCTCCGGGACTACATACCCCGATGGAGTGACAGTTGACACAAGCGAAGCGGACTACTGCCTTGCAATTTTTAGATGGAGGCTCCTGGCCCTCCATCGAGGCCCTGAGAAGGGAAGACGGCCCATACCGGCTACCGTTTTGGTCGGCCCTGCAAATACGCCATTTGCTCAACTCACTTCCCGCCCCACAATGTTTCAACAGACCGCTCACCCCATTTGAAGACCTTTGCTCGGGAGACGGGGAACTTACGTGGGTCCTCTCTAAAATGTACGGACTTCTGAATACCCCACCTACACAAACAGTGCTCCCATTTATACAAAAATGGGAGTCAGACCTTCACCGACACTTTATTCACGCCCAGCTTCAACTCATACTTACTTTCTCCCTGAAATCATCTATTTGTACTAAAATCCAAGAGACCAATTACAAACTGCTTATGAGGTGGTATCTCACTCCAGATAAACTCAAAAAATCTTTCCAACCTCGCCCGACCACTGTTGACGATGCCTGGGAGACAGGGGAACCCTTTTACGTATTTTCTGGTCATGCCCTAAACTGGCCCCATATTGGACAACTGTTAAAAGGGTCATCCAGCACCTGGTCGAATATGAGGTCCCAGACGACCCGGCGTTTTTTCTTTTACACGTGGTCACAATTTCCTCAAAGACCTATCGCAAATCTCTAGTCCGCCACCTCCTGAATGCGGCTAAAGCATGTATCCCCCTGCACTGGAAATCCCAGTCACCCCCGACACCGGCCGAATGGTACCGTAAGGTAGAAAACATCAATAAATTAGAAAACTTAGTATCCGCAACAAAGCAGCAACAAGAGAAGCAGGCCAGGACATGGAGACTGTGGGATCAATTTACCCTCTTGGAAGAGGGGAAATCCCTTTTAGGCTTACCTTGAAGTCCCGGAGCTCCACTGCCTGACTGACTGTAGCCCGGCTCGTCCCTGCCCGGTCCCCCCCCCCTTTTTCCCTTCTCTTTCATCCCTCCCCACCTTCCTCCTCCTTCCTCCCCGACCACTTAATTTCCTGCTCTATTTCTCCCTTTCCTTCATTGTTATGTGTTGAAGTAAGAGGGAAACGATGTGAGATGCATGCAAATTGGAGATGCCATCCCTCTGAACCGGACCATGTCCGGGAGGGTGAGCGACATTAAGAGGAATTCGGGACATTTCAGTCAATTTCTGGGAAAAACAATATATGCAGTAACCAGTCACTTACCTCCGTACTGAAATGTATACCGGTGGACTGTTTTTCTTTTTTATATATATTTTCTGTGTTGTCCTCGCATTGATGTGAATGATATAACCTTGTATGCACTATGGAAGTTTAATAAAATTATATTTGCAAAAAAAAAAAAAGTAACATGTATAAAAACGCAATTTCTGTCATTCATTGGTTTCTTTTGTAACGTGAGACTTGTGCGAGATCTCGGGAGAACTGAACGGTTCCATTCCAGCTTTGATGCTTATAAATAAAGTTTGTTCATTGTTTGATGGGGAAATACTTAATCAAATCTGGAACTCTGAAAGAGAAACTGTTAAATGAGAAGCAAGGAAGCAAGTGAAAGTAAAACTAAATATATATATGTAAAAATATATAAGTTCTTCACCACAAAAATTGTTAAATCTTTTCAGGTGTACCGTGAAAATTTTTAGATCTTTTTGCTGCGCCGCAAGACAAAAAAGTTTGAGAAACACTGTTATAACAGCTCCTTTCTGAGATCCTCATTCTAGTGCAGTGTTTCCCAATTCCAGTCCTCAAGGCGCACCATCAGGTCATGTTTTCAGGATTTCCCTCAGATGAAACAGCTGTGGTAATTACTAAGGCAGTGAAACTGAACAAATCACCTGTGCAAAATAATGGAGAGCCTGAAAACATGACTTGTTGGTGCGTCTTGAGTACTGGAAATGAGAAACGCTGCTTAGTGGCTGCTCTCTTTAGTGCAGGTAACCCCTATCTATTCTGTTCTTATATCAGCCTTATTTTTAGAGAAGGGCCAAGCTGTCATTATCTTCTAGCCCAGTGGTTCTCAACTCCTGTCCTCAGGATCCACTAACAGGCCAGATTTTTATTTTAAGTATTACCTTGGGGAGATGCAGACTTGAATACTGCAATCACTGAGCAGTAAATTATATCACCTCTGATGTATTTTAGTTATCTTGCAAACCTGGCCTGTTAGTGGGTCCTGAGGACAGGAGTTGAGAACCACTGTTCTAACCTATGTGGTGCAGACATCTTCCAGCTGTGGGGGAATCACTCGGGCTTTGATTACAGGAATAGAGAGAAGACCATATAAGAAGATATATTTCGGATCATGCTGGGTTATTTAAAGAGGAAGTAAGCCCAGATTGGGTTTACTTCCTAACTGTAGCCCTGTAAAGTAGAAGCATCATGGGCTACTATGCATCGCATAGTAGCCCATTATGTGCCACTTACCTGCAAACGAAGCCTGCGGCGTCCATCGATGTCCTCGCTCCAGGCTGCGTCCATCTTCTGCCCCTCTTCCTTCCGGGGCTGCAACTCCGGCGCTGTGGCTGGCCGGAGCCGCGTGACGTCACTCCCGTGCATGCGCACGGGAGCCGCCATTCACGGCACAGTGTCAGTGGAGAAACGGCACGGAGGCCGCTTCTTCACTGCGCATGTGCCAACATGACGTCACATGCAGAACACTGCATATCTCCTGAACCGTACATTTTTGGGAGATATGCAGTGCACCTGCAGGTAAACCTTATTCTAGGCTTACCTGTAGGTTAAAGTGGTTGTCACAGGTTGATAACCACTTTAAGGACGGGTGCAATGTCTGAAACGTCTTGTGCAATGGTGAAGGTGTCACACAGGACACTTCCCGGCTGGAAGGTATAGAATGATCCCAGTATAGTTAGTTCCAGCATCCTGTGTGCTCCTGGGTCCTTCATAACTGTAACATGGCCATTTTTTAATCTAAACCCCCACTATAGGAAGAAGATGAAGGATCGGGGCAGAGATCAGTGCTGTACACACAGAGAGAAGTTTATCTAATGCCCAAATTTTTTGTTTTAATTTTGGGTGGAGCAGGGAAGGTTTAGACCCTTTGTCAGTTTTTTTGTGTGTTCCCCCTGTAGGTGGGGGAGGGAAGAAAGTAATGAGTGATCCAAAGTTTTGCAGTTGTTGCCAGAGCAGAATAGAAGGAAAATCCTTCAATGGAAACACCCATGTGACATGGTGCCTAAGAGGGGACTCTGGAGAGATCTCCTCTCACTTCCTGCTGTGTCTCAGGTACAAAAAGCAAAGAGAAATGTCCCCATGCACAACAGAGAGAAGTTTTAATCAATTCCCACTCCACCCAGAAAGAAAAAAAAAAATGGCTTAAGATACACTTTAACTACTTGCTGCCCGCGCTATAGCCGAAAGATGGCTACAGTGCAGACTTAAATTGCAGAGAGGGCGTCCATAGACATTCTCCCGTTTTTGCTCCCCTCCTGGGGGTGCGCGGGTGGTGCTCTCTGTGATCACCAAGTCCGTGAGACTCAGCTGATCATGGATCGGGTAAAGGGCCAATCACAGCAGGCCCTTTACCACATGATCAACTGTCAGCCAATGACAGCTGATCACGGAAATAAACAGATGCAGGTTATTGTTTTTTTTTCTTCATGCTGTCAGTCTGTTAGAGGGATTAGAGGGACATCGGTCCCCTTTGCGCCTGGATGTGCTGCTAATCAGTGCTAGCTATCAGCACCCACCAGTGCCACCTATTAGTGCCGCAATCATTGCCTCATCATCAGTGCTGCCTATCAGTGCCACCTCTCCGTGCTGCCTATCAGTGCAGCCTCATCAGTGCCCATCAGTGCAACCTATCAGTGCAGCCTATCAGTGCCCATTAGTGCAGCCTTATCAGCGCACATCAGTGAAGGAGAAAAATGACCTGTTTGCAAAATG
Organism: Glandirana rugosa; assembly: GCA_018402905.1. Taxonomy (NCBI): domain Eukaryota; kingdom Metazoa; phylum Chordata; class Amphibia; order Anura; family Ranidae; genus Glandirana; species Glandirana rugosa. Next base: position 27,207 of record BLSH010559892.1, read on the forward strand.
TTATATCAAAATATGAAAAATGTTTTGTTTTTCAAAATTTTTGGTCCTTTTTTAGCAAAAAATAAAAGCCCAGTTGTGATTAAATACTACTAAATGAAAGCTCTATTTGTGTGAAAAAAATTATAAAAATGACAGCGCGATTGTCAAAGAGTGAGAGCACTGAAAGCTGAAAATTGGCCTGGGCAGGAAGGGGGTATAAGTGCCCAGTAAGCAAGTGGCTAAAGAAAACCAGTACAAAGGGAAATGTCTGGGCTGATATTGCTGAATTCCTTCTGAAAATGCTAATTGCCTGGCTGTCTCGACGAGCCGATGACTGACTGCAGGGTTCACCACTGAGAAGGAAAGTCGACCTTTGGAGGGAAATGTCTTCCCTGCAGGAACAGGAAGTTGAACAGATACACTTGGGGGGGGTAAACTATCAGTGGTGCAAAAAATAAACAATGATTCCCAAAGCATGTTCCTGCAGAGATCGCCATCATCTCCTCGTGACAATTCCTCCCTCTGCAGTGCACCTTGATAGCCTCTTGGTTCTGTCATCTATGATCAATATTTATGAGGATGAGGTGTTATGGAGATTCAACAGAACATTTTGTGCACAAACCCACAGATACACCAATGTTTTCAGCTTTTTTATTTCATCACATAGTATAAAATTATCATTTGTTTTACATAAAAATATGGTGGGGCATTCTGGCAGTTCCGGAAGTTCAGGCGCAGGAACTGGGGTGGAGGCAGAATGGAGGAGAAGGGGCGGGGACAGCAATACTGCTGAAAATTGGGCGAAAATCTTCCGGAAGTGAGAGGGCCTGACGCTGCATTGTACCGAGAACAGTATGACGGATATCACGGCTCACGTCACCCCTCAGTTCCAGTAATGCCAAGACATGATCATCACTGTGGGAGAGAAAACACAAGAAGAGTTACCGACAAGATCACAGAGGATATGGCATTACAGACCCATATCCAACAGAATCACCAAGGTTATAGTACTGTGGTTCCAGACCTAACAATACCACCATAGATATACTGCAGTACCATGGTCCCAGACCTAACAGGTTGGGGATGTAGCCTGGTCGAAGTCCAGGCTGAGGTTGCCAAACACACACACAAACCTCAGGAATGTCATGGATGTGTGGCCATAGGGAGACTTTCCTTTCACTCTAAGACCTAACAAGATCACAGAGGATATAGTACCATGGTCTCAGACCCAACAAAATCACTGAGGATAAGGCACCATGGTCCTAGACCCAACAGGATCAAGGGGAATATAGCAGCGTGGTCCCATTTTCAATTAGATCATTGAGAATATACATCATAGTTGTAGCACCCTCTAGTGTGTACTACTAGAAGTGAGTGTAGGAAAAAGCATTTTTCTGGCCTAGGGAAAAACCCAAGTCACTGAATCTGGGTCAGGGTTATTACAGGACAGGGCTGGATGGCTCATCGTGGCAGCTCTCTGGATCTTCCTGTTTCTAGAATATTGGAAACAAAGAGAAGGTGCCTTTAAGTACAGAAACACCAAGACTTTAATGGCCAAAGGATTAAAAACACTTACAAGCTGTAAAGGTAAAAAGGCTCATCATAGTGTAAAAGGAGTCCAGTGGTATTAGTCCCAGAATGATCCAATCCGCAGCAGGATGCCAGGTGTCCCAACCGTCCAGCAGAGGGAGGCCGCAGGTAGAGGAACCAAGGAGGAAACAGCCGTGCTGTGTGGGACCAGCGTGGAACACTGGACTTGTGTGTGACATCAGCGGAAGTGCCCCTGGAACCAGTGTGGAACGCAAAGGCCGGGAAGTGACGTCTAAAGAACGGTATGCGTTTCATTCGATCAGCAGATGATGAGCCTTTTTACCTTTTACAGCTAGTAAGTGTTTTTAATCTTTTGGCTATGAAAGTTTTGGTGTTTCTGCACTTAGAGGCACCTACTGTTTGTTTCCTTTCTTAGAGTTTTTGCTTCCCTCTTAGAGTGCTGCCCTAGTGCTTTGACTTGACTGCTATAAGCCTGACCTACATCCACCCTCGTTGGGGACACCTTCTCTGGCCAGATGCGGTTTTCTAGAAACGCCTTTCATTCACTCATTCTAGAATATTGGAGAATGTTCTGGAACTAGTTGGTGGAGGTGAGGAGGAGCTGTCTTGAATATTTATGAGACTTTAGCCAATCCCCTAAAGAAGCCCTTAAATAGACATGGGCTATGCAGGCAGGGAAGTCGGATGAAAGATGGAGAAGCAGTGCTGAGAGTCTGTCAGTGGCCATTGAGGGACCCCTGCCGGAGAGATTTTACCTCGAGCTGGAGCTCGGGAAAGCTGGCCTGGAAGGATCCCACCACAGGAGGCAGTTGGGGGGATACATGCCGGAGAGGCAGCAGGAGAGAGCAAGCAAAGATAGTGAGTAGATCAGCACGGTGTAGGGACAATACAAGGAGAGAGACTGTCAGCTGTAACAGTGCCCTCTTGGAGACCGCGGCGCGCCATGTCTTCATCTAACTTTGCCCTGGGGAATCTCCATGTGTGTCTGCCAGTCAGGAGGACTGGGAGAAGCAAGCAGCCAGGTGGGCTGGTCGTTTTCTGCAGTGGTAGAACTAGGCTCAGTGTTTACAGGAAGGCAGAAGGAGATGCTGTTCACTCCACAATATGCTAACTTATCTAAAAAGAGATAGGATGTTCCTAGCCGGTAATGGGCTGCTGCTGATTTGACAAGAGACTGTTCATTCCAACCGGAGTGATCAGCAGGTGCTGTACATAGTGAACCAAGTTTGTGCAGGAAGAAGGAAGAAGAGGATTCCTTTGTAAATAGGGAGGAAGCTGTCCCCTTTTTGTTCAGTGTTCTGAACATTTTCAAGTTGGGCGTCCCATAATTCTCTACCCCCTCCAAGTTATCATCCCCTAATAAAACAACAAAAAAACAAGCCAAGGACAGATTACTGTGTTTGAGTGAATGAAGGAAATGCTATGTGAATGGCTGTGCAGCAGTGGGGACCCGGACAAGAGTGTCTCCTATGGGGGTAGTGCTACACAGTATTGCAGTCCCAGTCTCAAATGAATCACTGAGGATATAGCACCATGCTCCTAGACCCCACTAGATTACCAAAGATATAGCACCGTGGTCTTAATTTTAATTGGATCACTGAGAATATAGCACTGCAGTCCCAGACCCAACTGGATAGCACTGCAGTTCTACTTTTAATTTGAACCAAGGAAATAGCACAATGTTTCCAAACCCAACAGGATCACTGAGAATAGAGCTAATGGTCATAGACTCAAATGGTACACTGAAGATATAGAACTGTCATTCCAGATAGAGCATGAACACCAAGGGTGGAGTACTGAGACCCCAGACATACCAGGATTACAGAGAATATAGTGTTGTGGTCCCAGACCTAACAAGATCACTGATAATGCAGCAGTCTGGTCCCCGACCCAAATGGATCACAGAGGATAGAGCACTGATTTCTCAACTATATAGTACATTACTCTGTTCCCAGACCCAACAAATGAACCGTGAATATAGAACTGAGGTTCCAGACCCAACACAATCATACTGCCATATTTTCCACCATGAACCTCCCTTCTGAGGAGCCAAGCCGGCTGATACAAAGAAATAAAATAAGCTTTCCAGGAAAGAGTAAGAGAAATCTTGCATACCAGTGTCAGTTCTAATCCATGCAGTATATGCAGGTTTAGACAAAGCTTTAACCTTCTGCGATGTTTATGAAATTATAAGGTGTAGATGACACAACCACTAGTGATAGAAGTGATCCCACCATCAAGATCACTCAGGACATCTTGGCTTCCTCTGCTGGCAGGGCATTATACAAGCAGATTCTGAAATTACCTGATGTCAGGGAAAGCACTCATCAATCCTGATATTTCCAGACTCAGCAGTGATGGATCCTTCAGGGCAAAGAATTCCTGAAGAGCGAGGATGAGGGGAACACAGAGAGTTGAATCCTCTAGGCCCTGCGAGGGTAGCAAAAGCACAGTCTGAATGACACATGGAATTATTGCTAATGCTGCAAAATAAACATTCACCCCATCACGTCTAAGAATACAGAAATCAGACCTCTCTCTTCATCTCAGTCTGCATTGCTGCTCTTTAGTATGCACAAGGCTGGCTGGCTATGTATTTTACTGTCTGCCAAGCCATAGACCCTATGCTGCACCAAGCCGATGGCTCTATGCCACCCCCCAGCTGCGCCCAGCCACGCACCCTTTGCAAAGCTCATCCGCTGACCCTAAGCTGCTGACCTTACTCTGTACTCAACCGCTAATCCTATGGTGTGCCCAGCCGCTGACCCCAGCCACGCACCTTTTTGCAAAGCTCATCCGCTGACCCTAAGCTGCTGACCTTACTCTGTACTCAACCGCTAATCCTATGGTGTGCCCAGCCGCTGTCCCTACGTCGTGCCCATCCAGGCACCCTATGCAATGCTCATCCACTGACCCTAGGCTGCTGACCTTACTCCGTGCTCAAACACTGATCCTATGGCATGCCCAGCACCTGACCCTGTGCCATGCCCAGGCACAGATCTACATCATGCCTAGAAACACTTTAACCCCAATCATGTACATTAGATTGTTTCTATAGCCCAACAATATACACAACTCTTCACTGTCCTTTGCACTGTAGCCCCATCAATATATTTAACCCCCCCCCCCATCCCCCCACTTCACACACACTAGGGAAGCTTTTTTTTTTTTACCATCCTGTGAAGGGAAGATTTTAGCTCCTCGGCATCCATGGACATCCTCTGTGCCAGCTGCAGCCGCTCCGCACAGTTCCGGCACACCAGTTTACTGTGGAGCAGAGCTTTGACGTATTCAATGGTAACCATTCTTTCCACCTGAGCCAGCAGATACTAGAGAACAAAACTGTTCAGAAATGTAGACTACAGAAGCACCCCCCCCCCCAATACTCTTATCATTGAACTCTACCTAGCTATGTATATCTCCATTCATGCAATATGGGGTGACATGACAATCACACTGCCTGCTCATCAAACCTCAACAGGGAAGACACTTGACACACTCACCAGGTTTAATGGTGAGCGTACTTGGGAAAGGTGCTGGCCAAACTTTTCCATCTTCTCACAGATTATCTGTACAGCGTCCGAACCAGACAACCAAGAACGAGACGGGCTGTTCCGGAAAAGAGGCTGGGAAAGAAGGTAAATAAAAATATAGAAAGGAGAGGTCCCAGTATAGAGGCTGGGGCGGAAGGAATATAGAAATACAGGAATGTTCTGGAATAGAGGCCAGTGGGGAAGGTGAACAACAATACAGAGATATACAGGGAGGTCCTGTAATAAAGGCCAGTATGGAAGGGATATAGGAATACAGGGATAAGGGATGTCTCAGAATAGAGTCTGGTGGAATGGGATATAGGAATACAGAAATATACAGGGAGGTCCTGAAAAAGAGATTGGTGGATTGGGATATAGGAATACAGTGATATATAGGGATGTTTTGGAATATAGACCAGTGGAGAAGGAATATAGGAATACATACATATACAGGGATGTCATGGAATAGAGAACAGTGGAATGGGATATAGGAATATAGAGATATAGAGGGAGGTCCTGGAAGAGAGGCGGATGGAATGGGATATAGGAATATAGAGATTTACAGATATGTCTTGAGCTAGAGGCTGGAGGAATGGGATATAGGAATACAGAGCTACACTATATTACCAAACATATTGGGGCACCTGCCTTTACACGCACACTGGTCCAAATCATTCGGTGGAGGGGGGGATTATGGTGTGGAGTTGTTTTTCAGGGCTTGGACTTGGCCCCTTAGTTCCAGTGAAGGGAACTCTTAAGGCGTCAGCATACCAAGACATTTTGGAAAATTTCATGCTCCCAACTTTGTCAGAACAGTTTGGGGAGGGCCCCTTCCTGTTCCAACATGACTGTGCAATGGTGCACAAACAAGGTTCAGAAAGACATGGATGAACAAGTTTGGGGTGGAGGACTTGCCTGGCCTGACCTAAACCCGATAGAAGTCCTTTGGGATGAATTAGAGCGGAGACTGCGAGCCAGGCCTTCTCGTCCAACATCAGTGCTTGACCTCACAACTGCGCTTCTGGAAGAATTGTCAAACATTCCAATAGACACTCTTAAACCTTGTGGACAGCCTTCCCAGAAGAGCTGAAGCTGTTATAGCTGCAAAGGGTGGGCCAACTCAATATTGAACCCTACGGACTAAGACTGGGATGCCATCATGTACATTTAAAGGCAGGCGTCCCGATACTTTTGGTAATATAGTGTATACAGGGATGTCCCAGAATAGAGGCCAGTGGAATGAAATATGGGAATACAGAGATATACAGGGATGTCCTGGAATAGAGGCCAATGGAATGGGATAAGGGATTACAGAGATATACAGGGATGTAGGGGACAGGAAGATGCCGAGATTTACTGGGATATACAGGCAGATGACAGGAGTAGACAGGGAAGGTGGGGATGATTGTAGTTGTCAGATCCTCAGTACCTGAATGTCAGTCTGCAACTCATCCAGCAGTAGATGACAGGCTTTCTTCTGGGTTTTATCTAGGGATGTCTGCAGGCACGGAGCAGCTTTACTGAATGCAGGAATATGCAACTCCTCTGGCTGTAGCTGTCCAATGGAAGAACTGCAGGCAAATGTAGGTTAATAGGACAGTGGAGACGGAGAAGCTTAGTACATACAGGTCTCATGACTAGAACCTAAGACCCCATACACACTATTAGATGTTCTGCAGATTTTTGTCTTCAGATTTACCAAAACTATATAATATGAGGTCAAACCTCAAGAGTTTAAATTTGTATGCAATCAGGCAGGCCCTTGCCTGAT
>BLSH010559892.1:112148-131362 GCA_018402905.1 Glandirana rugosa
AGTGGAGACTGACGTTCAGACACTTGTCTAGCTTGTGTTAGTAGTTCAAACGTCTGCTGTGATGCCACTAACCAGAGTAGTCGTTGTTACTACTCTCCTCAATGTCCCTCCTCTAAGTCGTGGACCGGTGTACCACGTTACTGTTGTTGGACGAGGAATTGTGGAGGTTCTGTTTCCTCGAGTAACACCTGAAGTCTTCTCTCAGTTCTCCGTGCGTACTGTCGTAGGTCTAGTTACCTTACCGACAGCTCGCACAGAGGTCAATGTTCAAGGATCCCTGGGTGTAGAGTCTCCGTTGTTGTCATTGCACCATGTGGCCAGGTGCTGAATCTCCTCCCTGTAACTCCTCTCATCATTGTTGCTGATGAGACCAATCACCGTAGTGTCGTCTGCAAACTTGATGATTGTGTTCGATCTGTTCACAGACTTGCAGTCAGAGGTGAAGAGGGAGTAGAGGAAGGGGCTCAGCACACAGCCCTGTGGTACGCCAGTGTTGATTATGGTGGTGTTTGAACAAATGGAGCCGGATTGGACTTGCTGGGGTCTGTTGGTCAGGAAGTCCAAAATCCAATTGCAGAGGGAGGTGTTGATGCCCAGGTCTACAAGTTTAACTATCAGCTTGGATGGTATGACCGTGTTGAAAGCTGAGCTAAAGTCCACAAACAGCATGCGTGCATAAGTGTTCTTATTGTCCAGATGTGTTAGCACAGAGTGCAGTGCCATGGAAACGGCATCCTCTGTGCTCCTATTGCTGCGGTAGGCAAACTGGTGAGAGTCCAGGGTGGATGGCAGAGAGTCCTTCAGGTGTGCCAGGACCAGCCGCTCAAAACACTTCATGACAATAGGTGTCAGAGCTACAGGGCGGTAGTCGTTCAGACACTTTGGGGCGGAGTGTTTTGGCAAAGGCACGATGCAGGTGCTTTTAAAACATGTTGGTACAGCTGCTTGGGCAAGAGACAGGTTGAAAATGTCTGAAAACCCCAGCGAGCTGCTCAGCACATGCCTTGAGTACCCGACCAGGGATGTTGTCTGGTCCAGCAGCCTTGTGCGCACTGATCCGGCTCATAGTGCAGCAGACGTCTGTGGTGGAGAGTGTGATTGGTGGATGGTCAGGTGAAGCTTTGAGCTTGATAGTGTTTGATGTATTGTCCCTCCCAAAACGTGCATAAAAGTCATTGAGCTCGTTTAAGAAGCGGACATCCATATTCGCGGGAGTGGAACGGGTGGATTTGTAGTCACTGATGGCCTGGATGCCCTGCCACATGCGTCGAGGGTCGGAGTTGGAGAAGTGCTCCTCTATCTTTAGCTTGTAGCAGTGCTTGGCCTCTTTGATGCCCCTCTTCAGGTTAGCTCTGGATGTGCTGTAGGCCTGTGCATCCCCTGATCTGAAAGCAGTATTGCGTGCCTTCAACAGGAGGCGCACCTCCTTGTTCATCCATGGCCTCTGATTTGGGTATGTGGTAATCTGCTTCCAAGTAGTGACACTGTCTATAGTGGAGTGGATGTAATTCAACAGAGGAAGTGCAGCGGTCAATATCAATGTGAGAGCCATTGGTGGCCTGAGAAGCAAATGAACTTCAGTCCGTGTGTAAAAACCTTTCCCGGAGTGTAAAATCTACCCCCCGCAGGCCACACTTTGATGGTCCTTACTGATGGCTTCACACGATTGATAAGGGGTGCATATTTGGGGGTGAGAAACAAAGAAAGGTGATCCGATTGTCCTAGGTGGGGGAGGGGGGTTACAACGTAGGCTCCAGCCATGTTTGTATAAACATGGTCTAAGGTTTTGTTTCCTCTGGTGTGGCAGGAAACATGTTGGTGGAATTTGGGGAGCACTGTATTTAGTAGCGGCGCTTTACCACTATAACCCCCACCCCCCCCCCCGTGAAAGTGCCCATAGAGTGTAACATACATCCCTGACACACAGATCCATGTACATCACGTCTGTTTTCAGAGCGTACACAGGAGAAAGCACCACCTCTAGCACCATGTGACACACTATATATACAAACACGCCCATATCATCAGCGATAACCCAACATATAGCGTGAACATTGTATGTGAAAAGGAGATGAGGCAGTCTGTCTGTCCCTTGTGAGGTTTTAGGCTTCACCCCCTTCTATACCTCCCACAAGTAGAACGCTCACTGTATATTCTAAAGGGAGATGGGCCCCCATCTAGGGCTGCAACTAACGATTATTTTCATAATCGATTAGTTGGCCGATTATTGTTTCGATTAAGCGGATAATAACCTTAAAAAAAGTGTAGTGTATAATTTAGTTAATATGTAAATTTTAAAAAAAAATAGGCAATTTATTTTTAAATATCTCTATGCAATGATAAATATAAATAACCATCTATATGGTTAGGGAGCAAAATCTCTAATCCACTCTGAGAAGAACAGCAGAAGAGATATACTGTATATACTATTAGACTTCATGTACACGGGGTGTTTAAAAACCTCTCCTGAACGATGAAACTTGACAGATAGTAACCGAAGGTTAATAATGTCCGTTGTGCTGCGTTTACGTTTAGAAGCATTTTACATTGTAAATAAGTTACCATGTTTAGATGCATTTGCACGCCGTTACAAAGATTTTTCAGAAAATCGATATGTGAATGGCCAGCATAAGGCTCAGTTCACACCTATGCAGTGTGCTTTTGATTCATTTCTGCAGTACTTTTTGCTGTGCTTTTTTGCACACGCGATTTTGCTACGATTTGCGCTTTGCATTTTTTTTTTCTTTTTTTGGCCAATTTGTTGTTGGGCAGATTAAAAACGCAAAAAATCAGAGCAACAATGCACTACATGCGTTTCTGCAGCTTTTCCATTGAAATCTATTGAACAAAAAAAAAAAAAAAAAAAAAAGCAGTTTTTTGCATTGAAAAAGTTCTTGACCCTTTTCAAATACACAGCAGCTGAAAAAGAGCATAGATGTGATCGTGTCCCATAGGAAACCATGTTAAATGAACTGTAGTGCGTTTCTGCAAAAAGCGCATAGGTGTGAACCAGGCCTAAGACGTTTAGTGGCAGCAGCTACCTGTCATAATTGGATTTAAAAAAACTACAAAAACAGCAGATAATCGCTACTATAAGGGGTTCTTTTATACTTTGAAACAGTGAAAGAGATATATCTATTATATACACACATACACCCAGAAATACGATATATGGGCATTCTAACTAGGAGTCAGAAGCTATATGAAGGGTGGAAGGGAGATATAAATCTTTTATAATGTACTACTAAAAGCTGAGATTTTTCTCATGGATATAATCATTTAAAATATAATGCACAATTCTGGTAAAAGTTTACTTTAACCACTTCAGCCCCGGGAAGGATTTCCCACTGTAGGACCAGAGCACTTTTTGCGATACGGCACTGCGTCGCTTTAACGGACAATTGTGGGCATTTGATCACTTCTGCGTTTTTGTTTTTTTTTTGCGTTATAAACAAAGAGTGACAATTTTGAAAAATAAAACCCTTTAACTTTTTGCTATAATAAATATCCCAAAAAAAAAAAATAATATATATGATAGATAGATAAATAGCAATAGGCGTATATTGATTAGATTGCGCAAAAGTTATCGCGTTTACAAACTATGGGAATAGATTTAGGGCATTTTTATTTTTTTACTAATAATGGCAGCGACATTCATACAGAGATAAATAGCCACTGATTACTGTATAAATGTCATTGGTAGTGAAGGGGTTAACACTATGGGGCAATCACTGGGTTAAGTGTTCCCTAGGGAGGCGTTTCTAACTGTGGGGGGAATGTAGTGACTGGGGGTAGAGAGAGAAAGCTGCTCCCGATCACTGGGAACAGAAGATCTCTCTCCACTTCACTGTCAGAACGGAGACCTGTTTGTTTACATCAACAGATCCCCGTTCTGGCTGTGAGGAGCCGATGCCCCCTACAGCCTCTTATAATACCGCCGTACAGCTACAGCGATTTGCGCAATACAGCCGACCTGCCGCCATCAAACGACGGCGGCTGGTCGGCAAGTTGGTAAATGTAATTGTAACGTCTTTCATTACTTCCAGTCTATCAGCCTCCACCTTCTCTGGGTTCAGATGCTGATCTTCCTGCACACAGTCTTTAGAGTTATTTTTTTTAAAACAACAAACGTGTTATACTTACCTGCTCTGTGTAATGGTTTTGCACAGAGCAGACCTTGTTTCTCCTCTTCTGGGGTCCCCCACTGACACTTCTGGCTCCTCCTGCCTTCAGAGTGCACCAATAGCAAGCTGCAAAGTATAGAATAGAGCGCCCCTATAGCAAGGTTAAAAAAAAAACTTCTGCCTTTAGAACCAGGACTACATGTCCCATGAGGCATTGCTCCTAACACATTCACAAGTTCTCAGGAACTTGTTCACATGTATGTATGGTGTACTGAGCTGTATGTGTGCTGCACTTTCTCTTCTGACATGTATGGGCGGTGTACTGAGCTGTATGTGTGCTGCACTGTTTTTCCCGCTATGTAAACAAATAATGCATTCTGTATGCAGGCCAACTAATCGGCTGGCCGATTAATCGATTATGAAAATAGTTGACAACTATTTTCATAATCGATTAGTTGTTTCAGCCCTACCCCGATCACACACAGACAATACACTTACAGAGTCGTTTGAGTGGCTGACGTCGGCTCTCCATCTTCTGATTTGTTCTAGAATAGAAAAGATTTACAGTGCTGAAGTCCTGGACTCAGATGACGGGATCCATACACAACAGATCAGGAGGTGCATGTATAGATATATATGAGGCGGGAAGGGGGAGAAGTCAATGTATATCAGTAATGCACAAGTACCGATAATGGCTGCCGAAAATGCCTGCAAATTGACCTTGAGGTATAAGGGGTAGAAGACAAAGCGCCTCTAAGTGTAATATGTAAAGTATCGACTCAGATGGAAGACTGTGTATCCACACTCTATTATATCCTATGCCTGTTTGATCTTCTAGACCAGTGGTGTCAAACTTGATTTCATCGTGGGCCATATCAGCATTATGGTCGCCCTGAAAGGGCCGGTTGTATATGTAAGATTAGATGTCCAGAGCACCACCCCCCTTACATCAGATGCCAAGAGCTCCCCACCACCATCAGAAGTCAAGGGTCCTCCACCCTTCCTTGCATCACAGTAGGGGCAGAGCTGGGAAGCAGAAAGTGCAGGGTCTAGAGGAGAGCTGGAGTTTTCTGAATGCTGAGACCAGGGGAGGTGAAGATGAGGGGGTGCTGCAGCTGCACAGAAAGGAGCAGGATCTGAAGGAGTTCTGTCCTCCACTCTGCGACCGACTGCTGAGACGGGGTGGTGGAGATGAGGGGAGTGCTGCTGCTGCAGGAAAGGTATGAGGGCCACATGAAATGACCCGGAGGGCCGGATTTGGCCCCCGGGCCTTGTGTTTGACACCTATGTTCTAGACTGTAAGTGTTTCTAACCGTGTGTGCACCAATAAAATCCTTTACATATTACACTTAGAGGCGCCTTGTCTTCTACCCCTTATACCTCCAAATCTGCTTCTTCTGCCCAAGAGCTGCCCTAAGGACACCACCTGCCCAGCATCCTGAAACCGGAGCGCCCTAACCACCTCTCTCTGCAAATTGACCTTGCTTATGGTGTTGTCCCTAGGCAAGATGGGGTTCCCCTGTGTTTTCAATGCAGTTTGATAGGGAAGTGCATTTTTTTTTTTTTTTTTTTTAACTGACCAAATATGCACCAAAAAAAAATGTAGCAAGCAGAATTTTTAACACCACTTCAAAAAGGTGCTGATAATGGACGAAAATAAAATTTGTATTCGTTTAAAAACTCATTATATTAATAACTTGGAGCTGGCGCCTGCCGGCCAATTAAGGGGTTTAAGAATGCCGGGAGCAGGGCTTAAGATCACGTGACTGCCATGATTGTCTGCCACGTGATCGGAAAGCTCCTGATTACAAGCAGCGATCGGGAGCTTTCCGTTAGCCGGCAGTAATGTGCCAGGAGGATGCAGGGGGCACGCGCTGTCGGCGCGGCTCTATTTGCACGAATGCACGCATATATGCGGCCGCTCGCCCGCCAAGAGGCCACATATTTGCATGCAGCCGGCGCCAAGGAGTTAATTAAAAAGTCAAATAGAATACATTTATAAAAAATATACATGCACACATTTTTAAAAACTGTCCATTTCGGTTTCGGCCAAGTGCATCCTGAGTTTTTGGTACTGAAATTTTCCTTTTGGTACAACGCTAATATAAATACATGTGACAGGACGGGGAAGAAGTCTATGTACAGATAAAAGGGGGAGGGGTGTCTATATATAGCTAGATAGAGGGGGGGCCATGTGAGTGTATGTATATGTATATATATATAAAAAATACAGGATTTATACAGTGCCAACAGCTTGCAAATCACAATATAAAGGGAAGCAGCCCAGATTAGGGGGGTCCTGGTCCTGAGAGCTTACACTCTAATAGGGAGAGGCAGGTAATAGCTGTGAGTTGATTGTGAAGGCAGAGGTTCAGTGGTTTGGTGGAGATGGGATCTGATCCCCTGAAGAGATGAGTTTTCAGGGATTACTAAGAAGTAGACAGAATAGAAGGTAGCCGGACAGATTGGGGTAGAGAGTTCCAGAGGATGGGAGAGACAGTGAAGAAGTCTTGGAGGAGGAGACAAGGCAGCCAGAGGTGTTGGGTCTATATGGATATATAGTGGTGGTGGGGGAAGGAGGAGGTCTATATAAATATAGATGGTGATAGAAAGGGAGTGGGGGGATCTCTGTGTCCACGGACAGGCCGGGCTCCTCTCTCTCACCTCTCCTGTCACAGCCGCCGGTTTCCTCTTCTCCTTCTCCTTGAATCTCGGCGCCTAATCCTGGAATTCGGGGAATACGATCACTAGAGGAGCAGAGCGGCCATTTTCCCGGAGCCCCGCCTGCTATAGAAAGCTATATTCTATTCCCGAAAAAGGGACAGCGGAGCCTCTAGTGTCTGAACACACCGGCGGGGATTGGCTGGCAAGCGGCAGAGGGCGTAATTATTGCAGTCAGTTGGCTTCCAGTAGCTAAGCATTTTTACAGAGCAAAACGGCCATATAGCGTTTAGAAGTCATGTAAAAACCTAGGCAAGCCACTCCTATCGGACGGCGGAATTACCTATTAAATGACAGAACATTAGACTATTATATTGGTCTCTGTCCTCTCCGACTGTCATAGGGTGACTTCCTTTTCCATAGTCCCACTTCCTATATGAAGGTGACTACCCTCCTTCTCTATTGTCCCACTTCCTGTCAGAGGGTGACTACCTTCCTTCTCTATTGTCCCACTTCCTGTCAGAGGGTGACTACCTTCCTTCTCTATTGTCCCACTTCCTGTCAGAGGGTGACTACCTTCCTCTCCATGGTCCCACTTCCTGTCAGAGGGTGACTACCTTCCTCTCCATGGTCCTACTTCCTGTCAGAGGGTGACTACCTTCCTCTCCATAGTCCCACTTCCTGTCAGAGGGTGACTACCTTCCTCTCCATGGTCCTACTTCCTGTCAGAGGGTGACTACCTTCCTCTCCATGGTCCTACTTCCTGTCAGAGGGTGACTACCTTCCTTCTCCATGGTCCTACTTCCTGTCAGAGGGTGACTACCTTCCTTCTCCATGGTCCTACTTCCTGTCAGAGGGTGACTACCTTCCTCTCCATGGTCCTTCCTCCTGTCAGAGGGTGACTACCTTCCTCTCCATGGTCCTACCTCCTGTCAGAGGGTGACTACCTTCCTCTCCATGGTCCTGCTTCCTGTCAGAGGGTTGTAGGCAGGTTGTAATATGTTGTCTTTAGTGAGTTAGCGGCTGGTCCAGGCTGAAGGAAAGGGGTTAAATGATGTGAGTTCAGTTCCCGGCTTTTTGGTCCCAACCACCCACCTGTGCTATAAAAAGGGGGAAGGCTGAGGTCCAGGTCCCTTCTGGTTGGTTCTGTTCTTAGCTTGTGGTATTAGGACTACTGCTTCTTGCAGTCTACTGAAGGCATTGGGGCTTTTGCAGGGGGACATCCAAGCCATACTAAGATGGACTATTACCTCATGGAGGTATGCCTGGGCAGCCACACTACTATAGTTTGTTTAGGGCAGTAGCGGAACGATCAGAGTCGCCGCAGTCGCACCTGCGACCGGGCCCTGGAGTTCTGCCAAGGCAGGGGGGCCCACTGTAATCTGCCAGTATGAGGGACCTGCTGTGTCCACAGCAAGCCCTCTCTCGTGCCTCATGCAGCGTCGCTCAGTCCCGCCCCCCACTGCACTGAATGCGCTTCTCCCAGGCAAGCAAACTTAGGCACCCCGATGCAGTGCAGCCCTATGAGAGCTGACTCCCTGTCCCCGGAGGACACTGCAGGCTTGTCTGCCAGCCCCCCCCCCCATGGGCTGCAGCTTAGTCACAGTGAGTGAGATGACCTCTTAAGCCCCACCTCATCTGGGGACAGGGCCCTCATCTTACCTGGGGACAGGGACCTCATCTCACCTGTGGACAGAGACCCTATCTCATCTGGGGATTGGGGCCCCCTTCTCCCCTGATGAACAGGGGCCCCTTCTCCCCTGGGGACAGGTACCCCTTCTTACCTGGGGACAGGGATCCCATCTCACCTGGGGACAGGGACACCATCTCACTTGTGGACAGGGACCCCCTTCTCCCCAGGGGACAGGGGCCCCCTTCTCCCCTGGGGACAGGGGCCCCCTTCTCCCCTGGGGACAGGGACCCCATCTCACGTGGGGACAGGGACCCCATCACCCCTGGGGACAGGGACCCCTTCTCATCTGGGAACGGGGACCCCATCTCACGTGGGGACAGGGAGTCCTGACAGACTCCTGAATTGAGAGTCAGTGATCTGTACCGATCTATGTCTATTGATAACTGTGGCATGTAGCATGCATTTACTATGCTTCAATTTATGAATGGACTGGAAGCTCTGTACAGAGCTATTCCTGTCCATTCATTCTATGTAGCTGAGGCATCAGAGAAAGAGATTGGGGGCTGTGTCCTCAGTCTTCCCCTTTGTCTGAAGGTGAAACATCATAGGTCTGTTTAGACCTCTGATATCTCAACAGTGCTCCTAAAAAATTGTAAAAAAATAATAAAAATAAATAAATAAAAAATGACTGATACCAGTGGCGGAATAACAGAGCTCACAAAGGTCGTACTTGTGACCGGGCCCTGGAGTTCCACCAACAGGCTCAGTGGGAAGGGCCTCAGCTGGGGTTCAGGGGGTTTCTTGCACCGAGGCCCTGAAGGTTCTAGTTACACCCCTAGTTTAGGGAAAAGGATGTTGTTCATATTAACTGTTATGCTGCTCATGCTGTTACATGTACTTATCATGTAAGCATAATGCTATGCATAGTTTAGTAATGTTTACATATTTGGTTGTTATACTGCCACCTTTTGGCTGTTTTGGATATTGCATTATCCTGTTATGTTTTCTAAGTTTACTCCCTCCCATCTTCTGAGGTAATTTCCCTTTCCTGGTTCACTCTGTGTTGTAACTTCCTCTTCCTGTGTCCTCTCTCTCTGCCTCATGAGTAAGAAGATGGCCATGTATATCTAGGCCTCACACAATCTGCTCGCATCCTAGGACACATTACCATGTTTTGACCTGCAGGTACCATCTTTCAACCATCTGCCACATTTGTTGTCTGCTGTATCTGCTATTTGCAATAAATATATGCTTATGGAAGAATTGGTGTCTGGTGAGTTCAAGCTATCTGATAAGAACTGTCTGCGGTGATTATATCTGCTTATATAGGCCAGGCATAGAGGTCTCAGCAAGGGATAAGTCACTATTACAACAGTTGGAGTCAGAATACTGCCACTTGTTCAGTTACATGAACTGTTCTGAGCCTGGTCTGAAGTCCTTCAAAGGGGTGCATGTGGGTTCTGGTGTATCTAAAGAAGCAGGGTTTGAATAGCCACTTGCTTACCGGGCCAATTCTGACACTTCTCTCATATATGTAAAAATCTGTGTTTTTATGCTAGAAAATTACTTAGAACACCCAAACATTATATATTTTTTATGGCAGACACCCTGTCACGGTCCTGGTGGTGGAGTCTGTCTTAGTAGGGAACAACCACTCTTACACACCCGATTCGGGGACCCCTGGTAGTGCAAACAGGAAGTCCCGAAGTGCGGGATGGCACGAGGGCTGGATGGTCACTGGTGGTGGTGTGAGGCTCCAGATGGTCGTGCTGACAAGAGGATGGTCATGCAGGCTGGGTCGATAACTGGCGGGCAGTGCGGTACAAAGGATCAGGCAAAGGGGTGGTCAAAGTCCAAGCAAAAGTTCGTTAGCAGACTGGCGGCAGAAGTACAGAGGGGTCAAGCAATCGGATGGTCGTGGATAGCCGGGGTCGGTGCAGGTAGACAATCAGCGGGTCAGAGCAAGCCGGGTCGGATCAGGGAGACAGGAACAAGTCACAGGGAAGGAGCTGATGCTCACAGGTACTCAGACGCTGTAGAACGGACAGCACTTGCTGACAGGAGCAGGAAGTTCAAATAGCGCCGTTTCCGGCCCGTGCGGACGCACGCGAGCGCGCCCAATAGTGGCAAATAGACAAAAACACTCCCTAGGGAATAAAATTGTGATTGTTGCAATTTTTTTATGTTTATGTTTGCGTAGCGGTTTTTTAAATACTTTTTTTTTTTTTTTTAAAAATACACTTTAATAAATTAAAAAATAAAAACAATATATAACCCAATGTTTTTTGTAAAATGTGAAAGATGATGTTACGCAGGGTAAATAGATACCCAACATGTCATGCTTTAAAATTGCAAACAAGGAATGGCAGCAAACTACAGTACTTAAAAATCCCCATAGACGGGAGAATGGGGGAAGGCCTGACGGTTCTGAGATGGTCCCGGCCCGGTCCTCCCCCCCCTCTTCCTTTTGGGGGGGGGGGAGATGTATTTGTAACTAATCTGGTCTTTTTGCATGATAAATGTGTTTGACACTGCCACTTATGTTGACTGCTATTCATATAATTCTATCTGCCTAATATTACTGCGAATTACTGGATTATTTGTATTTGTAATCGCTCGTTGAGCGACTCTTACTTGTATGCTACCTATGCTCTTGTTTGATTTTGAAAACAATAAAAACTT
Source organism: Glandirana rugosa (assembly GCA_018402905.1). Classification (NCBI taxonomy): domain Eukaryota; kingdom Metazoa; phylum Chordata; class Amphibia; order Anura; family Ranidae; genus Glandirana; species Glandirana rugosa. The sequence continues at coordinate 123,249 of BLSH010559892.1, forward strand.
TTCTGTTAAAAATCCCCATAGACGACAGTTTAAAACTTTCTACAGGTTCATAGTTTAGAGTTACACAGGAGATCCGGTGCTAGAATTATTGCTCTTGATGTTCACAGTGATACCTCACATGTGTGGTTTGAACACCATTTACATATGTGGGCGTGACCTACGTATGCATTCACCATTGAACGGAGGGACGGGGCGCTTTTTTAAAAATGATTTATTTTATTATATATTTTTTTACTTTTACACTGTCCCTTTTCCCACTGTCTAAAATACCCCACATCTCTCCCCTACAATGTAAAGTAGCGGCCCCCAACCTTTTCGGTGCCAGGGACCGGTATCGTGCGGCCAATTTTTCCAGGGACCCGGGAAGGGGGGGGGGGGGGCGGTGGTTTGACTGCACAGAAACTCCTATGGAAATGCTATCAGTGAGTGGATCACTGCACAGAGCTCACTGAGCGTGTGAGCTTTATTGACAGGAGCAGAGCTTCACCCGGACAGCTGCTGCAACAATCGGTTTGCATAACCAAAGACTTTCTGCACAAACTGCCAGAAACCATCTCATCTGCATGCTCAACGTCCTCATCGGGGTCTCAACCTGGCTGCAGTTCATCGTTGGAACCGACTTGAGTGGGCAAATGCTCACATTGATGGCGTCTGGCACTTTGGAGAGGTGTTCTCTTCACGGATGAATCCCGGTTTTCACTGTACAGGGCAGATGGCAGATAGTGTGTATGGTGTCGTGTGGGTGAGCTGTTTTCTGATGTCAATGTTGTGGATCGAGTGGCCCATGGTGGTGGTGGGGTTATGGTATGGGCAGGCGTATGCTATGGACAACGAACACAGGTGCATTTATTGATGACATTGTGATGCACAGAGATACCGTGATTAGATCCTGAGGCCCATTGTTGTGCCATTCATCCACAACCATCACCTCATGTTGAAGCATGATAATGCACGGCCCCATGTTGCAGCATGATAATGCACGGCCCCATGTTGCAGCATGATAATGCACGGCCCCATGTTGCAGCACGATAATGCACGGCCCCATGTTGTAGCGTGATAATGCACGGCCCCATGTTGCAGCGTGATAATGCACAGCCCCATGTTGCAGCGTGATAATGCACGGCCCCATGTTGTAGCGTGATAATGCACGGCCCCATGTTGCAGCGTGATAATGCACGGCCCCATGTTGCAGCGTGATAATGCACGGCCCCATGTTGCAGCGTGATAATGCATGGCCCCATGTTGCAGCGTGATAATGCATGGCCCCATGTTGCGAGGATCTGTACACAATTCCTGGAAGCTGGAAACATCCCAGTTCTTGCATGGCCAGCATACTCACCGGACATGTCACCCATTCAGCATGTTTGGGCTGCTCTGGATCGGCGTATAAGACAGTGTGTTCCAGTTCCTGCCAATATCCAGCAACTTCGCACAGCCATTGAAGAAGAATGGACTAACATTCCACAGGCCACAATCAACAACTTGATCAACTCTATGTGAAGGAGATGTGCTGCACTGCGTGAAGAAAATGGTGGTCACACCAAATACTGACTGGTTTTCAGACCCCCACAATACAGTAAAACTGCACATTTTAGAGTGGTCTTTTATTGTGGCCAGCCTAAGGCACACCTGTGCAATCATGCAATAATCATGCTGTCTAATCAGCATCTTGGTATGCCACACCTGTGAGGTGGATGGGTTATCTCGGCAAAGGAGAAGCGCTCACTAACACAGATTTAGACAGATTTGTGAACAATATTTGAGAGAAATAGGTCTTTTGTGTACATAGAAAAAGTCGTAGATGTTTGCGTTCAGCTCATGATAAATAGGGGCAAACACAAAAGTGTTGCATTTATAATTTTGCTCAGTGTAATAATCAATTTAAAAAAAATGTATGTGTATGTAGTGCTACTTCTGAAGGAGGCGCTTGGTGATTTGGGTTCTTTGTTCTGTGCCTCGACTCCAAGAACACCTTCTGCACCTCTGACACACCTGGTTGAATGAAAGGTACTGCAAGCACTTGTAAGAATGGGAGTGTAGATACCTTTGACTGTGAATTAGCACCAGGAAATAGACACAAGAACATTTAGTGGTAATTGAACTGTATTGGTATGGGTTAGAATCAGGGGCGTAACGATAGGGGTTGCAGGGGTTGCAACTGCAACCGGGCCCCATGGTCTAGGGGGCCCATGTGCCTCCCTTGTACACCTGAATAGGAGGGATGGCGGGGGTGGCATTTAGAGGACCCAATCTCCTCCATTTTCCTCTGTCCAGTTTACTTGACTTCTGCTGTTCCCAGGGCCCCTGTGTGCTTCCCTGGTCCCACTGGGGCCTGCTGCAGAACTTGTGAAAGGGCCCCACTGCAGTACCGTAATAAAGGGACCCACGATAGGCGTAAAGGGCCCTAGGATCAGAGGGAAGAGGGAAGGGCCCTGGCCAGGGGTCAGGGGGCCCTTCATAATTTCTTGCACCGGGGCCCTGAAGGTTCTAGTTACGCCTCTGGTTAGAATAAATGGTGGTATGTGTATAAATGAGCATATAGAAGGTAGGTTCAGACACAGTCTGCTTGACAGTATAATCAATATGCCAAGGTAACTTGGAATAGAATTCTGCACCACTAGACTGGAATCAACACATAAATAAGCAAAGTCAGCAATAAACAGTGCATGTAAGCATTAACTTTTATGTGAATAGTAATACTATAGTCTAGAGTGCACTTTAGGAGACTGGCTAGGATATGGTGCAATGTCCCCTGAGAGGTACCTCTTAGCATAAGCAGTAGGTAAAGGTCTCTGTGTAGCAGCTGTAAAGGGGCAGTCGTTAGTCCTAATTCATCAGCCGGCCAGCGTTGGGGCCCAGTGGTACTGTAGGTACTGTACATGAGAATCATCCCAGTCAAGCTTGCAGACAGCAATAAGGCTACTAAATGGCTATATGGTCTGTTCCTAAAAGGCTCAGTCTCTCTAGCAGCAGATAGTAAATCCTCACAGCAGCAACTCACCAGTCCCAGCAATATTGCAGTTCACCATCCCATAACATACAGCAATAAGTCCACTCCCTGCTCTGCACCCAGGTGACTCTAGCTGTCAGCACATCTGGACTCAACACTCCAGATCCTGCTCAAACTGTCATTGTGCAGCAGTGGTGGTGCACACTGGACAGCGTTGTGCACACTCCGAGCTCCCTCATGGCAAAAGGAAGCTGTGTCTTGTACAGCTTGAGAAAATGCAGCTCTTTCCCCTCCTCCTGGCGATCTCCCTCTGGGTAGAGATGAGCTGAACACCCCCAGTTTGGTTTGCGCCAGAACTCTCAAACATTGCAAAAGTTGGTACCCGAACTCCAAACCCCATTGAAGTCTATGGGACCCGAACTTGAAAAATTAAAAGTCCTCATTTTGAAGGCTTATGTGCAAGTTATTGGCCATAAAAAGGGTATGGAGGCTCAGGTACTGCCCTGGGGGACAGGTACCAATGCAAAGAAAACTTTTTAAACAAGATCTTTTTAACCACTTCAATACAGGGCACTTTTACCCCCTTCCTGCCCAGGCCAATTTTAAGCTTTCAGCGCTGTGGCACTTTGAATGACAATTGTGCAGCCATGCAACACTGTACCCATATGACATTTTTCATCTTTTTTTTCCCCCACAAATAGAGCTTTCTTTTGGTGGCATTTGATCACCAATGGCCTAATGGTGACCTCCAGAGTTAGGGAGAGCTGACATCCTTCTTCACAGTATGGGTTACTAGGCATGGTGGGTGTAATGCAAGTTGGAAACATGGACGCCAATCACTTTTTGAATGCAAGAAAAAGAGATTTATTGTCTCTTGAACAGAACTGGTGGCGAGAGGGTTAGGGCCAGAACACCCTTAGGCCTCATACACACGGACGTTTCTTTAAAAATAAACAAAACGTCGGGCCCGACGTCAAGGAAAATAAATTGGCGTTTTTCGGCGTTATGCATCGGCGTTAGTGAGTGTTAGTGAGCGTCGGCCTCAATAGGTGTTTTTTAAAAAAAACATCCCTCTGCTATTTTTCAACCTAAAAACGTCGGCGTCAAAAAACGCAGGTACAGTATTAGTTGGCGTTAGTTGGCGTTTTGCGGCGTCGGCGTAAAAAAACACAAAAAACGTTACAGCCTCAGAACGCGCTGGCCGTGGTTTCTAGTTTCAGCTCACTAACGCCGACGCCATCTACAGCTCAAAAACGTTGGCGTTTTTATGGGGCCATTGACTAACATGGAGAGCTGCAAAAAACGCCAGAAAACGCCGGCGTCAAAAAACGTCCGTGTGTATGAGGGCTTAAGCAGATGCAATAGCAATTGGCAGACTCTGAGACAAAAATAATAGGCAGAAAGCTATACAGGTAGAAGCTGTAAGCTGTAACAGGTAACCAGCTTTAAGCTTGTTGCAGCAACTGTATTTGTAGAACGGCTGTCTCCTATGGCAGCTGAACTTTCAACAGTCACTAGTGATCTGTACACGGAACTCACAGTAACCCATTATAGATCTTCTTTCACATCTCACAATATCCTACAGTAGATCTTTACTCACTGAGCTCCCGGTCATTCACAAGTCACTGGATCCCCTAAGCTCTTCCACAGCTAACCCGCTGTATAATCCTCAAGCGTCACCCCTGCTAACCCGCTGGGTCCCTGACAAGGCACTCTGCTGAAGCTTTCCCACATGTTCACCATCCCCGACAAGTGAATAAGACTTCTCTGGTACTTCTTCAGACTTCCATGAACTGGCCTCTGATAACAGGAGTAGGCATATCTTACTGGCGACTGTGTCCCCTTTATCGCTGACCTTGTTCCTCACTTGCCTATGGTAGCAGGAGTGGTCGTCCCATGTGGCCACTGCTTCTCCTTCCCCTCCGGCAACACTCGGTTCCCCATCTGGCTGAACCTCTGTAACGATCAGGCTCCCCTCGGGCTGAGCCTCTGGAACTTGGTTGGACTTCCGGCCGAAAGCCCCAACCCTGCGTTGCTTCTCTCAATCCTGGATAGGCCTCAGACAGCCTAGCAGCCAGGTGCTCCCGGGATAGGCCCTTAGGCTTCTGACCTAGCAACCCGGCCCTTGTGACACACATCCATCCAAACACCCATCCAGGTGGCACAGAACCCCGATCACCTGACTCCTCCCTAATAAATAGGCTCTCCCAGCTGGCCAAGGGACTGAAGAAAACCCCTGCCAATTGGCTGAAACAACCTATCCACTCATAGTTTGAATTCACTATTCCCTTGTCATTCTAATGTCACAGACAACAATGCCATCTAATGACAGAAGAGAGAGGTGCATCAAATCCAGAGTTAGGGAAAAGTCAGTGGATCCCAGCAACAATCAGCCAGGCTAGTTACCACCTAGCAGGCTAAATTTGTTAGCAACCCTGCCTAACACCAGGGTGCTACGTCAGTTTTCTCCTTCAATGATGGGTACTGATGAGGCTGCACTGATGGGCACTGATGAGGTGGCACTAATATGCAGCACTAGTGGGCATTGATAGGCAGCACTGATATCCAACACTGATTGTCACTGATAGGTGGTACTGATATGCAGCATGTATGGGCACTGATAGGTGGCACTGATGGGCACTGATAGACAGAACTGATGGGCACTGATAGGCGGCACTGATGGATAGCAATGATGAGCACTGATGGGTGGCAATCATGGGGTGAGGAGGAGTCATTACTGATGGGCACTGACTGGCATTACTAATGGGCACTGATTGGCATCCTTTATGAGCACTGATTGGCATAAAATGTGGGTACAGGTGGGCACTAATTGGCATCACATGTGAGTACAGGTGGGCATCACTGGTGGGGCACTTATGGGCATCACTGGTGGGCATTGCTGATGGGTCTGCACTGATAATCAATGCGCTGATTATCAGTGCAGACCCCCCTCCCCCGCCAGGAGCCGCTGATTGGCTCTCCTCTATCCACGCCTTGTCAGTGCAAATGGAGGAAAGCCGATTAACGGCACTTCCTAGTTACCGTGTGATCAGCTGTGATTGGACACAGCTGATCATGTGGTAAAGAGCCTACGTCAGAGGCTCTTTACCTAGATCAAAGATGTGGAGTGTTGGATCGACACACCACACCACCAATCGCCGTGCTGCGTGCCCCTAGTGGCGCGCACGTGCTGCTTATCCTGCTGGACATCATATGATGCCCAGTCAGGATAACAGAACCACCCCGTGGCCGTCATTCTACATACAGCGGGCTGGAAGTGGTTAAAGGAGCAGTGATTTTAATGATGCTTAAAATGAAACAATAAAAATTCAAAATATAGTGCCTAGGGGGTCATCTTAGCCTGCCTGTAAAGTGACACATTTGTACTGTATATAGAACCTGCTGCAGCAAAACTGACATTTATAATACAAAAAAAAAGTACATTGAAATTGCCGGCAATACAAAAATGGAAAAAAAAGATGCCCCCCGCCCCTCCTGAACCATACCAGGCCACATGCCCTCAACATGGAAAGGGTGTTTTGCTGGGTCGGTGTCGCCTGGTGGCCCCGTCCCTTACCTATTTAAGAACTGTCAGATAATGGAGCAGGCACATGGCGGTTAGCCTGCAGGCAGAGCTTTTTTTTTTTTCTGGGTCTGGTGATGGCATCAGCGTCGTGATTGACATTGGATCTACATCGGGAGACACTGTTTTTTATTTTTCTAAAGGAATTGTTAAAAAATGTGTGTGTGTTTTTAATTTTTTTTACACTTTTTTGGTGAATGGATAGGGGTACAGTGTACCCCATACTTATTCACATGGGGGGGCTGGGATCTGAGGGCCCCTTGTTAAAGGGGGCTTCCAGATTCTGATAAGCCCCCTGTCTGAAGACCCCTACAACCACAGCCCAGGGTTGTCGGGAAAAGGCCCTTGTGGAGGTGCTTTGGGGTGGGGGGCAGAGCCCAAAGCACCCCCCATGTTGAAGGCATGTGGCCTGGTATGGTTCAGGAGGTGGGGCGTTTGCTCATCATATGGAATTTGGGGAGGAACCCACGTGTTTTTTTTTTTTATCTTGGTGTACGGTTCCCCTTAAATCCATACCCAAAGGGCGTGTTATGGATTGGGGAGACCCCCACAAAGTTTTTTTTAACATTTTTGTATTTCCTGCAATGGTATTGTATTGCCGGCAAATTAAAAGTCGTTTTTGTTTTGGAATCCCACGCCAAACGTTTTTTAAAAACGGCAGGTTTTTTGCAGCCCACCGGGTCAGGAAACCATACCAGGCCACATGCCTTCAACATGCCTCTTGTTAAAGAGGGCTTCCAGACTCCGATAAGCCCCCTGCCCACAGACCCATCAATACCCCCCAATGGTGAGGGCATGTGGCCTTGTATGGTACGGGGGGGGGTGCTCGCTCGTCACCCCCCCTTTCCTGGACTGCCAGGCTGCATGCTTGAATAAGGGTCTGGTATGGATTTTGGGGGGACCCCATTCTGTTTTTTTTCAACTTTGGCGTGGTGTTCCCCTTAAAACCATACCAGATTAGGGTTAGGGAAGCCCATTGACAGCTGATGACTCATGGGTTGATAAGGACACAGTTACCGGCTTCCTGACCTGCTCCTTAACAATCAGCTATTCACTATGCTTCACACAGCTTTGCCCAATCAGGGCTTAGAATGCACTGTGTAGCGCGCAGTGCATTGTGTTGTGCTCAGTGGGCGAACATCCCGTTGAGCGCCCTGCAAATTCCAGTCTTCGCCGACTGGGCGAACAGGCGATGTTCGTGCCAAACTTTTGCTCGGCCCAGACCGTTCACCAAACTCTATCTCTGGGAAATGCAGTTCAAAAGCTTGTGGAGTCTCTATCTTCTGTACTACACTTTCTACAGTGCAGTGCTGCCTTACTCAGTCTATTGAACTCTTCCTTCTCAGCAGCTCCCTCCACTTGCTGATATAGCTGTTAACCAGTTCTGGGCTGCAGGGAAGCCGCGAGCAGCCAGTGTTTCTCTCACTTTCCATTCTTAGCCAAACACCTGACTACATGTATGCAGCCCTTAACCCATACCTTCCAGCCCTTAGATGTCTATGCAGTCCCCCCCCCCATTCTTCCAGTCTGCTCCCCCACTCAGCACTGTACTTCCTGTTTGCTCCCCCCCCCACTCATCAC
>BLSH010559892.1:131372-142402 GCA_018402905.1 Glandirana rugosa
TTCCGGTCTTCTCCCCCGCTCAGCACTGTACTTCCTGTTTGCTCCCCCCACTCAGCACTGTGTTTCCTGTCTTCTCCCCGGCTCACACTGTGCTTCCTGTCTGTTCCCCTGTTCAGTACTGTGCTTCCCGTCTTCTTCCCCACTCAGCACTGAGTTTACTGTTTGCTCACCTGCCTAGCAATGTGCTTCCTCTCTGCTTACCTCCTTAGCACTGTGCTTCCTGTCTGCTCCCCCACTCAGCACTGTGCTTCCTGTCTGCTCCCCCGCTCAGAACTCTGCTTCCTGTCTGCTCCCCCGCTCAGCACTGTGCTTCCTGTGTGCTCCCCCGCTCAGCACTGTGCTTCCTGTCTGTTCCCCCACTCAGCACTGTGCTTCCTGTCTGCTCCCCCACTCAGAACTCTGCTTCCTGTCTGCTCCCCCACTTAGCACTGTGCTTTCTGTCTGCTCCTCCAATCAGCACTGTGCTTCCTGTCTGCTCCCCCGCTCAGCGCTGTGCTTCCTGTGTGCTCCCCCGCTCAGCACTGTGCTTCCTGTGTGCGCTCCCCCGCTCAGCACTGTGCTTCCTGTCTGCTCCCCCACTTAGCACTGTGCTTCCTGTCTGCTTCCCCACTCAGCACTGTGCTTCCTGTATGCTCCCCCACTCAGCACTGTGCTTCCTGTGTGCTCCCCTGCTCAACACTGAGCACTGTGTTTCCTGTTTGCTCACCCGCCAAGCAATGTGCTTGCTGTCTGTACACTGACTCAGCCCTATGCTTCCTGTCTGCACACCCACTCAGCCCTATGCTTACTGTCTGCACACCCACTCAGCCCTATGCTTCCTGTCTGCATACCCACTCAGCCCTATGCTTCCTGTCTGCACACCCACTCAGCCCTATGCTTCCTGCCTGCACACCCACTCAGCCCTATGCTTCCTGTCTGCATAGCACTGTGCTTCCTGTCTTCTCCCCCACTCAACACTTTGCTTCCTGTCTGGTCCCTGTTGGGAGATGGAACCACAATGGTGAGGGGGGACCAGACACCTGGAAATGTGTTGGAATCTTCTTCAGGATCTGGATCTCTTCTAAAAGCAGAGATTTGTGGTGATTTGCACTAAATGTATCTACAGAGACGTCTTTTTTTTTCCAAGTTTTTAATCTAGTAACAGTGTACTTTGGCAGAAAACATCTGCTGCAAATGGCTTGTGACAGGTTCACTTTAAAAAAGAGAATTTATATGTTTCAGTCCTACTCAGTGTAAACAAACGTATCTGCTTTTAAGAATAGAACGTGTTGTCACCTGAGATTGTATTATAACTACTATGAAGGAAGGAAATCTCAAACATTGACCAACACAGACACTCACACACACTCACACCTCCATATTATCATTTATGTTCTATAGGAAGGACCACTGTAGTATTCAGATGAGTAACTTAGAGTTTAGTGGTCATTCCCCAGCAAGATATCATTAATAACCTCCAATGTTCTGTTGCTGAAGACCATGCTGAGATGATCCATTCCATGTAGCTCAATAACATGAACACTCTCCTTCTGCTGGGTCTTCCAGCGTTTACAGAGTTCAAGGCTTTTTTTGTGCACAGTGTCATCACCATCTGTATAGTGCATATCTATAGGCGGCTCATTAGGAAAACCATCCCCGTAGATGAAGGTCTCTGCTGTAGGGTGACCTGTTCCATAGATGCAGTACATTTCCACACCTGGCGGCGGAAGCCCAGCCAGAAGGCCCTTCGTATCTTCCCACATGTACCAGCCATCCTCAAAGTCAATGTCCTTGAAGAACTTCTGGTAGTCCTTGTATGTATAGTTATAGGATGGGGTGGAAATAAAGACATGGGATTCGGGCCAAGCCAGGTTGGTGGGTATCATCCAGGGGTTTGTGGTTGTCATTCGTTGTTCTTCTCTAATTTTAATGTTAGAAACCATTGGAATACCATGATTGTCTCCTGTGAACGCAGAGTAAAATATGAATGCCCATTCCAGGAAAAGAAAGACAATAATGGTACAATAGAAAAAACCCAAAAAACTACCACATTGTAATGTGTGTACAGTCATCCTATTGGAACAAGAAGACCACATAAGTTTCTGTTTGTTGTTATCTGCAGCATCAGAGCCAGACATCTTCATCATATGATATAAGCAGTTATAAAGCAAATCAGTCATGGAAAAGCAAGAATGATTATTTATTGTGGATGTGGGATAAAATATCATAAGCAGTCAAGATTTCTACTGCTAAACTCTTGAGACATGATTTAAAAGAGACGCTTTCCCTCCCACAACAATGCAGTAAAAATATGAACACTAATTGGGTCAGTTACACTGAATACTTGATGATGCTTGGTTCATACCATTAATACTAATGACTATTTTGCGCTGTTGGTGTAGGAAAGAGCTAAGGAGAACTGCAGTGTGACCATCTCCATCTGGGAGATGCAATGTGCTGTACCCTCAGAATGGAGGCAGTCATAAATGATCCATAGGGGGGATTTATCAAAACTGTAGCACTCAGAATCTGGTGCTGCTGTGCATGGTAGCCAATCAGCTTCTAACTTCAGTTTGTTCAATTAAGCTTTGACAATAAAACCTGGAAGCTGGTTGGTTTCAATGCAGAGCTGACCCAGATTTTGCACTCTCCCCTTTTAGTAAATTAACCCCAATGTGTTGTACCTTAGAATGGGGGCAGTTATAAAAGTCCAGTAAGGTGCCCATGTCCATCTGGGAGATACAATGTACTGTACCCTCAGAATGGGTGCTGTCATGAATGACCTATAGTGTAACCATCTCCATCTAGGCTATACAATGTGCCAAATGAGGGTTGTCATGAATGGCCCATACTGTGTGTATCTTTCTGTTTGGGAGATACAATATGCTGTACCCTCAGAATGGGGGTTGTCATAAATTACCCACAGGGTGTCCATCTCCATCAGGGAAATACATGTGCCTTGCTCTCAGAATTGAAGCAGTCATATATGACCTGTAATGTGACAATCTCCATCTGAGAGATACAATGTGCTGTATCCTAAGAATGGAGGCAGTCATAAATGATTCATAGTGTAACCATGACCATCTCCACCTTAGAGATACAGGTGCTGTCATAAATGACTCTTAGGATGTCCAGTTCCAGCCCCGAGATATGTACAGTGCCCTCAGAATGGAGGCAGACATATATGACCCATAGTGTAACCACCTGGGAGATACAATGTGCTGTACCCTCAGAATGGGTGCAGTCATAAATGACCCAGGTGTAACCATGTCCATCTGAGAGATGAAATGTGTTGTGCCCTCAGAATGGGTGCTGTCATAAATGACCCATAGGGTGTACATCTCCAGCTCTGAGATACAATGTGCTGTACTCTCAGAATGGCTGCTGTCATAAATGACCCATTGTGTGACCATCTGGGAGGTACAATGTGCTGTACCCTCAGAATGGGTGTTATCATTATTTACCGTAGTATGAGCATCTATACCTGGTAAATACAGAATGGGTGCTGTCATAAATGACCCATAGTGTGACCATCTCCACCTGGGAGATACAATGTGCTGTTCCTTCAATGGGTGCTGTCCTAAATGACCTGTAGGGTGTCCATCTCCATCTGGGATATACAATGTGCTGTTCCTTCAATGGGTGCTGTCCTAAATGACCTGTAGGGTGTCCATCTCCATCTGGGATATACAATGTGCTCTACTCTCAGAATGAATGCTGTCATAAATTACCCCTAGTATGACCATCAGGGGCGGCCCTTCCATTAAGGGCACACGGGCACCGTCCCCTCTATCCTCGGCAACCCCTATATGCTAAATGGGTAGATTCATGCATAGCATGAATCTAACCATGAGCGCCGTGGCCACCCCTATTCTTGCATCCGGCCCCTTTCAGGACGCTGGCCGCATGAATTACACCTGATTAGAGCCAAAGTTTTATCTTGTACAAGCTCACATTGCACACATAGTGTGAAGTCACTGTCATGATGGCACTTACCTGACATGAGTACCAGTAATGGTTTCACTGCTCCCCCCCACGGTGCTCCAAGTGAGATAAATCCTTTAATATATTTCTTTTTCCACTGTGAAGGCTGATGATTCAAGAAGTACAGAATATACATATTGCCAAGGCTGTGTCCGGTGAGAAAAACTGGTTTCTGATATTCTTTGTGCATGTCTTCTATGAGCTTCTGCAGTCTTTCAAAGTATTCGCTCTGTCCATCTGCAATAGAGGCAGGACATTTATTATAACCATATTCAGTAATATAAAGTGATTGGAATATGACAGTTGTGAATAAAAGGTTCAGATACTAAAACATTATTTGATTGCATAAGCGTGCGCAGGGGGTGTGCCCAGCCAATCACTACGTGCAGTGCCAATTCCCCCTATTGCCCGGGCTTCCCCTGTGTTGTCCCATCCTGCAGTGCTGCTGCCTTCCCTCCTCTTCCAGCTGCTGCAGGGGATGTTTCAGGAAGAAGAGTGGGGGAAGGAGCTAGTACATATATCATTTAATAAGCACCTTCTTTTTCTAAATGAACACAGTGAACACGCTCACTCACTGTGTTCATTCATAACTGAAGCATAGCAAACTGTTTGCTTCAGTTTGTGAAGGAACAGGAAGCAGCTCAGCACAGAGCACTTCCCATTCATTCACTGTGCAGTGCAGCTGAGGCTGCAGAGAAAGGCATATGTGTTTGAGCTTTGGGGTGCACACCCTAATGCAGTAGGCTGTGCACACCTATGTTTGATTCTGAAGGGACAGTGGCTTGTGTTATCATTATTTCACCAATCATGGATAGTAACAGAACAGGTATTTAACACTGGAAAAGAAACAGCATCTGTCTACCCCATGAGATGGGACGGGGGGGTATTTACTAAAGTCAAATCCACTTTGCACTACAAGTGCACTTGGTAGTGCAGTCGCTGTAGATCCGAGAGGGATATACAAGGAAAATAAAAAAAACAGCATTTTTGCTTGTACATGATTGAATGATAAAATCAGCAAAGGTTCCCCTCATTTCAGATCATCCCCTCAGATTTACAGTGACTGCACTTCCAAGTGCACTTTTAAGTACAATTGCAGTGCACTTGTAGTGCAGAGTGGATTTGCCTTTAGTAAATCAACCCCTATATTCCCCAAGTATTCTGTTCATAATTATAGCGGGTGGTGTTAGGGTTGGGTCACTAAATCATCCATTCCAGATCTTCCCAAAATTCCTGAGAGCTAACTCTATGGTCATGGCTTAAACTTTACAAATGTAAGGGACTGTCTATCCAACAGCATGTTGTGGGGGAGGGGGGGGGGATAGCTGATGTTCTTTCTACTAAGCCTAAGGTGACCAGATTTTAAATTGCAATCCGGGGACATTTTTTTTTTTACTGGTAATGGCAGCAATCAACGACTTATAGCGGGACTGCGATATTGCGGTGGACAAATCGGACACTAAGTGACACTTTTGACACTTTGTGGGAACCAGTGACACTAATACAATGATCACTGCTCAAAATATGCACTGTCACTGTACTGTACACTGGCTGGGAAGGGGTTAACATCTAAGGCAATCAAAGGGTTAAATGTGTGCCTAACAAGTGTTTTCTCACTGTGGGGGAGGTGCATTAACTAAGGGAAGGCATAGATCCCTGTCCCTGCTTTGGATGAACACCTTGTTTACATAGGCAGACCGCCGTTCTGCTGTGTACAGAACGATCGGCAGGTACCAGCGGACATTGAGTCCGCCTGACTCACTGATCAGCTCCGATACCCAGAAATACAGGACAGAACAACATGCGAGCGAGAGTGGAATGGGCATGCACCCGAAAAGGAAGAAATCCAACCGCTTTGACCAGCACATGATCATCAGAAAGGGGCACAGATACTGGGAAAAATACACCCCCCTAAGCTAGTAGGAGTGGGGGAGCGGGGGGTGTAATTCAGAATTTGTTTTTTAATTCCGCACTGACTGTCTTTGAAATTACCTGGGCCCCTGTTCAAATCAGACTTGGTCCGGGGACTATGACCTCAGTCCAGGGACTGTCCCCGGAAATCGGGGACTTCTGGTCACCCTAACTAAGCCACTAGAATTACTGAAGACTTTGACTGTGGCTCCTGGGACTATTGGAGGCTGTCACTGTGGCCCTTGGGACCACTGGAGGTTGCCACTGTGGTCCTTGAGATTATTGAAGACTGTGAATGAGAACCCTGGGATTGAAAACATTAATTTTAGTCCCCGGGATTATTAGAAACATTGAATGTTGCCCCTGTGAGTATTGGGAATTGTACTTATTAGGCCTCATGCACACTGGACGTCTTTACAGCGGCTGTTTTTGGCTTCAGGTGTTTTTTTCTGCAGCCAGTAAACTCCCCAGCATGTTATCCTATGTGTCCATGCCCCCATAGGCTTGTATCAGCGTTTTTTGGCAAGGGTGTTTTCTGACTGGTAAAAAACCCAGAACTAGTGGGTTTGAAATGCTCCCACTCTGAAAAATGCTAAAAAATGCAGCTATTCTGTGTTTATGAGTGTTTTTGAGCCATAAACTTTTGTGGGAGCATAGTTTTGCTGAAAAATGCAAACGCTAAAAAAAGCTAATACAAAAATGCTGCAAAACGAATTCTACAGCTACAGATTTCTACAGCTATCACTACTGGTGTTTTTATAACATCCCATATGCACGAGGCCTTAGAGGCAGCGCTTGTGACTGCATAGTTGCCAACATTGCCAAAAAATTTATAGGGACACTTTTTTGTCTGGGGGCGGGGGTGTATCATAATTGGGGGGGGGGCATTCATGTGGAGGCGTGACGTAGCGGGGAATGAAAAAATGCGGTGCGCTCAGCGCACCATGGCAAAAAATGGGCGTGGTTTAACTGAACGGTGGGGGTGGCTTGAAGGGTGTGGCTCGGAGGGGGTGTGGTCCGAGTCTGAGATGAATGAGGGATAAAGAAAGAAAGAAAGCAATAGGGAGGGAAGGAGAGAGAAGGAAAGAAGTCGGGATGGAGGGAGAGCAGGCCCAGATCCTGCACCACAATAGCAATCTGTGTATTCCAGAAAGTTTAAAAATCAGCAGATAAAGATATGCCAAACACCTGGTGTTAGCGCTTCAATCATCCCGGCACCATGGTTGGTATGGTGTTAGGATGATTGAAGTGCATTATTTCTATTACATTGTAATATAGAATTAAATAGTTCAACTCCCCATAATGTAGAATCAGTGGGAGCCCCAAACGCGTCACTTGTCACCAGATGCAGGGGTGCCTCTGTCTCCACAGGGGGGGGTGGTGGTCCCTCTGTCTCCCCAGGGGGGGATGGTGGTCCCTCTGTCTCCCCAGGGGGGGATGGTGATCCCTCTGTCTCCCCAGGGGGGGGGGTGGTGATCCCTCTGTCTCCCCGGGGGGGTGGGGGGTGGTCCCTCTGTCTCCCCAGGGGGGGGGGTGGTGGTCCCTCTGTCTCCCCAGGGGGGGGGTGGTTGTCCCTCTGTCTCCTCAGGGGGAGGGGTGGGGGTCCCTCTGTCTTCCCAGGGAGATGGTGATCCATCTGTCTTCCCAGGGGGTTTGTGGTCCCTCTGTCTTCCAAGAGGGGGGATGGTGGTCCCTCTTTCTCCCCAGCGGACATGGTGGCCCCTCTATCTCCCCAGGGGACATGGTGGTCCCTCTGTTTCCCCAGGGAGATGGTGGTCCTTCTGTCTTCCCAGGGGGATTGTGGTCCCTCTGTCTTTCCAGAGGACATGGTGGTCCCTCTGTCTTCCCAGGGAGATGGTGATCCCTCTGTCTTCCCAGGGGGATTGTGGTCCCTCTGTCTTCCCAGAGGGGGGGTGGTGGTCCCTCTGTCTCCCCAGCGGACATGGTGGCCCCTCTGTCTCCCCAGGGGACATGGTGGTCCCTCTGTTTTCCCAGGGAGATGGTGGTCCCTCTGTCTTCCCAGGGGGATTGTGGTCCCTCTGTCTTTCCAGAGGGGGGGACATGGCGGTCCCTCTGCCTCCCAGGGGGGGCATGGTGGTCCCTCTGTCTCCCCGGGGGGACATGTTGGTCCCTCTGTTTCCCCAGGGGGGTGTCCCTCTGTATCCCTGGGGGGATGGTAGTCCCTATGTGTCCCCATGGGACATGGTGGTCCCTCTGTTTTCCCAGGGGACATGGTGGTCCCTCAGTGTCCCTAGTGTACATGGTGGTCCCTCTATGTCCCCAGGGGAAGTGGGGGTCCCTCTGAGTCCCCTGGGGACATGGGGGTCCCTCTGAGTCCCCAGGGGACATGGGGGTCCTTCTGAGTCCCCAGGGGACATGGGGATCCCTCTGAGTCCCCAGAGGACATGGGGGGTCCCTCTGAGTCCCCTAGGGTGGATGGGGTCCCTCTGTGTCCCCGTGGTGGATGCGGTCCCTCTGTGTCCCCGGTGGTGGATAGGGGTCCCTCTGTGTCCCCAGTGGTGGATTAGGGTCGCTCTGTGTCCCTGGGGGGGGGGGGGGGTGGGGGTCCCTCTGTGTCCCTGGAGGTGGATGGGGTCCCTCTGTGTCCCTGGGGGGAGAATGGGATCCCTCTGTGTCCCTGGGGGGGATGGTGGTCCCTCTGTGTCCCTGGGAGGGGATGGTGGTCCTTCTGTGCCCCATGGGGGGGTGGTGGTCCTTCTGTGTTCCAAGGGGGGTGCTCCCAGTTTGTGCACCTGTCTTTGAATCACTGACTGTGTCCCAGTGACCTGCTGAGGTGCACTGGGACGTGCTGGCTGCTCTCATCTCCCCGCCAGAAGACCAGCTTGTGGAGCGAGCAGGAAAGAGCCAAGAGGCGGAGCTCGGGCTCCGCCTCTTGTATCTTCCTTAGCTGGTCCTCTTCAAAATGGCAGCGGAGTCAATTTAGTGCCTCTGTCTCCCCAGGGGGGGGATGGTGGTCCCTCTATCTCCCCGGGGGGGGGGGGTGGTGGTCCCTCTGTCTCCCCAGGGGGGTGGTAGTCCTTCTGTCTCCCCAGGGGGGGGATGGTGGTCCCTCTGTCTCCCGGGGGGTGGTGGTCCCTCTGTCTCCCCAGAGGGGGGGGTTGGTGGTCCCTCCCCCTGGAATTATAAATGTTACTGAATGTAGCACCTTGGATTATTAAAGATTGGGATTGTAGCCCATTGGATTATTAGAGACTAGAATTGTGGCCCCTGTGATTACTGGAGATTGGGATGTCAAGGTTCTCATTTGTGCATGTCATTTTATTGCTCTAGTCTAGTTAGTCATATTATATGTTACAGCAGCTAAAGAAGCTTCTTAGGTGAATGGTAAAAGGTCCTTCAACAATCCAAAACCAACCCAGATGAAAATGACTAATAACTACCAGCTAGACCAGGGGTGTCCAATCTGAGATGACTATGAATGCTGCCCAACACAAAATCGTAAACTTAGTTAAAAATGTTGTTTTTTTTATTATTTTTTTGTAAAAATGCATTTACACTTAGGAAACACATGCGACAAAAGAAACATTTGACAGCTTCTCTTTACTAGACTTTTATAAGTTTTATCTTCTCTAAAAAAAATCCCACTTTTCACAATCGCGCCAAATTAATGTAATCAGTATTCGGCAGCACCTATATTTGTGAGCAACTATTTTCAAGGATGAAGCACACAAAGGCCAAAATTAGAACCAAAATATTTGATGAGCACCTTGAGAATTGATTGAGAATTCATGCTCCATCCATCCAACCAGATATTGATGCCTTAGTTTATCAAAAAGAGTGTCAAATATCGCACTAGTTTTGTGTTGCCAGGGCCGGCTCTACCACTAGGCGGAGTAGGCGGCGGCCTAGGGCGCACTGCCGCCCAGGGTGCCCAGCCGCTGTTGATCCGTCACTGCTTTGCATTGCTCACTCATGTCACTGGAGAGCCGTGGCTATCAGCACACCAGGGTGGTAAAATGAGGCGGGTCAAGAGGCACATGTGCAGGCCTGTGGACCACGGCTAAAGAAATAGGTAGAGAGGCGCTGCAAAAATCTCCACCTCCATCGAATACATGGACAGGCCAAAGGGGGGGGGGGGGGGCGGCATGAGGTTTCGCCTAGGGTTTTAAAAAATCCTTGCACCAGCCCTGTGTGTTGCACTCTGAGGCCCGGTTCACATTGGTGGGACAATCACTCTGACTTTGAGAGCACTAAATTAATGTTTATCTATGAAAGCAGTCTTAACTGGTGCTACTTTGTAAAAGGTTCATGCACTATTTTGGTCAGACTTCTGTCCGATTTCAGCCCATAGAATTGCATGAAAGTCGCATCCAAGTCAAATGAGCATCTTAACATGCGATCATGAGACATGCAACTTGTGCCCTGAGGCAATGTTAGCAATGCAAAATGTATTGAAAAAAAACCAGTGTGGGGTCCTTCCCTAGTTCCATACCAGACCCTTATCCAAGCATGCAGCTCGGCAGGCCAAGAAAGGGGTGGGGGACGAGTGAGCGCCCCTCCCCCCTCCTGAACCATACCAGGCCACATGCCCTCATAATGGGGGGGTGCTTTGGGGTGGGGGAGTTCTGCCACCCTGCCCCAAAGTACCTTGTCCCCATGTTGATGGGGGACAAGGGTCTCTTCCCCACAACCCTGATGTAAGGAGGCATGCTGCTGAGCCTGGGACACCTGATGTAAGGAGGCATGCTGCTGGGTCTGGGGACACCTGATGTAAGGAGGCACGCTGCTGGGTCTGGGGACACCTGATGTAAGGAGGCACTCTGCTGGGCCTGGGGACACCCTGATGTAAGGAAACATGCTGTTGGGCCTGGGGGCACCCTGATCATAAGGAGACACTCTGCTTGGCTTGGGGACACCTGGTGTAAGGAGGCACTCTGCTGGGCCTGGGGACACCCTGATGTAAGGAGGCATGCCGCTGGTCCTGGGGACACCCTGATGTAAGGAGGCACGCTGCTGGGCCTGGGGACACCTGATGTAAGGAGGCACGCTGCTGGGCCTGGGGACACCCTGATGTAAGGAAGCATGCTGTTGGGCCTGGGGACACCTGATGTAAGAAGGCACTCTGCTGGGTCTGGGGACACCTGATGTAAGGAGGCACGCCGCTGGGCCTGGGGACACCCTGATGTAAGGAGGCA
>BLSH010559892.1:183448-199181 GCA_018402905.1 Glandirana rugosa
GGGTGATGGACAAAGGGTCGTCCTCGTACCAAATGGTAGTGATACACAGAGACACCTACGTAAGTGGGGTCTAGTCCTCACACGGGCGTGTCCTCGGGGGTATCGTGTGTCGAACGATTTCCCCGTGGACCTCATTATTCCTCACCTCTCGTGGTCGTCCCCTGAGGTTTTCTTTTCCATTCCCTAACGTGTCTCGTAACATTCCCTAACGTGTCTCGTCCATTCATATTGTGGAAAAAATAAAATTGGTGAACGGCTGACAGTTGGCGTGCCGCTGTTCTACCGAACTGACCTCCGTTCTTTCACTGTGGGGGGGGGGGGCATCGGGGTAGCCGGCGGAGATCGAGTCTGCCGCACCCGCTCCCTGGCCCCCCCGAACACAGTGAGCGTGCGGGCGCACCCACAGTGCATGATATCGCAGCTGCAGTCGTATGACGGTGTTTTGCGATATCAAGCCATCTTGTCGCCGTGCGGTTGACAGTCGGCAAGTGGTTAAAATAAAAAAGGTGTTATACTTACCTGCTCTGTGCAATCCCTTACAATGCTCTGTGCAATCCCTTACCTTTTCTTTTGGAGTCCCCTGCTGGTGCTCTCCACTCCTTATTACTCCAGGTGCCCCTTTAGCAAGCTGTGTGCTATGGGGGCTCCTGTGCGGGCACACTCCTGATCTGGGGTGAATGCATCCACAGAGACACATAGTGATGGTAAACCATGCTCCTGCTGGGAAACAGGTAGTGGGCATTTTTTACCTTAATGCATAGAATGCATTAAAGTAGAACTAAAACTGTTTTTTCATTTTGGATAGAGTAAGGGAGGGTTAAAACCCCTGCCAGTTTTTTTTTTCCGCCACCCTTGTCCCATTACGGAAATTGACTCTATTACTTTTCTGGCGACAACCCAAAATGTGGGATTTTCTTTTACTTTCACTTTCAATGATAATGGTAAACAGGACAAATAGGATGAATCTCCCTAATGGGAGCACAGATGGCAATAAGAACTGACAAGTGCTGTAATCCCTCTGCACTCTATCCCAAACAAAAAAAAAGTTTTTTGTTTAGCTATACTTTAAGGTAAAAAACCTTTAGGCTGGGTTCACACTGATGCAAATTGGATGTGGGTTCCCTCTCATTGCCGGTTCACACAGCTCCGGGGCGGCCGCGGTCTGCACTGGAAAAGGGTCCTGTGCATCTTCTGGTCCTGATTCGCACCTGAAATGGAGAACAAGAACGCCTTGAAACACCTGCTGTGAGCCACGAGCCACAGCTAGTGTGAACCCAGCCTTAAACTTTAGAACCACTTTAATCTCTATTGTGGAATAATGCAGTAGGAAGTGTTACTCTGTAGAATCTGAAGAGTGTTCCCATTGAAGAGTATTCCTGTAGGAGAATGTTTCCAATGAAGAGTGTTCCCAAAGGAGATTGCTCGTAATGAACAGTCTTCTTGATGAAGAGTGTTACCGAAGGAGCGTGCTCTTGATGAAAAGTGTTCCCTACGAAAAGTGGTCGCGGAGGAGAGTTTTCCTAATGAAGAGTGTTGCCGAAGGAGAGTGCTCCTGATGAAGAGTGTTCCCAATGAAGAGTGCTCACGGAGGAGAGTGTTCCCGGAGGAGAGTTTTCCTGATGAAGAGTGTTGCTGAAGGAGCGTGCTCCTGGTGAAGAGTGCTTCCTCATGAAGAGTGTTCATTTTTTCTATTGATTTCTATTGGTCACAATAAGAGGGTGAACCGCAGAACCCCCTTTCATCAGGGTTGCAATATTATTATTACTATTCAGGATTTATGTAGTGCTAACAGTTTACGGAGCGGTTTACAATGTAAAAGGGAGACAATACAGTTACAATACAATAAAATACAAGAAGATTAAGAGGGCCCTACTCAGAAGAGCTTACAATCTAATGGGGTGGGGCCAGAGGCGTAACTAGAACCTTCAGGGCCCTGGTGCAAGAAATTATGAAGGGCCCCCTGACCCCTGGCCAGGGCCCTTCCCTCTTCCCACTGATCCTGGGGCCCTTTACTCCTATCGTGGGTCCCTTTATTACAGTACTACAGTGGGGCCCTTTCACAAGTTCTGCAGCAGGCCCCAGGGGGACCAGAGAAGCACACAGGGGCCCTGGGAACAACAGAAGACAAGTAAACTGGATAGAGGAAAATGGAGGAGATTGGGTCCTCTAAATGCCACCCCCGCCATCCCTCCTATACAGGTGTACAAGGGAGGCACATGGGCCCTCTGGACCATGGGGCCCGGTTGCAATTGCAACCCCTGCAACCCCTATCGTTACGCCCCTGGGTGGGGCAGGTGGTACAAAAGGTTGTAACTGTGGGGCACGAGCTGATGGAAGTGGTAAAAGATTAGTTGGAGGTGTGATAGGCTTCCCTGATGTGATGAATTTTCAGGTAATCGCCTGATAGCAGCTAGAGTAGGAAAGAGCCTGACAGGTTAAGTGAGAGAGTTCCAGAGGATGGGAGAGGCTCTGGAGAAGAGCATGGGAGGAGGAGACAAGGGAGCTTGAGAGTACAAGGTCTTGAGAGGAGCGCGGAGGACGGTTTGGGTGATATTTGGAGACAAGATAGGTGATGTAGCTCGGGGAGTTGTGAATGTCTTTGTATGTTGTGGTTAGTATACCAGAATATACCAGAAATATATACCATCTATGTCTACAGGCTATACAGGCTGACTGTCTCAGGGATCTCATTGGGGCCCCAGGAGGAAGTAGTGAGGAACCACACTATAGTGATCATTTGATTTATTGGGAACCTCCACCAGTCTTGGAGCCCAACGCTCCTCTAACACAGGAAACTCATTCCAAAATTAGTCACACAGAGACGTCTGGGGTGAGATAATCTTAGTAAGTCATGTTGAATGGAAAAGTTAGAAATATTAGGCATGAACGTTAAGGCTGGGTTCACACCATCTGTGGCCGCGGCTCGTGTTTTTTCCTGAATTCGGACCTGAAACGGAGCCAAAGAAGCACAGGAGCCTTCTGCAGTGCATTCCACGGCCACCCCGGAGATGTATGAACAGGCTCCATTGACAGCCGGTCACAATCTCATGCAAATTGGATGCGGGAAAACCCGCATTCAAGTCGCATAAGTGTGAACCCAGCCTGAGTGAATCAAGCGTTGTATCTATCTCCTCTCTCTTCATGGATATTACTGTATCCTGCAGGAGGGCACTAACTCTGCATGGAACCTGCACCGGGGAACACGGAATCGGAATAGGAAAACGGTTATTACTCCGAGAGGAGGTCGGGGAAGTCGGCATTCAGGTCATGGAGCAGATTAAAGCGACTTTGGACCCCAAGAACCTCATGAACCCAGGGAAAGTTGTCTAAAGAGGATTGATACCATGCTGTGAGTTCTACACTGTGAAGCACTTTATATGTTGAAGTCTGACGAGCAATCTTTGTATCGACCACTCCAATGTGTGTTCAATAAACTGTGATATGACATCAGAAATCTTCCCCAGATATTTGTAATTTTCAAGAAATCCAATTCCTGCCACTGCATGCTCTCTACTAATCACTATCACAACACTGCTCATAGTGAAGTGTGGAGTAGTAGTAGTGTTATACATATCCACTTGCCGCCAAATCATGTACATGTACGTGATTAGCTTCAAGTGGTTGTACCGGGGTTATGGATGCAGCTGTATGCCATAACCTTAGAATTTTTTTTTCAGCCGGCGATGATCTTTCATCTGAAAGTAATCCCAGCAGCTGACTAGCTGCTGAATTACATTTACAGGTGGCGGAAGGGGGCACCACCCCCTCAGCGTGATCGGGGAACCTGGTATCTGATCTGGCAGTGCCGCTGGGTTATCATAGAGCTAGCAGGGGACCGGAAGGTCCCCAGCTACCTCTATGGTCTAGGAGATGTCACTTCTGGTTAGGGCAGATGTACACACTGCCATTCCAGTTTTTTTTTTCTCTCGAAAGCATGAGATCAATGGTTTTTGATCTCATGCTTTCTAGGGTAGAGGAGAGCCTTCTAGACCCTAGATGTCATGCCTTTTTTCTATCAAGGGATGTTTACATTTCTTGTGATAGGAATAAACGCAAAAAAATAAAGTAAAGGGACAGGGAATAAATAAAAAAAATTAATAAAATAAAATTTTTAAAAAAATATATATTTTAAATTGCTTCCCGTGCTTGTGCGCAGAAACAAACGCATATATAAACGGTGTTTGCACCACACATGTGAGGTATTGCCGCGAATGTTATAGCAAGAGCAGTAATCCTAGCTCTAGACCCCCTCTGTAACTCTAAATTGGTAACCTGTAAACATTTTTAAAGCATCACCTATGGAGACTTTTAAGTATCGTAGTTTGTTGCCATTTCATGAGTGTGCGCAATTTTAAAGCGTGACATGTTAGATATCTATTTTCTCGGCGTAACATCATCCTTTATATTTTACCAAAAAATTAGGTATATATTGTGGGGTTTTTTTTGCATTAAAATTAATTTAAGTGTATTTTTTCCCAAATACTGTGTGATATAGAAAATTGCAACCACCATTTTCTACTCTAAGGTCTTTCCTAAAATATATATATAGTATCTCACAAAAGTGAGTACACCCCTCACATTTTTTGTAAATACTTTATTCTATCTTTCCATGTGACAAAACTGAACAAATGACACTTTGCTACAATGTAAAGTAGTGAGAGTACAGCTTGTATAACAGTGTAGATTTGCTGTCCCCTCAAAATAACTCAACACACAGCCATTAATGTCTAAACTGCTGCCAACAAAAGTGAGTACACCCCTAAGTGAAAATGTCCAAATTGGGCCCAAAGTGTCAATATTTTGTGTGGCCACCATTATTTTCCAGCACTGCCTTAACCCGCTTGGGCATGGAGTTCACCAGAGCTTCACAGGTTGCCACTGGAGTCCTCTTCCCCTCCTCCATGACGACATCACAGAGCTGGTGGATGTTAGAGACCTTGCGCTCCTCCACCTTCTGTTTGAGGATGCCCCACAGATGCTCAATAGGGTTTAGGTCTGGAGACGTGCTTGGCCAGTCTATCACCTTTACCCTCAGCTTTTTTAGCAAGGCAGTGGTAATCTTGGAGGTGTGTTTGGGGTCGTTATCATGTGTTGGAATACTGCCCTGCGGCCCAGTCTCTAAAGGGGGGGATCATGCTCTGCTTCAGTATGTCACAGTACATGTTGGCATTCATGGTTCCCTCAATGAACTGTAGCTCCCCAGTGACAGCAGCACTCATGCAGCCCCAGACCATGACACTCCCACCACCATGCTTGACTGTAGGCAAGACACACTTGTCTTTGTACTCCTCACCGAGTTGGTGCCACACATTTAACTTTGTCTCATCAGACCACAGGACATGGTTCCAGTAATCCATGTCCTTAGTCTGCTTGTCTTCAGCAAACTGTTTGCAGGCTTTCTTGTGCATAATCATTAGAAGAGGCTTTCTTCTGGGACAACAGCCATGCAGACCAATTTGATGCAGTGTGTGGCGTATGGTCTGAGCACTGACAGGCTGACCCCTCCCTCATCCCTTCAACCTCTGCAGCAATGCTGGCAGCACTCATACGTCTATTTCCCAAAGACAACCTCTGGATATGACACTGAGCATGTGCACTCAACTTCTTTGGTCGACCATGGCGAGGCCTGTTCTGAGTGGAACCTATCCTGTTAAACTGCTGTATGGTTTTGGCCACCGTGCTGCAGCTCAGTTTTAGGGTCTTGGCAACCTTCTTATGGCCTAGGCCATATTTATGTAGAGAAACAATTATTTTTTTCAGATCCTCAGAGAGTTCTTTGTCATGAGGTGCCATGTTGAACTTCCAGTGACTAGTATGAGAGAGTGAGAGCGATAACACCAAATTTAACACACCAACTCCCCATTCACACCTAAGACCTTGTAACACTAATGAATCACATGACACTGGGAGGGAAAATGGCTAATTGGGCCCAATTTGGGCATTTTCACTTAGTGGTGTACTCACTTTTGTTGCCAGCAGTTTACACATTAATGGTTGTGTGTTGAGTTATTTTGAGGGGACAGCAAATTTACACTGTTATACAAGCTGTACACTCGCAACTTTACATTGTAGCAAAGTGTCATTTCTTCAGTGTTATCACATGAAAGATCTAATAAAATATTTACAAAAATGTGAGGGGTGTACTCACTTTTGTGATATACTGTATACATATATATGTATGTGTATATATACACATACACCTTTTCTGCAAGCAATCTGGTCCCGTCTCCAGCAGCAGATGCTGTGTAGAGGAGAAAGCCGACATTCGTCGTAAGGGATACCGGCAGTGAAGCCTTTCGGCTTCACAGCCAGTTCTCTACTGCACATGCGCTTTCTAACTGGCCTAGCGGCGGAGGAAGGAGGCCGAACTTCAGAGGGACCTCGCAGCGGCGGAGTATCCTGAAGTGTAGACGGGTACCTGTCAAAAACAGGTACCCATTGCCCGCTCCCCCCTGAAAGGTGCCAAATGTGGCACCAGAGAGGGGAGGAAGCAGATAAGCCGAGCTTCCACTTTTGGGTGGAACTCCGCTTTAAGTAGTAGTGGAGGGTATGGACTATGCAGTATGGACTTATGGACTGTGGAAAAGTTCAAACACTGCAGCACTCAAACTGTTACACAACAATGGTGTCACAACCCGTAATGCTTCTTCTGATGCAGCCCTCCTCAGACTGGGAAATCTCCAAAAGAACTGTAAAAACACACAGGCGGGCACAAACGCCTAGTGCATTACCACCACCAATGTTTATTGGATCCAAAAGACAAGAGCATACTCACCAACACAAAAAGGAACAGGTGTATCAAACACAACTCCAGCCATAGGTGATGTCACCTGACCATGTATGCCAAAGATGGAAGGCTAACGCATTTCAAGGGATGTGTCCTTTTCTTCAGAAGGGGGAAGTCCCCCGAAACGCATTAGCCTTCCAACTTTGGCATACATGGTCAGGTGACATCACCTATGGCTGGAGTTGTGTTTGATACGTCTGCTCCTTTTTATATTTGTGAGTATGCTTTTGTCTTTTGGATCCAATAAACATTGGTGGTGGTGGTAGTGCACTAGGTGTTTGCTCCCTTCTGTGTTTTTACAGTTCCTATGGATTGTGGGATATCTACTATGGGATTTGTGCAACTAACATGCACTGCATTTTACAAACAAAAGTGAGAGAGAAAAGGAGAGGTTGGAAGCTCACAGAGGACATTGCCAGAAGGCAGAAAAACATAGTAAGAAACCATTTATTGGGGAATAGATTACAGGACATTCAATGTTGGATGTGTATGGAGAACACACAGATCTTTGTACTTTGAATAGTTTGTAGACCCCATACACACACACTGATTGGTTCAGACAGGGAAGGGGTAGGATGGTGGAGGGGAAACACAGGGGAGAGGTAGGATTTCTATGAAATATATGGGTGTGTGCGTGTATATAGATGTAGCCGACAGTGGACTACAGTTACCTTGTCCAGCAGACAACCTCCGTGATTGTCCCTCTAGGGCTGGGTGCCAGTAACTGACCTCATATCTTTGAGTCAAGCAGAGAGGATTGTGGGACTAGTAGTCTTTTGAGCAGACACTATGATGCTGTGGAATGGCTTCTGGCCTACACATCCCAGAGGGCCCTCTGCCATACAAACAGGTCACTGGGAGGAGCTATAAAAGGGTGATCAGACCCGCCCCACCCTCTCTTCTTCCTGGGCTCCATTAAGTGAACACCTCTCCGCTGCCTGCAGGAGGGTTGCGGCCTACCACGCGGCAATCCAGTGACTCAAGCCCGGCCCAGGAGGGCCCAACTCTGGTTTCTGTACGCGAGACATCACCGCAGCATCACCTCATCTGACAGATCCATCGATTGCCCCCTTCTAGCAGCTGAATGGTGATCGCTGTTCGTTTTGCAGAAGGACGTCTCACCCAGAATCGCTGTTCGGGAGGTTCCTATTGGGCTCTTCGGTTGGTGAGAGGGCTACTGCCCGTCAGTTGCAATCCCTGATTTGTTATCTTGCTTGGACACTCAATGGTGTATTTAGGTTTTGTGCTGCCCTAGGCCTGACTAAACCCATGCCCCCCCCCCCCACAGTTGCGGAATGCTGGCTGCCCGCACGGCAACTCATTGCTTGGGGTCCGCCGCCTGGGCCCTTCAGGATGCCCAGACCCCCACATATGTATGGGCTGTCCTTCTCTGATGGCGGCCCTGCCTGTATTATCATACCGGCAGCACTAAAAGTGCAAGCAGGCGGGGACTCTTTTCGTGCCGCCCCCCCTGCAAAGTGCCGCCCTAGGCCTTGGCCAAGATACAGCGTTGTGGACACTGTGTACAGACACCTTGCTCATGGAAACACAATGATGCATTACACAAGACACTGTACATAGACATCTATTCACGGAAGTACTTTAAGGAATACCAACACCTAGTGCAAACTGTTCTGCTTACCACCACATCACTGTGCCATACTTTGAATAAAAATTAAAGAGCTCCATCTGCCGATGAAGATCACTGCAGGCCTGCCATCTGGACAGTGCTGTTACCATCAATTAAAGGGTCCCTATCCTATTTTTTCTGGTCTCCCATTAGGACATAAAGGTTTAACCACTTGCCGATCAGCTCATGGAGATATACTGTGACAGGTTGGCTCTCCTGCGTGAACCAACGTACCTATACGCCGGTCCGTGCATGTGAGATTGTGGCCGCATGTGCGCCGCGGGAGCGGTGGACTCGATGTCCACTGGCAACCTGCGATGGCCTTATATAGAGGCCGAACAGGGATCTGCCTATGTAAACAAGGCGGATCCCCGTTCCTGCCAGATGACATGACAGAGCTCTTCTGTTCCCAGTCATCCGGAACAGCGATCTCTGCCATGTCCCTGCCAGCCCATCCCCCTTACAGTTAGAACACACCCACCCTTGATCGCCCCCTAGTGTTAACCCTGCATTTTTATAGCACTGATCAATGTAATAATGTCACTGGTCTCCAAAAAGTGTAATTTGGGGTCAGATTTGTCCACCGCAATGTCGCAGTCCCACTAAAAATCACAAATCGCCACCATTAACAGTAAAAAAAAAATGTTTAAAAATAGAAAATCCATAAATATATCCCGTAGTTTGTAGATGCTATATCTTTTGTGCAAACAAATCAATATACGCCTATTGAAATTTTTTTTTTACCAAAAATATGTAGAATAATACATATTGGCCTAAATTCTCCTCTGACATCAACAAGGCATTTCACTGGATATTTTCTCTTATTTGGACAATTCTCTGTAAACCCGAGAGATAGTTGTGTGTGAAAATCCCAGTAGATCAGCAGTTTTTGAAATTTTCAGAGCAGCCCGTCTGCCACCAACATCCATGCCACGTTCAAAGTCACTTAAGCCCCCATTCACATTGGAGCCAATTATCATGTGATTTGACAGGTCAAATTGCAACCTATTGCTGGTAATGGCACTGATCAAATTGGTGTGCGCCGACTTTGTGGTGCCGAACCAATTTGAAAAAGTAATACATGCACTACTTTTGGCAATTTTTGGTGCGATTTAAATGTACATCTGTGCATGGAGCCGCACAGATGTCTTCAACGTTACGGCCTCATACACATGGACGTTTCTTAAAAAATAAACAAAACGTCGGGCCCGACGTCAAGGAAAAAAAAAATCGGCGTTTTTCGATGTTATGCACTGGTGTTAGTGAGGTCCATAGGCGTTTTTTAAAAATCATCCCTCTGCTATTTTTCAACCTAAAAACGTTGGCATCAAAAAACGCCGGTTAACGCCGGTGCAATATTAGTTAGCGTCTCTTGGCGTTTTGCGGCGTCGGCGTCAAAAAATGCCAAAACGTTACAGCCTCAGAACGCGATGGCCGTGGGTTCTACTTTCAGCTCACTAACGCGACGCCATCTACAGCTCAAAAACGCCGACATTTTTATGGGGCCATTGACTAACATGGAGAGCTGCAAAAAATGCTAGAAAACGCCGGCGTCAAAAAACGTCCGTGTGTATGAGGCCTAAACATAAAAAAGCGACAATTTTGAAAAAAAAAAAAAAAAACAATATTTCTTACTTTTTGCTAAAATACATATCCAAAAAAAAATATATATATATAAAAAAAAAATGTATTCATCAGTTTTGGCCAATATATATTCTTCATATTTTTGGTAAAAAAAAAAAAAAAATCGCAATCAGCGTTTATTGATTGGTTTGCACAAAAGTTGCCGCGTTTACGAACGATGAGAATTCATTTAGGCTAGGTTCACACTGCTGCGGTGCGAATTTTCTGCGAATTGAATACGATTGCGATGCGAGTTTTTTCAGTTCAGACACAAGTGCAATTTCTACCTGTGTTGGTGCGAAACTACTGCAAAGCTGGGGTTTTTGTTTTTATATTTTTTCGCAAGTCATCTCCAATAACAGAGGGTTCTATCAGGGCAGTTCACTTTGATGCGTTGCGAATCAAATCCATGAAGAAAAAGGGTCCTGTGCGAGTTCAATCCGTGTGCGTTGCCAATTCAGCTCCATAGACTACAATAGAACACGGATTGAAAATGCAATCTCCCATTCACATCACTGCGATAGCTTCTTTCTTTGCAGCAGATTCGCACCAACACAGGTAGAAATCGCACTTGTGTCTGAACTGAAAAAACTCGCATCATATGTGCAGCCCCTCCGTCTCCCCTCACTCCTAGCGATTTATAGACGGTCCCTCGCTGTCCCGCGAGATGATATTTGCAGACGGTCCCACAGTCCTCCCCCCTCGCGCGCTGGCTCCTCCCTCTCCCAGCATGCTCTGCGGATGTAACGGCCGCTGGGTTGGCCGTTGGAGCAGCTGACCGGAGGCCCCGCCCCCCGCCTCGCGGTGCTGTCATGGCGGATCCCGCGCAGTGTCCGGTCACGCCGAGCCGCCATGAGAAGAGTCTGGGGCTGCTCACCAGCAAGTTCGTGTCCCTGCTACAGGAGGCCGAGGACGGCGTGCTGGACCTCAAGGCGGTAATACCGGAGAGAGCCGTGTGTGCTCCGCTACGGCCTATGTGTGCGACACTGACCCTGCACAGGACCGTGTATAGCCGTATAGCGGGTTATCGGTGCGAGCGGCATTCCTTCCCATCGTTACTGCCCGTCCGCAATATTCCCTCCAACGAGTCCGAGCTACCCGCTGTCAGCTCACACCGCTACCGTATACACCTGTGTACGGGGGCACTGCCGTATATATCAGTGTAGAGGGGTATACAGTACTGCTCTATATACTGCCGTATATATCCTTGTATGTGAGCATTACCATGTGTGCCTAACCGGCTGTATATACCGATTTAATGTATGTGAGTGCTACCATATATAGGGGTGTAATATATATATATGTGTGTGTATAGTCCCTGCCATATATATACCTGTGTATGTGAGCATTCTGTATATCCATGTATAGAAATACTCTATATAACCTGACCATGTATGTGAGCTCTGTATACACTGTGTAAACCGCCATTACCATCCGTAAATAAATGTGTATGAGAGCATTGCCATGCATACCCATCAGCTGACACTGAGGACACCACCATAACTACCCGTCACCTGACCCTGAGGACGCCACCATAACTACACATCACCTGACACTCAGGACACCACCATAACTACCCGTCACCCGACCCTGAGGACACTACCATAACTACCCGTCACCTGACCCTGAGGACGCCACCATAACTACCCGTCACCTGACCCTGAGGACGCCACCATAACTACCCTTCACCTGACCCTGAAGACACCACCATAACTACCCGTCACCTGACCCTGAGGACGCCACCATAACTACCCGTCACCTGACCCTGAGGACGCCACCATAACTACCCTTCACCTGACCCTGAAGACACCACCATAACTACCCGTCACCTGACCCTGAGGACACTACCATAACTACCCGTCACCTGACCCTGAGGACACTACCATAACTACCCGTCACCTGACCCTGAGGACACTACCATAACTACCTGTCACCTGACCCTGAGGACACTACCATAACTACCTGTCACCTGACCCTGAGGACACCACCATAACTACCCGTCACCTGACACTGAGGACACTACCATGACTACCCATCACCTGACCCTGAGGACGCCACCATAACTACCCGTCACCTGACCCTGAGGACACCACCATAACTACCCATCACCTGACGCTGAGGACTCTACCATAACTACCCATCACTTGACACCGAGGATGCTACCATAACTACCCGTCACCTGACACTGAGGACGCTACCATAACTACCCATCACCTGACACAGAGGAGACTACCGTAACTACCTGACACTGAGGACACTACCATAACTACCTGACACTGAAGATGCTACTGTAACTACTCGTCACCTGAAAATGAGGACGCTGCCATAACTACCTGACACTGAGGATGCTACCCTAACTACCTGTCGCCTGACACTGAGAATACTACAATAACTACCTGACACTGAGGATGCTACCGTAACTAACTGACACTGAGGATAATACCGTAACTACCCGTCGCCTGACACTGAGGATGCTACTGTAACTACCCGTCACCTGACTCTGAGGACGCTACCATAACTACCTGACACTGAGGATGCTACCGTAACTACCCGTCATCTGACACTGAGGACACTACCATAACTACCTGACCCTGAGGACACTACCATAACTACCTGACACTGAAGATGCTACTGTAACTACTCGTCACCTGAAAATGAGGACGCTGCCATAACTACCTGACACTGAGGATGCTACCCTAACTACCTGTCGCCTGACACTGAGAATACTACAATAACTACCTGACACTGAGGATGCTACCGTAACTACCTGACACTGAGGATAATACCGTAACTACCCGTCGCCTGACACTGAGGATGCTACTGTAACTACCCGTCACCTGACTCTGAGGACGCTACCATAACTACCTGACACTGAGGATGCTACCGTAACTACCCATCACCTGACACTGAAGACACTACCGTAACTACCCATCACCTGACGCTAAGGACTCTACCATAACTACCCATCACCTGACACTGAGGACACTACCGTAACTGCCCGTCACTGGACACTGAGGACACTACCATAACTACCCGTCACTTGACACTGAGGACACTGCTGTAACTACCCGTCACCTGACACTGAGGACACTACCATAACTACACGTCACCTGACACTCAGGACGCTACCATAACTACCCGTCACCTGACACTGAGGACGCCACCCTAAATACCTGACACTGAGGACGCTACCCTAAATACCCATCACCTGACACTGAGGACACTACCATAAATACCTGACACCGAGGACGCTGCCCTAAATACCTTTGCTACAGTGTCTCTGGATTCCCTCTGTTCACCAATTGCAGAAAGGCGGCACATTACCCACAGCAACATACACTGTTATGGTACATGTCATCAGGTTGAAGAGGCCCCCCCCTCCGAGCGCAGGAAGCAGTTCTTTGTGGCATAAATATGTGCCACCTGACACTGCTACAAATACCTGGCACTGAGAATGCTACCGTAACTACCCATCACTTGACACTGAGCACACTACCCTAAATACCTGAAACTAGGGACGCTACCGTAAATACCTGACACTGAAGATGCTAACTACCGGTCACCTGACACTGAGGACACTACCGTAACTACCCGTCACCTGACACTGAGGACGCTACCATAAATACGCGTCACCTGACACTGAGGACGCTACCATAAATACCTGACATTGAGGACGCTACCCTAACCACTTCCATACCATGTGAATTCCAGCACTCCTCTCCTGGAATGTAAAAATCAGAATTTTTTTTGCTAGAAAATTACTCCGAACCCCTCACCATTTTATTCCCTAGGGAATAAAATGGTGGTCATTGCAACTATTTGTCACATGGTATTTGTGCAGCAATTTTTCAAACACATTTTCTTTCATGAATAAAAAAAAAACCGTAAAGTTAGCCCAATTTTTGTATAATGTGAAAGATGATGTTACGCCGAGTAAATAGATACCTAACATGTCACGCTTTAAAATTGCACACACTCGTGGAATGGCGCCAAACTTCTGTACTTAAAAATCTCCATAGGCGACACTTTAACATTTTTTACAGGTTACATGTTTAGAGTTGCAGAGGAGGTCTTGGGCTAAAATTATTGCTCTCGCTTTAATGCTTACGGTGATATATCACATGTGTGGTTTGAACGTCGTTTACATATGCGCGCGAGACCTACATATGGGCTCGCTTCTGCGTGCAAGCACGCGGGGATGGGGGCGCTTTAATATTTTTTTTTTTATATTGTTTGTTTTATTTTTACACTTTCCCTTTAAAAAAAAATATGTGATCACTTTTATTCCTATTACAAGGAATGTAAACATCCCTTATAATAGGAAAAGTGCGTGAGAGGTCCTCTTTATGGAGAGATGTGGGGTTTATAAGATCCCACATCTCTCCTCCAGGCTGGAAAGCCTGAGATAAAAAAAAAAAATATAACCGATCTCAGGCTTTCCCGCCGAGTCCCTGGCATTGTTTACTTCCGCAGACTCGGATGTGACGTCATAACATCGCGCCGAGGCCTCAGAGTCATAGAGATTGCCGGGGACCATTTGTCCCTCAATTTTCTCTATGGCTACCTACCGGCACCGGCAGATTCCTTCTCTGTGTAAGGGCAATTATAATACCTTGTATGCATTATATTTTGCCTGCGCTAATAAGCGCACTTTTCAGCTCTTTTGCATAATGCATTTGAGTGCCCTCGTTTTGAAGCAGACACAGACGCAGATTGCTTTTCTCACATGGCAGCTCGCAGGGATTGTCCTGCTGAGCTTTGCTTTCAGCCTTTATTTATACTGCTGGCTCGCTGATCGCAAGGACGAGCCGGAAGAAGTACCGCAGGGAGGAGTCCCATCCTGCCGCCTGTAAGAACGATCAAGCGGCTGAACAGCCACTATGAATGTTCTTATGGTGTAGGGAATCTCCAGCTGAAGAAAATTATGTCTGCAGGCATCATTCAGATATCCGCACTGAAAGCCAAGGACGTCATATGACGTTCAGCGGTATGGAAGTGGTTAAATACCTGACACTGAGGACGCTACCATAAATACCTGACACTGAGGACGCTACCATAAATACCTGACACTGAGGACGCTACCATAAATACCTGACACTGAGGACACTACCATAAATACCTGACACTGAGGATGCTACCATAAATACCTGCCACTGGACACTGAGTACGCTACCATATATACCCGTCACATGACACTGAGGACACTACCCTAAATACCCATCACCGGACACTACCATAAATATGTGTCACCTGACACTGAGGACACTACCCTAAATACCCGTTACCTGACACTAAGGATGCTGCCATAAATACCAGACCCTGAGGATGCTACCGTATATACCCGTCACCTGACACTGAGGACACTACCATACACACCTGACTCTGAGGACGCTACCATAAATACCTGACACTGAGGACGCTACCATAAATACCTGACACTGAGGACACTTCTGGATATGCCCGTCACCTGACACTGAGGACACTACTGTACATGCCCATCACCGAACACTGCCATATATATATATATATATATATATATATATATATATATATACACACACATACCTGACACTGAGGACGCTACCATAAATACCTGACACTGAGGACTCTACCGTATATACCCGTCACCTGGCACTGAGGACACTACTGTACATACCATCATCTGACACTGTTGTATATATCCGTCACCTGTC
>BLSH010559892.1:281377-303696 GCA_018402905.1 Glandirana rugosa
TCCTGTACTTGTGCATTAAACTGTGTTTAAACTTAAGCCAGGGGGATTCAGTACTGAGTCCGGGTGATTAGCTAGGACTTGGTTGTTCAGAATTTCCTCCTGTATGGCCATGTGCATATGTACATGTATATACAATGTTAGTTAAAGTAAACCCAAGAATAATTACGTAACCTGTGTCATAGTGTCTGTTAAGTTGCACCATCAACTATGTCTGAGCCCAGAGTGCCAAGGGGCTTGGAGAGTTTGCAAGGTCAGGGCAATGCAGAGGAACCCGAAATTCTAAGCAGCCCTCCAGGGGGCAGTGCTACATATAGTTTGTCATTTATGACACTATTTATACAGAGAGTGGTGTATCGATGAGTCAGAATAAAGTCTATAGGTCATAGATAAGGAGATATCTGATATAAATGCTGTTAATTTCTAAGGCTTAAGCTTATAAAAGACCAGTGTGTACAGCAAGCTATAAACAGCACCATTCAGGCACCATTTAGCTCTAGGTTGGGGAGGTTAAACACAGATCCAGAAATACACCTTTAGGCTGGGTTCACACTAGTGCCAATTGGATGCGGGTTTCTCCGCATTCAATTCGCATGTCAGGAAACTGTGACCGGCTCTCTATGGAGTCGGTTCACACATCTTCAGAGCGGCTCTGGAGTGATTTGCACAGGAGTCCTATGCGTCTTTTGGTCCATTTCAGGTTTGAATTCAGCCCGGAAACCGTGAATGGGGACGCACCAAACCCCTGCTGGGAGCCTTTCCGTGCTGTGGTGTGAACCCAGTCTTAGGCTCCATGCACAATAGCTTAACCAGTTCACCTCTGGAAGGATTTACTCCCTTCATGAGCAGGCCATATTTTGCTTTTCACCACAGCGCTATTTTAACTGGTAATTACGCGGTCATGAAATTCTGTACCCAAATGAAATTTATAAAAAAAAAATTCACACAAATAGAGCTTTCTTTTGGTAGTATTTGATCACCTCTGCGTTTTTTATTTTTTATTATATAAACAAAAAAAAAAATCACAATTTAGCAAAAAAAAAAAAAAAAAATATTTTTTACTTTCTGCTAAAAAACATAAAATCCCATTTAAAAAAATTAAAAAGGACTTAGTAGGAAATGAACAAACAACAAGAACCCCTGTCACTGAAACTGTGTTGTTTACATTCAGAGAGCTGTATTCGGGGAATTTCAGAGCCGATCACCAGGTTTCAGCAGCCCATCATTGGTCGGGACGCGGTGATCGACATGTGCTGTGACAAAACATAGCACAAGCGGGCCGGAGGATGCGAGTGTGCCCCCTGCCCGAGCACACAGATCACGTACTAGGTACACGATCCAGCGCAAGGAGGCCACTTTGGAGGCGTACATCCTCGTAATGCAGTCAGCAGTTAAAAAACGCTGCCACTAGACGATTTTAGCATTTTGCCAGTGGAAGCAGCTAATGTTATGTCCATGCACATTGGGTAGTTTAACTGCTTGCCGACCGCTGATCGGCATTTGACGGCGACAGAATGGCTGCTTAGCGCAAATCGCCATCATATGACGGCGGCTGCGAGATTGCGCCTAGTGAGCGCGCTCACTGTGTTTGGGGAGGGCCAGAGAGATCGACTCCGCCGGCCACCCGCGATGCCCCCCCCCCCCCGGAGTGAAAGAACGGAGGTCCGTGTAAGTAAACACGGACCTCCGTTCTGTGAGGGGGGAAGGGCTGTGATCACAGCCTTCCTGTACACTTCCCTTCCCAAGCTAGGGCAGCCCACACACAGTTAGAACACGCCCAGGGAACACAGTTAACCCTTAGAGCGCCCCCTGCAGGTTAACCCCTTCACTGCCAATGGCATTTACACAGTAATCAGTGCATATTTATAGCACTGATCGCTGTATAAATGCCAATGGTCCCAAAAAAGTGTCAAAATAGTCCAATATGTCCGCTAAAATATCACAGTACTGCTAAAAATCGCTGATCGCCGCCATTACTAGTAAAAAATAAAAAAAATTTAAAAACCCCAGAAATTAATTCTCATCATCCGTAAACGCGACCACTTTTGCGCAAACCAATCAATAAACGCAGATTGCGATTTTTTTTATCACAAATATGAGGAAGAATATAAATCGGCCAAAACCGATGAAAAAAAATGTTTTTTTATATTTTTTTTTTGGATTTGTATTTTAGCAAAAAGTAAGAAATTTGGGTTTTTTTGCAAAATTGTCGCTCTTCTTTTGTTTATAGCGGCGATCAGAAATGACGCAGCGGTGATCAAATACCACCAAAAGAAAGCTCTATTTGTGGGAAAAAAAGGACGCAAATTTCATTTGGGTACAACGTCGCACGACCGCGCAATTTTCAGTTAAAGCGACGCAGTGCCGAATCGCAAAAAGGGCTCCGGTCCTAAAGCTGGAAATCCTTCCGGGGCTGAAGTGGCTAGAGGCGTTTTTTAAGCTCAGCGCTTAGACACAGAAAGAAAAACCCTTCTGTTTTGCGTTTTCTTCTACCCGAAAAAAAAAAACCACAAAATGTTCCTAAACGCTAGTACAAAAAACACTCAAAATGTGCTTGCCGTTTTTTTTTAAAGCTAGTGTGCATGGAGCCTAAATCTGGAGCTGTTTCCTGTGGTCATTTTTTGTCTTCTGAGTTAAATGGAGCCCAGTGTCAGTCAATCTGAAACACTGAGAACATAGGTGTCACAAACATGTAATGGCATAGAAAGCACTGCTCCCTGCAACATTGAGGACCACCCATCTTTAGGTGAACATCAAAGATGCTGATTGTCACTTCAGCCCCGGAAGAATTTCCCAGTTTAGGACCAGAGCACTTTTTGCGATTCGGCACTGCGTCGCTTTAACTGACAATTGCGCGGTCGTGTGACGTTGTACCCAAACGAAATTTGCGTCCTTTTTTCCCACAAATAGAGCTTTCTTTTGGTGGTATTTGATCACCTCCGCATCATTTCTGATCACCGCTATAAACAAAAGAAGAGCGACCATTTTGCAAAAAAAAAACAAATTTCTTACTTTTTGCTAAAATACAAATCCAAAAAAAAATATAAAAAAACATTTTTTTCATTGGTTTTGGCCAATTTATATTCTTCCTCATATTTGTGATAAAAAAATTGCAATCGCCGTTTATTGATTGGTTTGCGCAAAAGTGGCTGTGTTTACAGATGGTGAGAATTCATTTCTGGGGTTTTTATTTTTTACTAGTAATGGCGGCGATCTGCGATTTTTAGCGGTACTGCGATATTGCAGCGGACATGTCGGACATTTTTGACACTTTTTTGGGACCAATGACATTTATACAGCAATCAGAAATTTAAATGTCCAGTGATTACTGTATAAATGTCATTGGCAGCGAAGGGGTTAACTGTGTTCCCTGGGCGTGTTCTAACTGTGGGGGGGTTGGGCTACCATGGGTATGAGAGATCTAACTGATCCCAGTGACAGGGATCAGTAGATCACTCATGCCCCCACTAACAGAGCGGGGAACCGGCGTGTTTACATCAGCGGTTCCCGTTCTGTGCCTGTGGCCACTCATCGCGGCTCGCCAGCGGACAACGGGTCCGCCAAAGCCACGGGCACACTCCTCAGGAGTGTGTTGAAGCCTGCTAGTTGCTTGTTGATAGTGACAGTCACCACTCCGTCCTCATATTGCACCTACATTTTCCTTTAACACTAAAAAAGCCATGCTGGAAGCTTGCTGAGACCATTCCAAATGCTTTGCAGAATCTTGTGAACCAGACTGGGAAAATGATAAATCTCCACTTTTGTCTTTTATTTAGGGAACTAAGAGAGCAGCTTCAGCCGGAACTCCTAAACCTGATCAGACAGCAGAGACTCCACTTTCTGTGTGAAGGCACCAAGTTCAGGAAGGTCAGCAGTCGACGGAGGCAGGGTAAATGCTGGCACAGGGGACACTGCCAGAGCTTGGAATTTACTAAACTCCAGTTTGATCTATTAACCACTTAAATACTGGGCACTTTTACCCCCTTCCTGCCCAGGTTTCAGCGCTGTCGCACTTTGAATGACAATTGCGTGGTCATGTGACACTGGTTTTTTTTTCACACAAATAGAGCTTTCTTTTGGTGGAGTATAATCACCACTGGGTTTTTTATTTTTTGCAAAATAAACAAAAAAAAGGCTGAACATTTAAAAAACAAAAAGCAAATAAATAGTCTTCCTTCATAAATGTAGGCCAAATTGTATTCTGCTACATTTCTTTGGTGAAAAGAATCCGAATGTATATTCTTTAATCTGTAGGAAAGTTATAGAGTCCACAAACTATGGTATATATCTGAAAATTGATTAATCCTGATGTACTGACAGCCTATCTCATTTCTTGAGGCTCAAAAAATGCCAGGGCAATACAAATACCCCCCAAATGACTACTTTTTAAAAGTAGATTTTCTGAGATAATTAGTAAGAGGCATGGCACGGTTTTTGAAGTTGTAATTTTTTGTCGCTTTTTTTGGAATTTTCTTTTTACATACTGTCACCAATGCAGTACAGCATCACTCCATAACTACTGTGGTGGCAACCAGGGACCCTGACTGGTGACAGTATGTAAAAAAAAAATAATAATGTTAATATTTTTTTTAACCTTTTTTTAAAAAAATATACAGTATTTTCTTTTTTTTTTTTTAAATTTACATTTTTTTTTTACATACTGCGCCCAAAGCAATACAGTTACCATACTAACACTTTACCATCCTGGGGAGTTCATCAGGATTTTTTTTCTTTTTACATACTATGTTTGCTTACAACAGTGAATTTCACTGCTATAAGCAAATATTTTTACTGAATGACAGTGTGTAGACACTGTGGGGTTTATTTACTAAAGCTACATAGGGCAAAATGAGTCACAATTCTGCATAGAAACCAATCAGCTTCTAACCTCAGCTTGTTCAATTAAGCCTTGGCAATAAAAACTGGAAGCTGGTTTCTATGCAGAATTGTGACTACTTTTGCCCTCTCTAGCATTCGTAAAAAAAAAACCCTGTGTATTGTTGTGATTAGTTGTGATTGGTCACAGCTAATCACATGGTACAAATGGGCTGTGATTGGCCCAGTTTGTACCATGTGATCACTATGGCCAATCACAGCTAGCAACACAATTTTATACAATGAATGGCATGAAAGGAAACCAATCATTGTTTACAACTGTCATGTGGTCTGCTGTGATTGGTCACAGCGATCACATGACACTGGCCGGTACAGTGATCAGCAGTGGTGGCTGGTGAAATTTTAGGATGGGGGGGGGGCACCAGACCCCATCCTTCCTTTTTGACTCCTCCCACTTCTCATAAACCACACCCCTTTTAAATTTCACCCATTGTGTCAGGAGTATACTGCTCAGCATCACCAGATAGGGTATATACAGCACCACCAGATAGGATTATACATCATCACCAGATAGGGGTATACATCATCACCAGATAGGGGTATACAGCATCACCAGATAGGGTATATCCAGCATCATCAGATGGAATATATAGCATCACCAGATAGGGGTATACAGCATCACCAGATAGAGTATACAGTATCATGAGGCCATTGGAGGATAGGCAGACTGTGCTCCCAGCACAGCCAGAAAATTTACCATGCTGGGAAAGATGTGCTTTTTTTGCCTGGCATGGTCAGTTTAAAATAGGAAAGCAAGGGAAGTGGTGGTAGGATAACTAGGTATTTCACACAAAAGAAACAATACAAAGAGAACAGAATACCTTTTATTACAAGTACATGCCACAAACAGGCACATATCAGGAATATGAAATAATGGGGT
Organism: Glandirana rugosa; assembly: GCA_018402905.1. Classification (NCBI taxonomy): domain Eukaryota; kingdom Metazoa; phylum Chordata; class Amphibia; order Anura; family Ranidae; genus Glandirana; species Glandirana rugosa. The sequence goes on from BLSH010559892.1 coordinate 287,151, forward strand.
AACATATTCTTTAAACATTCCCCTACTCTATACAAAACTAGAAAAAAGTTCACTCTTCATACTACCTATTAACCATAAACTAAAGTAGCCCCTAGAAAAAAAACAAGATACTTCACCTTATCCACGCAAAGTATCCTTTGTTGAATCCCTACAGTCCCTATGGATATGGATAGCTTGGTGCCAATCTAGTGTCACACCAATTCCAATGTTTGCACAGTGTCTGGGGTGATAAAATACTCCTAGCAGTTCATGACTTCTGTTTTATTCCCCATTGACTTATTCATTGTGAAGATGTGTAATCCTCCTGGATTAGCAAATCTTTCCCTTATTCTAGATAAACTCTGGTTCTGCCGCCTATCCCCAAACCACAAAGTGCTGCACTACGGGGACCTTGAGGACAACATTGATAACCCTCCAATTGAAATGCTTGCATCAAAAAGTGAGTCCATTTCTACTATGATAAGCAGGGTTTTTTTTCAGCAGGAACACGAGGGAACGCAGTTCTGGCACCTCCAACACTGAATGTATTTTATGGCAAGGTATGCCGGAGGGTCTTTTGATGCTGGCTGCTTAGGAGTCTATGGTTGCTGGTGGGGATCTATTTTTGTGAGGGAGTCTATTGTTCCTGGGTAGGTATATTGTTATTGGCGGGGGGTCTTATTTTGCTGGGGGGTGGGGTAAATTGTTGCTGGGAGGGATCTACTGTTGAGGGAGAGGTCTATGGTTGCTGGCTGCTGGAGGGTATGTTGATGCTGGCTGCTGGGATATCTGTTGTTGCTTTTGGGGGTCCATTTTTGTTGGCATGGTATTTTGTTGCGGGGGTTCCATTGTTGCTAGGGGGGAGGTCTGTTGTTGTGTGGGGGATCTATTGTAGCTGTGGTGGGGTCTGTTGTTGCTGGGGAGTCTATTGTTCCTGGGGTGGGGTCTATCAAATTCAATACAAATTACTTAGTAGCACAAAATGATACTTGGTTCTGTATTCTCTGGGTAGGGGGTGGAGCCAAGAGACAGTGCTCAGAGGTGGGTAGGGGGCACAGATGAAGGGTGACTCAAAAGGGAGTTCTTGCACCTATTCTCTGAGAAAAAAAAGCCCTGATGATAAGTATGACGGGTGACGTGGGCTCACTCAAAACCTGGGGGTCTAAGTGAAAACTTGGTTATCAAGTAATGATAGGCTGGTTACCTAAGTGGCCCCCAAGATACTCTGCTGCAAGATGATATCAAGTCACCAGGGCCACCTCATCAAGGATAGAGGCATCAGGGATCAGGCAGAGATCGAAGCAGGCAGCAGTAATCAGAATAGCAGGAACAGGGCAGTCAGCAATGGGGAGAAATGATATGAGCAGATTCAGTATAGAGCAAGGCTAAGTACAATATTCGGACAAAGTAGGTAGCTGGGAAGAATTGTCAGTTTAAATACCCCCTTGGCCTGCATGCATGCCCAGTGGCAGGAATTCATTCCAATGCACACTCACTACGTGCACAACCTGCCATCCAGCAGGTACATGACATGACAGGATGGCCCAGGCAGCCCCTGGATGTACAGACACGAATCCTAGAGGAACTGAATCAAGAGGCGAGATGTGGAATATAGGAAAAGAATATATTTTAATGAGGTTGAGAGGTGACAGATTGATGTGTGAGGGGGAGGTGGGTTGTATACTGCGGAGGTGACAGATTATTGGGGTGTGTGTGGGGCAGGGCCAGGACAAGGGGTGGGCAGGAGGGTCGGCTGCCCTGGGCGCAATGATTTATAGCAGGGATGGGGGAATCCTGACCCTAACCCTAAAGGAGAGGGAGGCGCAGTTTGGCATATTTGCCCTGGGCACTGGATGACCATGTCCCGGCAGTGGTGTGGGGGGACTGTATACTGAAGAGAGGACAGATTATTGGTGTTTGTAGGGATTGTATAGATTGTACATTCAGGAGGTGACAGATTATTGGGGTGTGTGGGGCGACTGTATACTGAGGAGGTGACAGATTATTGTTGCGGGGGTGCATAGTGAAGAGGTGACCGATGCTTTTATTTTTTTCTTAGTTGCAGTTGCAGATATAAAATATATTCTGACAGGAAAGGATTGTCCTCACATAAAGGAGAAAAGCTCAGGGAAGCAGAATAAGGTGAGTTCTCTGTATATATTTAGCATGCTTCTGATTCTATGTCATTTGGTTTTCATACTAACATCGATTAATCTGTTCAGCATTTTGCCATTTTATTTCTACACTGCTCTGCTGTAGATCATTTCTATTACACTTTCTGTCATTGGAGCACCAGCCCAGGAGCTGATTGATTAGTTGATACTTGCCAAACTGTAATTTTCCTTTTCCTGCACAAAAACATGGCACTACACTTGTGGGTAAGCCCCGCCTCCAGGACCGGGACAAGGGGTGGGCAGGAGGGGTGACTGCCCTGGGCACAATGGTTTATTGCAGGGATGGGGGCACCCTGACACTAACCCTTAGGGAAGCAGGGGGCGGGGGATGGCATCTTTGCCCTGGGCGCTGGATGACCTCCTCTTATACCATAGGACCGACTACCCTAAACGTTTAAGCCCCACGCAGGTGTCTACATTCTAGTCACGATGCAAACTGTAAACAAGGGTGGGACTCTTATGCTGCCATACCTATGTGCCAGGAAAAGAAAGTTACTGATAGGTAATTTTTCAGCTTTCCTGGCACAAGTATTACAGGATGTAGCAAGGAAAACCAGGGAGGCGATGCAGAAAACATTTATTAGACATTTCACAGTCAGGGCTGGTGCAAGGAATTTTGACACCCTAGGCAAAATCTCATTTTGCCGCCTCCCCTTTGGCTCCACCCCTGACTCCACCCCTTTGCCCTGTCAATGTATACGATGGAGGTGGAGATTGTTGCAGAGCCTTTCTACCCATTTCTTTAGCCGTGGTCCACAGGCCCGCACTTGTGCCCCTGGATCCGCCTCATTTTACTGCCCTGGTGTGCTGCCAGCCACGGCTCCCCAGTGACATGAGTGATCGATGTAGAGTAGTGATGGATCAACAGAGGATGGGCGCCCTGGGTGGCAGTGGCGCCCTAGGCAGCTGCCTACTCGGTCTAGTGGTAGAGCCGGCCCTGTTCACAGTACTGAGAAGTACTGGAGAACTCTCATGAGCTGCACCTTTGTCAGAGATACCAGGTTTACCTGATAATGGGACAAGAAGGTGCCATATGATTCTCAAGTCGCTGCCCTGCAGATGATTTTTGGTGGAACACTTTTTGCTGGTTGTAGCTTTCCCATTCTATGGCTTCTGTGAGGGTTGCACGAGTGCAGAGACAAAGCCCTTTGCAGGCAATTCTTATGACTCTTCCTCTGAGGAAGCCAAAGCACCTCAGTGGCGTTGCAGAGATGGAAGGTTGGAAGAAGGAATGGGATCTGCTGTCGTTGGCACTTGGTTAGCAGGCAGACCCTGAATGGACTCCTGGGCAGCCTGTAAAACATAGGCAATCACTTAAGGTCCTGGTCACAGGAAGCTTCTGCAAGGCATGCTTGGCAAGTTCTGTGACAGTGCCAGCTTTCCACATGCCAAACATTGGCCTCTTTAAGGACCACCCTGATGGGAACTGGAATGACTGGTAATGGAAACAATGACCAAGATAACTGTGCCCTTTGACCTCGAGGATGACCTTCTGTGTAAGGAGCTTTGAGACAGCTTGTGACTTCTGGGTGAGTGCTGATGATGTGGGCTCTGGCCAGCCAAAAACTGTCAACAGCCACAAAACTCCAGTTTTGCAATTACACATACTTACCTGCTGCCAGGCTCATCCACCTTACAAACCGCTCAGCGTTTGCTACACCCCTCTGCCAATCCTTCCATTGGCTGCTACTCAACCAACAAATGAATTCAAGATATTAACGATAACTTATAAAGCCACCCACAACCTGGCCCCCAGCTACATCGCTAACCTAGTCTCAAAATACCAACCAAATCATTCTCTTCGCTCCTCCTAAGACCTCCTGCTCTCTAGCTCCCTTGTCACCTCATCCCGTGCTCGCCTCCAGGACTTCTTCTGAGCCTCTCCCATCCTCTGGAATGCTCTACCCCAATCTGTCCGACTTTCTCCTACTTTGTCCACTTTCAGACGATCCCTGAAAACTCATCTCTTCAGAGAAGCCCATCTGGCCCCCACCTTACAACTGCGCATTTATCTTCTCCATCAGCACGTCCCCCACAGTTATTACCTCTTGTGTCTCTTGACCTTGCCTCTTAGATTGTAAGCTCTAATGAGCAGGACCCTCTGATTCCTACTGCATTAAAGTGTATTGTATTTGTACTTTCTACCCTCAAGTTGTAAAGCACTGCGTAAACTGTTGATGTTATATAAATCCTCTGTAATAATAATAATAATAATTCCCTTACCTATCACATCTATGGTGATCTATGACATGATTATCTATGACTTTGCCTGCTTTGCACTGCATTCCAGGCTATCAAAAGGAAGCTAATGCGACAACAAATAAAACTGCAGTGACCACATATAAAATATGCCTTGGGCAAAGTTAACACGAGAAGAGATTTGATGCTAACAGCAAATCAAGTAAAAGTAGCTAAAACTGTGAGACAACCCCCCCCCCCCCCAAAGTGTGTGCAGCCTCCATGTAGATAGTGTTCTGACTGGAACCCCAGTGCTGCAAGGCAGAATTGCTAATCATTATGTCACTGTGCTGCGCTAATTAAAGATGCAATGTCCCCCTGTACCTGCTGGGGAAAGTACCTTAAAAATATCAGCACATTCCCCTACTAAAACCAGTGCTCGGCTAGAAACCAAGGTGGCGTTCTTGAAGGGAAAGGGGGATGTTTCTGGCCTGTTAGTATGGAGAAGTTACTTTGAGCCGTAAGAAAGCAACAGTATCCTTTAACAAGATTGGATGCCCAAAGGTAGAGCACTTCCTGCTGCACGTCCTGGAAGTGATGTCATGCCACTGACATGCGGCCATTTTGTTGAAGGCCTTCCCAGAACAGCAGGCCTTTTCCTAGCCCAGCATAAAGGAGGAGAAATTTGCAGCCTAACCAGAAGAAACAGCAAATTGCCCCAATGTTTCACAGAAGAACCACAAGCACAGAAACAGCCTTAAAGTTAAAACCCCCTAACTTCTGTAGCCTGCCTCAGCTGACACCCTTTGAGGGAATCATGTGCTGGGCCCCCAAGACCACTAGAGCAGTGCTCTCCACATAAAAAAACAACATATAGAGGCTGTACAGTGGGGAGTGGGGACTTCGATCAGGAGAGGGGGAGAACCAGGGTGGCAGATAGGGATGGGCCAAACACCCCCCGGTTCGGTTCGCACCACAAAATGCAAACAGGCAAAAAATTTGTGCGAACATGCGAATAACAAGGGGGCCCCCAGATCCCAGCCCCCCCCCCATGTGAATGGGTAGGGGATGTACCCCTACCCATTCACCAAAAAAGCTGTGAAATGTAAAAAAAAAACAAGAGCCGGTTCTTGACAAGTCCTTTATTAAAAAATAGCTCTGTCTTCTCCCCGATCTGTCTTCTCCCGGTGCCGTCTCTCCCGGTGCCATCTTCACCCCGAGCTGTCTTCTACCGCACTGCTGTCTTCTTCCCCGCCACCTCTGTCTTCTTGCTCGCCGCTGGTTACCTTCTGAAAACAAAAAAAGACGCTCTTCTCCTGATGCTGTCTTCCTCCGTTGTGACGCCCCCTGCTTTCTGAGAAGCTCTTATGTAGCCATGGGGCATGGCCATCTGATGACATCACACAGAGAGCCCGCCCACTTGTGACATCACAAGGCTACATAAGAGATGTCAGACAGCGGGAGACATCAGAACAAAGGAAGACAGCACCAGGAGATGAGTTTCTTTTTTGTTTTCAGTGGGTAACCGGTGGCAAGCAAGAAGACAGCCGCGGTGAAGAAGAAGACAGCAGCGCAGGAGAAGACGGATCGGGGAGAAGACCGTGGGGTTCCCCTTAACCACTTCAATAGACTGTGATATATATTTACTACACTGACTGTACTATATATTCTCCACTGTATTATATATACTACAATTACTGCACTATATACTCTGAACTGATATATATATACTATGCGGACTGCACTATATACTCTGAACTGCAATATATATACTATACGGCTATACAGACTGAACAATATATTCCGAACTGTATTCTATATACCAGGGGTAGGCAACCTTCGAGAGATGGAGATCTACTTGAACAACACTGACAAAGTCAAAGATCACTGGGCACAGTGTGCCCCCCCCCCCAAAAAAAAAACCAAAACATTAAGACCGACCTCTTTTGTTTTGTAATAAGTGTTACAAAAGAGTGCTGGGTTTAGGAGTATGTTATGCAGAGAATTCAGGGTTCACAATTGTATTATGCTCAGAATGCAGAGATCAGGAGTGTGGTGCGGTCAGAATGCAGGGTTTAGGAGTGCATTGCGGTCAGAATGCAGGGGTTAGGAGTGCATTGCGGTCAGAATGCAGGGTTTAGGAGTGCATTGCGGTCAGAATGCAGGGTTTAGGAGTGTGTTGCGGTCAGAATGCAGGGTTCAGAAGTGCGTTGTGGTCAGAATGCAGGGTTCAGGAGTGCGTTGCGGTCAGCATGCAGGGTTTAGGAGTGGGTTGCGGTCAGAATGCAGGGTTTAGGAGCGCGTTGCGGTCAGAATGCAGGGTTTGGGAGTGCTTTGCAGGCAGAACGCAGGGTTCAGGGGGTGCATTGCGGTCAGAATGCAGGGTTCAGGGGTGCGTTGCAGTCAGAATGCAGGGTTCAGGGGTGCATTGCAGTCAGAATGCAGGGTTCAGGGGTGCGTTGTGGTCAGAATGCTGGGTTCAGAAGTGCGTTGCGGTCAGAATGCAGTGTTCAGGGGTGCGTTGCGGTCAGAATGCAGGGTTCAGGAGTGCGTTGCAGTCATAATGCAGGGTTCAGGAGTGCGTTGCGGTCAGAATGCAGGGTTCAGGGGTGCATTGGGGTCAGAATGCAGGGTTCAGGAGTGTGTTGCGGTAAGAATGCAGGGGTAAGTTGCGATCAGAATTCAGGGGTGCATTGCGGTTAGAATGCAGGGTTCAGGAGTGCATTGCGGTCAGAATGCAGGGATCAGGAGTGCGTTGCAGTCAGAATTCAGGGGTGCGTTGCGGTCAGAATGCAGGGTTCAGGAGTGCGTTGCGGTCAGAATGCAGGGGTACATTGCGGTCAGAATTCAGGGGGGAAGGTGGGGGGGTAATGTGAAGGGTGGTATAAGACACTGCTATGGGGGTGACCCTGATCATAACAATGTCCTCTGCCCCCTTCACATCAACCCCCCCCACATACACACAGTGGTATCCCCTGCCCCCCCATTGGCAGTAAACCCCCCTCCTTTTCTCCCACAGCACAGTACCTGTTTCACGGCGGAGACCGGGAGGCAGCGAAGTTCTGGACAAAGGGGCGGGAGCTGGCAGTGACTTTTCATATTAGCAAGCTGGTGATTGGTTGCTTAGGACCACCCTATGTGCTAGCAACCAATCACCAGCGGTTTAACAATAAGTTTGTTTGGCCAGCTCCTCCTCCCGCCTTCTGTCCTAATCTGTGCGTTCTCCCAGTCTCCGCTGCTCACTGATCACAGTGGCAGAGGAGGGAGGGAGAGAGTGACAGCGTGCGGAGCCGTGTAGGAGGCTTGAGGCTGGGAGGGGAGACGAGGACCGGGACATTGAAGGCGGGGGTCGGCGGCGCAGGAACCTGTTCGCCATCCACCTGTCACCTGCTGGCGGTCGACAGGTGGACCGCGATCGACGGGTTGTCGACCCCCGCTATATACTATGGGGACTGGACTATATAAAATTGTAATTACATGCCCCAATTAAACAGGTGCAGAACATTGGGCCTTTGGTGTTGGTGGTGCCTTAAACCAAAAATATTGTTGGAAGCTAGCATCATGAAGATTCAGGAATAGGATAGGCACTTAGGCAGCATAGGCAGTCTTCAAGGGATCCCAGATCCCTAGCAAAATCAATCAGTTACATCAGCATCAGGGGTTTGATAGCAGCTGATAAAGGACTGATTCATTTTTATAAATGTGAGCCTATTAAGGGAGTCTGTGGACAGGCGCATTCTTTGATCCATTACAAACCCTGCAGCAGCACTGAATGTCCATTCAGAAAGCACGTGGCTGCCCTTAAGCTGGCCCCTGGAGGACATCCTGCCTCATTGGAGTTGTGCCTCCTCCTCTCTTCTCTCAGGCACCCAAGTACAGTCAGTGACCTCATCATCCCCTCCCTCCTTGTCACTGGAGCTGGGGGAACATGACTGCTAGTTTCTTGTACTTCTGTGGCACCCCCTCTCTCTAGGCTCATGTTACTCCCCTCAACCTGGGAACCAACATTGGAGCCTTCAAATTGTTGCGCATCCTCCATCAGCATGTAACCGACACTATGGTCGAACAATTCTGGTGACTCCTCCGTGCATGATGGTGGGCTACTGAAGGAGTAACTGTGGACAAGGAGCCAGTGGAATAGGCCGCTTTGACAGCTGCGTTGGAAGGCAAACTAGTATGAGCCTGGGGGACAGAGGATGAGGAAAGCTTAGTTATCCACTCCACCAACTCTTCTGCATGTTGTGGCTCAATAACATGGCCAGCAGCAGAAAAAAAAGGACAAGCAAGACCTGCCTGCAGAGGATGCACCATGTCCCCCCACCACCGACTGCACTGTATTATATACTGTACACCACAGGATGCACTGTATATATAGTCTACACTGAATGCAGAGTATAAACCTTCAGGATGATGGTTGTAAGAAGCAAATTCTAGTGACGAATAAGCACCAAACACATAAAGGAGCCTCAATAGTTGCAAAGTAGTCCCAAGAGTGGAAAACAAGCCACCAATATCTGAAATCAAGGCTTACCAGCTAACTACAAATTATGCGCCTTTTGAATGACAGACTTGAACTCCTCTGAGACCGGGTCGGATGGGGTCAAATCTCCTAGGAAAGAATTCTATCCTCCAAAGACTCCCAAGTTGTCATCACAGGATGTTAGGCATGGACAAAGGAAAGGGTCATATAGTGAAGTACATCCTAGACATCAGTGGGCTACCATGTACACCTTATACCACCACCACAGTGTGCACAAGTGCAATCAGTGTAGTCCACCACCGTCAGGACTCAAGGCTTACCCCGTCCCTCTCTTGTCAGCATTAGATGTAATCAGATCGTGTGCTTCCTCTCCTAATGTCCCAATGGTCAGGCAGGGGTTCCCTTAGGGTGACTTGGCAAAAGCCCGATATCTCTCAGCAGGGATAAAGAGAGGAAAGCCACATAGAGTAGTAGAGTATGTACAGGTTTATTAAATAAAAAATATGTAAGAACACTCACATTCTCATGAATAAAACTCTCGTGGATAAAAGATCACATAAACACAGCCGGCTCGTGGTGGTTGGTGACGTCAGCGCGCCCCTCCTTGACGTACGTTTCGTCCTATTGGACATTGTCAAAAGGGTGGTACAAGAGAGGGACGGGGTAAGCCTTGAGTCCTGGGAGATTTGACCCCATCCGACCCGGTCTCAGAGGAGTTCAAGTCTGTCATTCAAAAGGCGCATAATTCGTAGTTAGCTGGTAAGCCTTGATTTCAGATATTGGTGGCTTGTTTTCCACTCTTGGGACTACTTTGCAACTATTGAGGCTCCTTTATGTGTTTGGTGCTTATTCGTCACTAGAATTTGCTTCTTACAAACATCATCCTGAAGGTTTATATGGACTAATATGGATATTATGCTGTATTAGCGCAGCTCCTATGTTATCTATATGCCTATACTGAACTTGAATATTTGAGCTGCAGCTCTTGTGTATTGCGCACGGTTAGCGCGGTGTTTATATATATATATATATAGTATCTCACAAAAGTGAGTACACCCCTCACATTTTTGTAAATAATTTATTATATCTCTTCATGTGACAACACTGAAGAAACGACACTTTGCTACAATGTAAAGTAGTGAGTGTACAGCTTGTATAACAGTGTAAATGGGGAGCAGGTGTGTTCAATTTGGTGCTATCGCTCTCAGTCTCTCATACTGGTCACTGGAAGTTCAACATGGCACTTCATGGCAAAGAACTTTCTGAGGATCTGAAAAAAAGAATTGTTTCTCTACATAACATGGCCTAGGCTTTAAGAAGATTACCAATACCCTGAAACTGAGCTGCAGCACGGTGGCCAAGACCATACAGCGGTTAACAGGAACAGGCCTTGCCATGGTTGACCAAAAAAGTTGAGTGCACATGCTCAGCGTCATATCCAGAGATTGTCTTTGGGAAATAGACATATGATTGCTGCCAACATTACTGCAGAGGTTGAAGGCGTGGGGGTCAGCCTGTCAGTGCTCAGACCATACGCCGCACACTGCATTAAATTGGTCTACATGGCTGTCATCCCAGAAGGAAGCCTTTTCTAAAGATGATGCACAAGAAAGCCCGCATACAGTTTGCTGAAGACAAGCAGACTAAGGACATGGATTACTGGAACCATAACCTGTGGTCTTAAGAGATCAACGTCTACGCAAGGGTCAAAGCTGAGCTTCTCAGTCATCTTAGCTTTGACCCTTGAGTAGACGTTGATCATTGGAATGATTGCACAGTCTATGGGCCCACGGACTCTCCTTCCTACATCAGCATCAGGACATCGGCCTTAGCTTTTTCCCAGGAGGTACACCATTGACTTGGAGGATGCTGACATTTGTGCTGGGCTGATGCACACACAAAGAATAAGAGTTTTTATATCCTTACTGAGGCACGTTGAGACTGTGGTTGGCATTACCCCTTATACCTCGGGATCCGTTTGTGGATTACATATCGCACAGCTTTGGAATGTGGCCGGATACAGAGATGCCATGATTGGTGTGCTGAGGCCCATTGGATCGCTCTTGATGTTTGCAACCTATGCGCATATACTCTTTACTTCTGGTAAGAGTACCTTTATATAAGTGGTGAAGGTGCACAGTGCATGTTGGTGTATCACAGTCCATTGGAAATATTAGCCACACTACTGGTGCCTTAAGTGGTGAAGGACTTTATATGAACTTTGGCATCACTTTATGATACGGACTCACTATATTCACTTATTGATTCTTTTTTATTATTTGTACAAGTTTTATTCACAGAATTTGGACTGACCGGGGTGGTTCCCCAGTCTATCCCCTTCATCATATTAGCACTGCATTTTTAAGTTTTACAGGTTTATTTATGCAATTTGGGAACGTTGTCGTGTCAGCGGCTGTATTTATGGATTCATAATTTTTATTCACATGGTCACATTGTTTCGGTAGCGCAATATTTTTTTCTATTTCTTGGCACACACATACTCTGATTGGCTGCCTGAGCCAGTGACTGACTGGCAGTGCTGCGGGCGGGGGCAGGACTGTGACGGACGTGCTGGCTGTGTGATTACTCATGCAGGCGCAGCAATCTGCCCGGTTTCAGCCCCGACTCTCATGCCGCTCACCATCCACTCCAGGCTCCAGCCCGCTCTCCGCAAGCCGATCTCTGCACACACCTGCCTGCCTATCAGATTGGCTAAGTGCGGGACTTGTCCCGACTTCGGCGGGGGCCGCCTATCTGGGACCGTATATACCCCTATCTGGTGACTGTGTACCCTATCTGGTGACTGTATACCCTATCTGGGACCCTGTATACCCTATCTGGTGACTGTATACCCTCTCTGGGACCATATATACCCCTATCTGGTGACTGTATACCCTATCTGGGACCCTGTATACCCCTATCTGGTAACTGTATACCCCTATCTGGGACCCTGTATACCCTATATGGTGACTGTATACCCTATTTGGGACCCTGTATACCCTATCTGGGGCTCTGTATACCCTATCTGAGACCGTATATACCCCTATCTGGTGACTGTATACCCTGTCTGGGACCCTGTATACCTTATCTGGGACCCTGTATGCTCAATCTGGGTCTCAGTATACCCTGTCTGGGGCTCTGTATACCCTATCTGGGACCCTGTATACCCTATCTGGGGCTCTGTATACCCTATCTGGGACCCTGTATACCCTATCTGGTGACTGTATACCCTATCTGGGACTTTGTATACTGCTATCTGGGGCTCTGTATACTGCTATATGGTCACTGTATACTGCTATCTAAGGTTCTGTATACTGCTATATGGTGATTCTGTATACCCCTATCTGGTGATTCTGTATACTGCTATATGGTGACTCTGTATACTGCTATATGGTGGCTCGGTATACCCCTACCTGGTGACTCTGTATACTGCTATATGATGACTCTGTATACTGCTATATGATGGCTCTGTATACCCCTATCTGTGATGCTGTATACCCTGTCTGGTGATGCTGGGCTTTATACTCCTGACACAAGGGGTAGAAACCATAAGGGGTGGATCTCATGAGAAGTGGGGCGGGTCTAGTGCCCCCCATCCTAAAATTTCACTAGCCACCACTGGGTTTAGACATGCAGGCCGATGGTTCAGACATGCGGGTGGGCAGTAAGGCAGGCGGGCCGATGGTTCAGACATGTGGGCGGTCGCGCGCGCAGACAGTTCAGGCGGACGGGATCTCTAAGGCTGGCCACATCCCCATCCCGCCCACACTAGAGCCTGGCTGGTAGACAGAGATCCAGGTCCTACCTTGCCTATAGGTAGCACTGGCCCTGGCTCTGTGCAAATCAACTGAAACAGAGCAGGTAAGTATAACATGTTTGTTATTTTTACAGGAAAAAAACAAGACTCCAGGGACAACATGTTCACTTACTGCCTTATATATCCCACCGATTTTCAGGTGTTATTGTAAGCAGTGATATCCTCACTGTGCTGTACATAGCCTGTGGAGAGAGCAGAGCTGTGGGAGGGGCCCAGCAGGCTCCATCCACTACAGGTTGCTTGCAGAAAACTAAAGGAGGGGGAGGAGACAAGACCAGTCACCATGCACCAGGAGAGAGAGCAGCAGTGACTGGTCTTTATTACAGGTAGTTTCACACTGGATTACTGCAGAGATCTTGAAGAAATACACAAAGCACATCTAGATTTAAGAAGAATATGCATGTCTAATGGATTTATTATCCCAGAGTTCAGCTTTAAGGAGAAGGAATCAAGAGAGCAATATGTAGTTTGTCATTGCTGACCTCATGAAAATGCTAGTTGTCATGCTTTGTAGTTTGCCATTTGTCAAAAGTATGTAACCAGTGAAGTCAGAGAGAAAAGAGAAGTGGTATACCGATGAAGGAGTTGTGGCGGTGTTGGTAGAGGCAGTGGGTGGATTTCTGGGTAGATGCAGTTTTACATTTTTTTTCTTGGCAGAAACCATTATGAGTAAGAAGAGTTTGACTGAAGGTACTGCATTGTGTACATTTTGTCTTGTCCTTCTGTTAAAAATAAAAAAAACCGTGTCTTGTTGTCTTGTAGGATCTCATGGATCAAGCTTTCTCTATCTGCTATGATGTGGACAGTTGTTTGAATTTCATCGCTCCCTCATCTAATGATGTAAGAATGTACATTACCAGAGTAGAACAGATGCCCAGCTTAACTATAGACTGACAATGCCAACCCACACTCCATCCCCAACCCAAAACCATCAACACCCATTAATAGAGACCACACAATGAATGGAGTAAAAATGGCCATAGCAGCCTCTTTATTAACCAAACAACTTAAATTAGCATAAACGATAAAACATTCTTTACACAAAAACATCAGTCACTCATCTTGTTGGTATTTGGAGGCACACGAACTATAATGCACTGCGGTATCAGTTACCATACTAGGCCTCCAGCCGCAACACACTGGCTCGGAGACAACACACTGACCGCAGTACAACCCTTACCATATTCCAGATAAACCCAAGTTAACTGGAATACAGCAGCGGGACCCATACCATGATGGTTCCCGAACCCTTCCTTATCTTAGGTTTTCTTTTGCAAACAAAGACCAACCACCGCCCGCTGCCACGACTTCCTCAGTCCACCTTCCTGCTGAAAAAACTTGACCAAAACAAGGGAGGGTGGGTGGGAAGTTCTTCCTTGCGTCCGTCTCTCTCCACTGGACGCCAGAGGTGAAAACAGCCCCACCTACAATCTCTAACCCCTCCCTAACCCTGGGCAACATCAATCCCATAACCTCCCTAACAAAACCACTCCCTGCACTGTCTGTTCCCTGTTCACCCCATCATGCCCGCCCTACACTATTTTTTTTTCTTCACTCCGGGCATCACTGACATTGTGTACGAGAGAGATAAGGTTGACAAAGTGGGGTGGGGGGGGGCAGGGAGAGGCTTACCTCTATAAAGACTATACTCTTCAAAGGAAATGTTCGGCAGGGATGCAGGCTGACCTCTGTAGAGCAAGGTGGGGATGGAGGCTATTCCCAGTATGGGAGACCCAAAGCGAGGATGGAGGCTGACTTCTTTAGGGGAGATGAGAGGTGGGGACACAGAGCCTGGCCTCTGTGGCAGAGGGGTGGGGTGAGGACAGAGACTTACTTCTATCCACTATAATGGCCAGCCTCTGTCCTCATGGCAACCCTACTCCACAAAGTTTAGGTCTGTCCCCACCTCACGTCTCCCCCATTGAGGCTGACCTCTGTAGACAAGGGGTAGGGACAAAGGTTGATTTTTGTTGAGGAGGAGTGGGGCAAAGATGGAGGCTGTTGAGGAGGAGTCGGGCAAGGATGGAGGCAGGCTGGCCCTCGTAAGGGAGATGTGAAGCGGGGACAGGGAGGCTTGGGCCAGTGACTGAGGGGGAAATCTGTAGAGCAAAAGTGGAAGGAACCCCTACCCCTATAGGAAGACTCCTATAGGGGTAGGGCAATGAAAAGAGGTGGGACTCTGAAGGGGAGATGCGTGAGGGGATGGCGTTGGGCTTCTGTAAGGGAGATGTGAAGCGGGGACAGGGATGGACTGCCATAGGGAGGCTTGGGGCAGTGGCTGAGGGGGACCTCTGTAGGGCAAAAGTAGGGTGGAGATAGAGGGAGACCTCTATAAATGTAGCCAAGGCCCCGGTCCCTAGAGGCGTGATGGTGACCTCCAGAGCCAGGGACAGCTGACATCCTTCCTCACAGAGTGGGTTACTAGACATGGTGGGTGCAGGTAGAATTGAGTTGAGCGCCAGCCACTTTGATGATGCAGAACAAAAAGAGATTTATTTTCTCTGAAAGAACTGGGGAGAGAGGGTTTGGGCCAGGACACCCTTTGGGTGGGTGCAAAAGCACTTGGCAGACTCCAAAATTCACAAAAATAGGAAAAATGAGATTGTTGTATAGTCCCACAGGCCTTTTCACTGAACTGTGCCTAATGAGAACTATTTCCTTTGCTATTGAACTTGTACTTTGGACTTCAACACAGATCGATACACATACCAAACTTGGTATCCCTGTTGTGTAGACTTGCCTCCATCTCACAGCCTCCCGCTGCAGCTTCATGAACTTAAACTCACAGTCTCTTAACAAGACTTGGACTTCCACTGCCACTGGGTCCCTTGAACTTCACACAGCCAACTGCTGTATCTTTCCGAGCGTCCCCACGCTGACCTGCTGGGTCCCTTAATCGGCTCTTCAGCCTTACTGCTGAACTCTCTTGCAAGCGTCCCCCCTTCTATCCTACTGGGTTCCAAGCTTGACTTCCACTGAGACTTTCCCAACTTCACCACCGTACCCGGTTGGTGAAAAAGGCTGCTCTGGTACTCTCTCAGACTCTGAACTCTGGCCTCTGATAACAGGAGCGTTGTCCCTTGAGTGCGACAGTTTCCCCTTTACCTCTGACTAGGGTTGTCCCGATACCGATACTAGTATCGGTATCTGTGCCGATACTGAGCATTTGCCTGAGTACTTGTACTCGGGCAAAATGCTCCAATGCCTCATCCGATACTTGGGCAACCAGGGGATGATCAGTGCAGTGCTGGGGGGGATTTACAATCACTGATCTCCCGACTCCCTGTATATATTTCATTAAAGCAACTGACAGCCGCTTCTCCTCCCGCGGCTTTCAGCTGCTACAATGAAATATATACAGGGAGTCGGGAGATCAGTGACTGTAAATCCCCCCCAGCGCTGCACTGATCATCCCCCTTGACTGGCCCTGTATCCTCCAGTCCCTCTGTGTCCGACGATCCCCCTCTGAACGGTCCCTCTTCATGCTCCTCCAGTCCCCTTGTCCTCGATCTGTCAGGATGGAGAGCAGAGGAAAGAGCCGGTAAATCTGTAATTTATCGGCTCTTTCCTTTTCTGAATGGACAGTCAGTGATCACTGACTGTCCATTCATAAATGTCACTGAGCATCGTAAACTGTGCTTACGATGCTTCAGTTTATGAATGGGGAGGAGCCGCTGTCTCCTCTCCATTCATCTTCAATGCAGCTGAGACTTCTGAGAAAGGGACTGGGGAATCTCTATCCTCAGCCCCCTTCTCCCTGTCTCAAAAGAGAGATGTCAGGGGTCTGTTAAGACCCCCTTATATCTCACCAAAGCCCCCCCACCCCACCTAACAGGGCTGATAAAAAAAAAAAGAATTGTAATAAAAAGGTTAAATTGTAAAAACAATAAAAAATAAAATAAAAAAACACACTGACAT
>BLSH010559893.1:41923-55586 GCA_018402905.1 Glandirana rugosa
TCCCTGTCCTCTGTGGAGAGGAGAGGGGGGGAGGAGAGGGAGGAGGGGGGGGGAGGAGGAGAAGAGGGAGGAGGGGGGAGGAGAGGGGAGGGGGGGAGGAGAGGGGGGGAGGGGAGAGGGGGGGGGAGAGGAGGAGGAGGGAGAAGGTAGGGATAGGGAGAAGGTAGGGATAGGGAGAAGGTAGGGATAGGGAGAAGGTAGGGAGAGGAGGGGGGGGGAGGAGGGAGAGGAGGGGGGGAGAGGAGAGGTGTCTCCTGTCCCTCCATCCCAGTCTGTGGTGGGTGTGCAATGCTTGGTACCTTCCATAGGTTAATGATGGCCACTGAGGTCAGGTCCCCTTCTCCTTCTGGGTGTGGATGGAGGTGCCCCGCTCTGCTGGTAGAGTGACTGTCCTGGGTAGCGGTGTCTGCCTGGGCCTGTCCTCCTGTCCTCCTGAGCACTGCAGCCGTCAGAGCTGAAAGCAGAGAGAAGGGTGAGACTTCCTATAAAAACAACCAGAGACCGCCAACCCAGCCGATTAAATCCCCAGGGATGAGCACTCAACTTCCCGCTGCAGCAGTCTGGGTGTCCTCTGCTCCGGGCTGTTCTCTGCCGAGCACTCCGGGCCGCTCCGCTACAGCCGTCTGATTGAGGCTCTCGGGACGCTGGGTAGTGTGAGGCGATGAATCCGTCCATCTCCCTCCATCCCGCCCCACAATCGTCAGACACCGCCCAGACATCTACACAGGAACTGCCCAACATCCACCTACATTCGGCAGACACCGCCCCTGAGATCCGCCTACCACAGGACAAGAAAATGTGGCCTCTAACTTTGATCTGTCTGCACATGCGGCAGATCAGCTGAGCGGAAAATCAGCTGTTCTGCCTGTGCGATCTGCGCATGCGCAGACCCAGCTAGGACTCATCTCGGCAGAACACCGGCCCCTATACTGCCCTAGCCCGCCCCTTAGAGTTGAGCCTAATGGTATGTCCTATAAGTTTGCATATAGACAAGGTGCTTTTGCATGTAAATCTGATTTGCTGATAAATTTAATTTTAGTTTTAAATATCATGATATAAAATAGCGGATGTGGAGGCCTTTTGGTGGGCATATTTTATTTTTGGGGGGGGCAGCATTTCATTCTTGGACCCAGGCAGCACAATGCCTTGGGGCAGCCCTGATACTCGGCATGGTGCCTGTGTGCTGAGATGAATGAGCTCCTACATATGTGCAGAAAATACGTCATCAACCAATCGAGGCGTCCGAAGACCTGGCACCTGGAAGAAGATGTTGTCGCTGCCGGGGGACCTTGCAGATGTCAGGTTGTTGGAGAATTTGGTCCTAGAAGGCAACCTATTCCAATGAATGAGATGGCAATGCACCAAGACGTCCAAGAAAATGGACATCTTCCATTATTGGCGAAGCAGCGCGCCGTGACGCATGCCCAACACATCGCCGTTAGGAAACACCAATCTCCATCAGCACCCTGTTTCATAGACTTTTAATTTGGTGGAAATAAAGACCTTGGTTATTCCTTGCAAGCATCCATTCGCCATATTGAATATTTGGTCTTTAGCAATAGGCTGGGCTTGCAGCCCATGTTAGTGTGGGCGGTCAGCTGTGACATTTAATTTTCTTTATATGTTTGGTGCATTGCATCTGCTCTTTTTTTTTTTTTTTTTTTTTGTTTTTATTTTTATTTTTTTGTAAACCTATGGTTATACCCACTCCTTCTGCTGAGGGTCTGTTCTTGACATCCACTACCCTTTAAGTAGAGTCATTCTTTTTATAATGCAATAACGCAGTGTGTACCTTTCTGTCTGAGTGACTACCGCACCTCACATTTCTTTTACAGGTGTCACCGGGACAGGAAGTGAAAGAAAACCCCCTGACGGGGGTCACAGGCAGGATTTTTAACTGTATTCCCCCCTCTAAAAGAAAATAATTTGGGCTTAGTGCACCCAAAATTGCCACGTTAAACGTATTTATATTGAAATAAATATACTGCGTCCCCCAGGCCCTGTCTAATAAATTGGTGTGCAAAATATTATTACAATGTAAAAAAAATGGTAGAGTGTTTTATGCTTTTTTTTCTCTTTATTCCATTTTCTTCCTTCCTCTTTATCTCCACAAAACAGAATTGGCGTTTCCATACAACGCAGATATCTAAAAGGATTGCCGTCTCCTAGAAAACATGGCGGTACGCTGAAAATAGAGGCTTTCATATTTTATTACTATTATTATTATTTCGGATTTATATAGCGCCAACAGTTTGCGCAGCACTTTACAATGTTGGGGCAGACAGTACAGTTACAATACAATTCAGTGAAGGAGGAATCAGAGGGCCCTGCTTGTTAGAGCTCACAGTATTCCATTTATTTTTACTCTATTATCCCAAATATTCCCAATTCAGAGTTCATACAAATCTGCCCTCAACCAACATGGCAGCCGTACAGTTAACAACAGCCAATATGGCGGCTACACCATACCCTTCAACTGCAGACTGCCCTCAACCAACATGGCGGAAGCGCAGTACGCCCTGACAGAAGCCTACCCTCAACCAACATGGCCGCCGCACATCTGTCCACAGTGAAGCCCACCATTAACCAACATGGCCGCACATACGCTGATTGAGTGTTGCGCATGCGAGGAGAGATCACGTCCGAACTCTGCCGAGAGGCGCCGCCTGCGCCTCCGGAAAGAGCCGATCCCAGCAGCGACCCCGGAAGTGGCGACCACAGCCAGTCGGTGGGTCTGTGCGGCCGGCGGAGGCCGAGGGGACAATGGAGGAGAGCGGCAGCTAGGTGAGGGGGAAGACGGGGAGTGGTCTGGAGGCTGAGGAGGGGCCCCTGTGGGTGCAGCTCCGGGACCCACATGCAGCACAGTGCGGTGTGAGCCCGGCAGGAGCGCCGCTACAATCACTGCATTTATATAATCTACAATGTATCACTGCGAGGATTCCATGTATGGGGGGTCATGTGACCCCAGACTTCTGTCACTCTTCCATCATCACTGGAGGGGGTGTACAGAGATCTCTATTATATACAACCAATGGGGGTGTACAGAGATCTCTATTATATACAACCAATGGGGGTGTACGGAGATCTCTATTATATACAACCAATGGGGGTGTACGGAGATCTCTATTATATACAACCAATGGGGGTGTACGGAGATCTCTATTATATACAACCAATGGGGGTGTACAGAGATCTCTATTATATACAACCTATGGGGGTGTATAGAGATCTCTATTATATACAACCAATGGGGGTGTACAGAGATCTGTATTATATACAACCAATGGGGGTGTACAGAGATCTCTATTATATACAACCAATGGGGGTGTATAGAGATCTCTATTATATACAACCAATGGGGGTGTATAGAGATCTCTATTATATACAACCAATGGGGGTGTACAGAGATCTGTATTATATACAACCAATGGGGGTGTACGGAGATCTCTATTATATACAACCAATGGGGGTGTATAGAGATCTCTATTATATACAACCAATGGGGGTGTATAGAGATCTCTATTATATACAACCAATGGGGGTGTATAGAGATCTCTATTATATACAACCAATGGGGGTGTACGGAGATCTCTATTATATACAACCAATGGGGGTTTACAGAGATCTCTATTATATACAACCAATGGGGGTGTACGGAGATCTCTATTATATACAACCTATGGGGGTGTACAGAGATCTCTATTATATACATCCAATGGGGGTGTACAGAGATCTCTATTATATACATCCAATGGGGGTTTACAGAGATCTCTATTATATACAACCTATGGGGGTGTACAGAGATCTCTATTATATACAACCAATGGGGGTGTATAGAGATCTCTATTATATACAACCAATGGGGGTGTACGGAGATCTCTATTATATACAACCAATGGGGGTGTACAGAGATCTCTATTATATACAACCAATGGGGGTGTATAGAGATCTCTATTATATACAACCAATGGGGGTGTACAGAGATCTCTATTATATACAACCAATGGGGGTGTACAGAGATCTCTATTATATACAACCAATGGGGGTGTAAAGAGATCTCTATTATATACAACCAATGGGGGTGTACAGAGATCTCTATTATATACAACCAATGGGGGTGTACAGAGATCTCTATTATATACAACCAATGGGGGTGTATAGAGATCTCTATTATATACAACCAATGGGGGTGTACAGAGATCTCTATTATATACAACCAATGGGGGTGTACAGAGATCTCTATTATATACAACCAATGGGGGTGTACAGAGATCTCTATTATATACAACCAATGGGGATGTACAGAGATCTCTATTATATACAACCAATGGGGGTGTACATAGATCTGTATTATATACAACCAATGGGGGTGTATAGAGATCTCTATTATATACAACCTATGGGGGTTTACAGAGATCTCTATTATATACAACCTATGGGGGTGTACAGAGATCTCTATTATATACAACCAATGGGGGTGTACAGAGATCTCTATTATATACAACCAATGGGGGTGTACGGAGATCTCTATTATATACAACCAATGGGGATGTACAGAGATCTCTATTATATACAACCAATGGGGGTGTACATAGATCTGTATTATATACAACCAATGGGGGTGTATAGAGATCTCTATTATATACAACCTATGGGGGTTTACAGAGATCTCTATTATATACAACCTATGGGGGTGTACAGAGATCTCTATTATATACAACCTATGGGGGTGTACAGAGATCTCTATATCTCTGATCACTCACTGGTGGTGTGCAGACGTATCATATGGAATAACTCACTGGAGTAATGAAGATATTAATATATAGAATCTATAACTGATCAATCACTGGGGGTGTACATAGATGTTATAGCATATAGGATGAATCATAAAGGGGGTGTACATTGATAACATATATAATCTATCTTTGTTCAATCACTGGGGGGTATAAAGACATATCATCCTATAGAATCAATAATTGGAGCTGTACAAATATTTTATAAAATCGATCACCGAGGGGAGTACAGCTGTTGTATCAGAATAATTCAGTAGAGTCATCCAGATATTATATAGAATCCATCACTGATCAGTCACAGGAGGATATACATAGATCGGGTCGTACGTATATATTAATATATAGGCTCTATCACTGACTAATCACTGGGGTTGTACATAGATTTTATATGATATAAAATAAATCACTGGGGGGGGGTATATATAGATAATATATAGAATCAATCACTGGGGGTGTACATCAATATTATAATAATTCTATCACTCATCAATTACGGGGGAGGGGTGTAAAGACATATTATATAGAGTCAATCATTGGAGTGGTACAAATAATCTATAAAATCGATCACTCTTTGATTACTGGGGGTGGTGTTACAGATATTATATCCTAGAATAACTCACCGGAGTCATGCAGATATGAGTCTATGACTGATCAGTTATTGGGGGGGTATATAATACACAGTGGGGAAAATAATTATTTGATCCCCTGCAGATTTTGTAAGTTTACCCAAGAAATGAAGGTTCTATCATTTTTATCATCGGTGTATTTTGAAAGATAGAGACAGAATATTAACCAAAAATCCAGAAAATAACACACGATACAAATGCTATAAATTGAGTTGCAGTTCAGTGAGTAAAATAAGTATTTGATCCCCAAGGAAAACCTGACTTAGTAGTTGGTGGAGAAACCCTTGTTGGCAATCACAGAGGTGAGACGTTTCCTGTAGTTGGTCACCAGGTTTGCACATCTCAGGAGGGATTTTGGTCCACTCTTCTTTACAGATCTTCTATAAATCCTTAAAGTGGTAGTAAACCCTCCTATCATTTTCAGCCAAGGGAGCTGCCATCTTGGCCTCTGTTTAATCTACAACTGCCATGATGCTGCACATGTGATCAGCAAGGACACCAGCCATTGGATGGTTTGACAGTTTGGTTTAGAGCACAACCAATGGAAGAGTTATGTTTCCGGCACGTGCCGGAAATGTGACTGGTTTTTAACCTGTTAAATGCATGGGTTTACTACCGCTTTAAGGTTTCTTGGCTGTCGCTTGACACCTCAAAGTTTCAGCTCCCTCCATAAATTTTCTATGGGATTAAGGTCTGGGGACTTGACTAGGCCATTTCATGACCCTTTTATGTGCTTCTTCTTGAGCCACTCCTTTGTTGCCTTGGCGGTATGTTTTGGGTCATTGTCATGCTGGAATACCCATCAGCAACCCATCTTCAGAATTCTGGCTGAGGGAAGAAGGTTTTCATCCAAGACTTTACAATACATGGCCCCATCCATTGGCCCCTCAATGCGGCAAAGTCAGTCTGTACCTTTAGTAGAGAAACAGCCCCAAAACATCATCTTTCCCATCTCCGTGCTTGACTGGAGGCATGGTGTTCTTAGGGTCATAGTCAGCATTTTTCTTCCTCCACGGAAGGAAGAGTTAATGCCAAAGAGGTTAATTTTGGTCTCCTCTGACCACAGCACCTCCTCCCAATCCTTCTCTGAATCATTTAGATGTTCATTGGCAGACTTCAGACAGGCTGTACATGTGCCGCCCTGAGGAGGGGGACCTTGCGGATTTCAATCCATGGTGGTGCATTGTTACCAATGGTTTTAGTGGTGTGCCGAATGGAAATTTTGGTCCCGAAACCGAAAATGACAGTTTTTAAAAAATATTTATATTTTCATATACAATTGTCATATGCAGCCTACCTGTGCCTGGGCACTGACAGGCGGCACTGGATGGCAATGATTGGCACTGGCAGGTGGCACAGGACGGCTCTGATAGAAGAGATGAGAAGATTAATATTGCCCAGATAGCGCGGCTCTTACAAGCCGCTCTGTGCATGAAAACTGTCATGTAATTACACTGCAAGCAGAGACACAAGCTGTCAGATCTCGGCCCTGATGTCGGAGGTGGGCAGGACCAAATAGCTAACACCCGCCCAGCCCGTATCCCATTGGCTGGTGTTTGCTAGCTGTTCGGTCGCGCCCTCCTCCGACATCAGGGCCGAGATCTGACAGCTTGTGTCTCTCTCTCTGCTTGCAGTGTAATTACATGACAGTTTCATGCACAGCAAAACTAGATATTTGGGGGGAACACCCTGCCAAACGCATGGTGCTGCTCGTAACGACCAACAAACAAAAAATGTATAAAAGTTACAGCGCACACATGATACATACTCCTGTTAGTTTCATGCACAGAGCGGCTTGTAAGAGCCGCGCTATCTGGGCAATATTAATCTTTTCATCTCCTGCATAACACACCAGACACCCCCGCAATGGGTGGTACCCGGGGTGGACCCCACCCTCTTTCGGTATCTTTTATTTATTTTTGGCCGAATCCGAAAACAGTTTTTGGCCGAAAATGGTGTTAATTTTCGGCTGCCGAAATTTCGGTGCATCCCTAGTTTGTTTGGTAACTGTGGTCCCAATTCACAAGCTCCTCCCATGTAATTCTGGTCTAATCCCTCACTTTTCTCATGAGCATCCTCACCCCATGAGGCGAAACCTTGCATGGAGCTCCAGACCGAGGGCAATTGATGGTTATTTTGTATTTCTTCCATTTGCGCTCCAACAGTTGTTTCCTTCTCACCAAGCTTCTTGCTGTTGGTCTTGCAGCCCATTCCAGCCTTGTGCAGGTCTACAATGTTGTCCCCGATGTCCTTTGACAGCTCTTTGGTTTTGCCCATGATGGTGAGGTTTGAATGGAAGAAAGAGATTCTGTGGACCGGTGTCTTTTATATAAATAACGAGTTGTCATTAGGAGCTCCTTATATTGACAGGAATAATCTGTGTACCACATGACCACTGTAGCCAATCTGTGGGAGCCGGAATTATTGTTGGTTGGTAGGGGATGAAACATTTATTTTACTCATTGAACTGCAACTCAATTTATAACATTTGTATCGTGTGATTTTTCTGGATTTTTGGTTGATATTCTGTCTCTATCATTTAAAATACACTGATGATAAAAATTATAGACCCTTCATTTTTTCTTTGTAAGTGGTCAAACCTTCTAAACCTGCAGGGGATCAAATAATTATTTTCGCCACTGTGTGTGTATATATATATATATCTCACAAAAGTGAGTGCACCCCTCACATTTGTGTAAATATTTTATCTTTTCATGTGACAACACTGAAGAAATGACACTTTGCTACAATGTAAAGTAGTGAGTGTACAGCTTGTATAACAGTGTAAATTTGCTGCCCCCTCAAAATTACTCAACACACAGCCATTAAAGAGGAAGTAAACCCTGATGGGTTTTACTTCCGCTTCGTTCCTCATCCTTACCCTGCAATGCAAAAGCAGGGTAAACAGTGGCTGTTCACTGCGCATGTGCTTGATGACGTCGGCACATGCGAGTACACTGTATACCTCCTAAACCATGCAGGCTTTGGAGATACTCCTCACCTGGTTGCCGCCACACACGCTTGACACCATCTGAACCAAATAAGTTCATCTTGGTCTCATCAGACCACAGGGCACCGTTCCAGTAATCCATGTCCTTAGTCTCCTTGTCTTCAGCAAACTGCGGGCTTTCATGTGCATCATCTTTAGAAGAGGCTTCCTTCTGGGATGACAGCCATGCAGACCAATTTGATGCAGTGTGCAGCGTATGGTCTGAGCACTGACAGGCTGACCCCCCCCCCCCTTCCACCTCTGCAGCAATGCTGGCATCTATCATACGTCTATTTCCCAAAGACAACCTCTGGATAGGACGCTGAGCACATGCACCCAACTTCTTTGGTCGACCATGGCCAGGCCTGTTCTGAGTGGAACCTGTCCTGTTAAACTGCTGTATGGTCTTGGCCACCGTGCTGCAGCTCAGTTTCAGGGTCTTGTCAATCTTCTTATAGCCTAGGCCAGGGTTATGCAATTAGTGGACCTCCAGATTTTGCAGAACTACAAGTCCCATGAGGCATAGTAAGACTCTGACAGCCACAAGCATGACACCCAGAGGCAGAGGCATGATGGGACTTCATGATTAATCATTGTACATGTATATTGTTGTATAGTATATATCGCCGGTCAATCGTTGGGGGGTTGTACAGATATATTGAATTAATCCACTAAATTTGTACATATATCTTATATACAATCTATCACTGATTGATTATGGTGGGGTGTACAGATATATCATATTAAAACAATCACTAATTGTGTATATATTATGTTCAATCTATTACTGATCAATCACTAGGCGTGTACGTATTTATTATCCTATAGGATTGATCACTGATCAATCCCTGGGTGCTGTAGAGCCGTGTTATAAAAACTGCTGAGTTCTGTAGAGCCTATGATATGGAATCTCCTATTAGCACTGTGTGTTCTATAATGACATCCTATAGAAGATTTCTTGTATGGATCCCTGTGTACTCCAGGAGATACATTGTATGTAGAAGTTCTTCCATCCTATCCTCTCCAGAGCCGGCTTCTTTTATTATTCTACATGCTATATATTATATATCCTGTCCTATATAATCTTCAGGATGAGTCCCGCCACCTCTACCATCCCCTCCTCTGTTCTCTATCATTCTCTGCATTTCTATTATTATATCAAATCTTCCTGAGATCTGATTGGAGAGTCTGCTCTGTGTGTGCACTATATAGAAACTGCCACCAACCAATCACTGTGCATGGTGTAGTCATGTGATATTAATGTATATTTAATGGGATACTGTTGTGAATGTCGAGCCAGATGTGTGTCTGTGAGAGATGATTCTATACAATATTTATATTATGGATAGTTAGGAGTTGCAGTAGAAAGTGGCACTGTGCAGAGTCCATACATACAGAATAAGAACAGATACTCAGAATTACACCCAGCATACAGGGCAAGCGAAGTAGTACTGTGCAGAGTCCATACATACAGAATAAGAACAGATACTGAGAATTACACCCAGCATACAGGACAAGAGAAGTGGTACTGTGCAGAGTCCTTACATACAGAATAAGAACAGATACTGAGAATTACACCCGGCATACAGGACAAGAGAAGTAGTACTGTGCAGAGTCCATATATACAGAATAAGAACAGATACTGAGAATTACACCCAGCATACAGGGCAAGAGAAGTAGTACTGTGCAGAGTCCATACATACAGAATAAGAACTGATACTGAGAATGACACCCAGCATACAGGACAAGAGAAGTGGTACTGTGCAGAGTCCATCCATACAGAATAAGAACAGATACCCAGAATTACACCCGGCATACAGGACAGGAGAAGTAGTACTGTGCAGAGTCCATACATACAGAATAAGAACAGATACTGAGAATTACACCCAGCATACAGGACAGGAGAAGTGGTACTGTGCAGAGTCCATACATACAGAATAAGAACAGATACTGAGAATTACACCCAGGATAGACATAAAGGATATAAATCAATTTTTTGTGCAGTAAATGCATTTGCAAACACAGATATGATCTTGTAAATGTAGCAGTGACTTAACCATTGTACATAACAGAGAGCTGTGTAAGGGGCCCAGGAGGCTCCACCCCTACAGAAAACTACAGGAGGGGGCGGAGACAAGACCAGTCCCCCTGCACGAGGGGAGAGAGCAGCAGTGAGCGGTCTTTATTACAGGGAAAGTCTCACACTGGATTACTGCACAGATCTGGAAGAAATACACAAAGCACACCGAGATACAAGAATACACATGATGAATGGATTTAGACAAGCTTTACTGATCCCGGAGTTCTACTTCAACTTGGATACATTGAGGGATGGCTCCCGCGCTCTGTCTTTTTGTCCTTGAAATCCTATACTTGATTTCGATAAGAGCGGCTCTGAAGCGGCCGCCAGACAGGAGGGCGAAGCAGAGCCGTTATCAATACTCAGATTACACCGTTCAAAGTTTTGCTGTGTGTAAATAACGGCGATTATTCTGTGGCACAGAGCTGTATTTCTCTAAATATTAACTATAGAATTGGCCAGCGGTCACATTGTGGACATTTGTGTAGGTTGCTGGTTACACTGTAATCACCTCTCACATTGATATTCTGACTGCCTGCACTGATAAATTGCATCCCAATCACAGGAGAGGAGGGGGACATTAGTAGCGGACAGTTCTGGAAATAATAGAAGATATTGGAAGTTTGTTAGAGCTCAGCTTCAACCAACGCTTTTATTAACCACTTGTCCTCCAGAAGATTTTACCCCCTCGATGAGCAGGACATTTTTGCTATTCAGCACTGCGCTACTTTACTGACAATTGCACAGTCATGCAACACTGTACACACATGATATATATAGATATGGATATATGTATATCTATGTATTTTTTTTTTCCACACAAATAGAGCTTTCTTGTGACTGTATTTAATCACCACTGCGTTTTTTTTATTTTTTGCGCTATAAGCAAAAACAAAAATTTTGAAACAAAAATCATGTCTTTCTTAGTTTTTGTTATAAACAAATAATTGTTCTTCCTAAATTTAGGTCAAAGTGCATTCTGCTACATTTCTTTTGTTATAATTTTGTTTTTCTAGTATTTTTATGTGAAAAATTAAAGCAGAGCTTCACCCATAATGGAAGCTCCGCCTGTCCTGCCCCCCCCCCCCCACTACATTTGGCACCTTTAGGGGGAGTGGATACCTGGTTTTGACAGGTACCTGCTCCCACTTCCGGCTCAGTTCACCATGGCGAACTGAGCCAGAAACTCCACCCCCACATTCACAGAGCGCAGCACGCTTCATGCATGCGCAGTAGAGAACTGGCTGTGAATCCACAAGACTTCATTGCCAGTTTGCCTTATTGGAGATGGCGGTGACAGCACCCGAGAGCCAATTTAAATATCGGCTCGGGTGCTGACATTGCGGGATCCCTGGACAGGTACGTTTACAATATTAAAAGTCATCAGCTACAGTATTTTTAGCTGCTGACTTTTAATTATTTGTGAAGGAGCCCAGCGCGTCTCTTTAAGAAATGAAATGTGCATATATATTTTTTGTTACATACTGTCACCAGTGCAGTATAGCATCAACATATGGTGTGGAGGCGGTCAAGGATACCGACTGGTGGCAGTATGTAAAAAAAAAAAAAAAATGTACAGGATTAGTTTACCTTTTTATAAAAAAAAATAACAAATGAAAAAAAATGTATTTTTTCTTTATCAGGAGCCTGTCAAGCATTGCACTCATGATCGGCAAATTGCGTAAATAGGTGGCGGTCGGGTTTGAGCGGCTCTCCCGGGACATAGCCTCCACCTGCAGGCTATATCCCGGTATCATTTTTTAGAGCTGGCGGTCGGCTATCCAGGGGTAATGACCGATCCGGCTCGGGAGCCGCTCGGTCGTTACCCCAGGGGGCGGGAGGGGACACCCCCCCCCCCTTCCGCCACCTTTCGCCGCTCTTCTCTGGCCTCCGGTCCCACCGGGAGAGCGGAGCGACGATCCGGCGCGTCCACCGGCTGGAAGGAGACCTGACAGAAGCCGTAATCGGCTCCGATCAGGTCTCCTTCGGCAAATTCCGGAAGCACGTCGGCTAACGGCGCCAATTTAAAAAAATTACAGTATTCAGAATCACTGTTTTTGGCAATCTGAATACTGTGAAGTGCAAAGGAGGGATGGGGGGTCTTTTAGACCCCCCGGCCCTCCAAAAAGAGTACCTGTCACCATATATTACTATCACAAGGGATGTTTACATTCCTTGTGATAGCAATAAAATTGATCAGATTTTTTTTTTAAAGGAACAGTGCTAAAAATAAATAAAATTAAAAAAAAAAAAAAGATTTAAATTGCCACCGTCCCCGCAAGCTCGCGCAGCAAAGAAAACGCATACGTAAGTCGCTCCCACGTATGAAAACGGTGTTCAAACCACACATGTGAGGTATCGCCGCGATCACCAGAGCGTGAGCAATACTTCTAGCAAAAGACCTCCTCTGTAACTCTAACCTGGTAACCGTTAAAAAATTTTAAAGCGTCGCCTATGAAACTTTAAATACCGAACTTTGTCGCCATTCCGCGAGTGCGCGCAATTTTCAACCGTGTCATGTATGGTATCTATTTACTTGGCGTAACATCCTCTTTCACAATATACAAAAAAATTGGGCAAATTTTACTGTTGTCTTATTTTTTAACTCAAAAAAGTAAAATTGTTCCAAAAAAATCGCGCTTGAAAGACCGCTGCGCAAATGACAAAAAGTATTGAAACAATCACCATTTTATTCTCTAGGGTGTTTGAAAAAAAAATATATATGATGTTTGGGGGTTCTAAGTAATTCTCTAGCAAAAAAAAAATGTTTTCTCCTTACGTTCACTGACAGACGCAGCTTCTTCATTAACTTCATGGGGTTTTATGTTCGTCCAACTAGGAGTTAACTAGGCAGGGAAAAGATCAGCTGGCAACGATCTCTTAATGAATCTTGGGGGTTTGTAGTATATATAAAAAAAAAGTTTGTGGGATCTCTTATTTTACCACTAACAAAGTTATGAAAAACAGTAAACGCGTCGCCAGAAAGTTCGCGCTAAAAAAACCTTGTTAAAATGAAAAAACTCAATTTTTTATTCTGTTGTCATTTTAAACGGGTTAAAAAAACATATAACACTTTCTCCTACAATGCGGTTCATTTATCTATGGTATGTACTGTGCCAACTTTTAACGCGCGTGAGCGCCTTACCGCTGTTTCAAGCCATAAATTTCAAAGTAT
>BLSH010559893.1:61671-84818 GCA_018402905.1 Glandirana rugosa
GGGGGGGCCAGGGAGCGGGTAGGGCAGGCTCTATCTCCGCCGGCTACTTGTAACCCCCCCCCCCCCCCAGGAGTCACAGAACAGGGTTCCGTGTATGTAAACGCAGATCTGCGTTCTGTTAGAGGGGGAAGGGCGTGATCGCAGGCTTCCTGTATATGGAAGCTGTGATCACTCTCCTCCCCCAGCCAGCCCAGCCCTCATACAGTTAGAACACACTGAGGGAACACAGTTAACCCTTAGAGCGCCCCCTGTAGGTTAACCCCTTCACTTCCAGTAACACATTAATCAATGCATTTACATAGCATTGATCGCTGTATAAATGCCAGTGGTCCCAAAAAAGTCTCAATTGTCCGAGATGTCCGCCGAAATATCGCAGTACCGCTAAAAATCGCAGATCGCTGCCATTACTAGTAAAAAAAAATAAAATAAAACCCCCATAATTGAATTCTCATTATTTTGTAAACGCGGAAAATTTTGCGCAAACCAGACAATAAACGCTGATTGCAATTTTCTTTATATGAGGATAATATAAATCGGCCAAAACTGATGAAAAAAAATTTTTTTATATATATATATTTTTTTTTTGGATTTGTATTTTAGAAAAAGTAAGAAATGTATTTTTTGGGGTTTTTTTTTTTGGAAAATTGTGGCTCTTCTTTTGTTTATAGCGGCAATCAGAAGTGATCAAATACCACCAAAATAAAGCTCTATTTGTGGGGAAAAAAGGACACAAATTTTGTTTGGGTGCAACTTCGCACGACCGCGCAATTGTCGGTTAAAGCGACGCAGTGCCGAATCGCAAAAAGTGCTCTGGTCCTAAAGTGGGAAATTTTTCCGGGGTGAAGTGGTTAAACAACCATCCTTGATCTCCAGTTCAGAGACTCTGCTTAGGCCGAGATGTCATCAGTCTGCTGCAGGCAGGAAAAAGCATTCCCTCAGTCTCCTTTCTCCCAGTGGCCATATTGTAACTATGTAACCAGTCACAAAGTGGAAGGCCACAGCAGGGACTGATCTGTGTTAGGCTCCTTTCACACCTATGCATAGCACAGCGGCAGTTGCTGCACTGAGTTTTTTGTTAACTTTTTTGTGTTTTTATTTTTTTGTGGTTCCTTTTTTGGAGCGGCACCATTCAGTTGCATGGGCCTCCATCCACTCCAAAGAAGCTCAGGTACCAGATCTTGGCACAGAGCCAGGAGCATTTGGTGTTGCGATTTTTACCACAATTTTAGTACGTTTTGCCAGTTTACAATCATGGCAAAAATGTGCCATTAAGAAATGATCCGTCCCGTGTTGTGCAGCGATTCTGGACTTCCAGTACGCTCAGGTGTGAACGGAGCCTTGGACATTTGTGAATAAGGATGGGTGTGTTCGCAAGTGCACGTGCCCGAGCCCGCCAGGAAGTGAACCCGGCTTTGCGCTAATCACAGGCAAGGGGATATTCCCCAATCGCTGCAGCCGCACATCGGGGAAATGTCTCCCTGCCAGTGATTAGCACAGCACCGCGTTCACTTCCTGGCGGGCTCGGGCACATGCACTTGCGAACACTCCTGAGCCCATCCTTATTTGTGGACACTCAAGAATTGCACAAGCAATTGTGTCATCTCTGATTTGGCATCTCAATCCAGGAAACAGATGGTGCTTTTCTGCAGATGAAGGTATACTTGGGGTGGGGGGACTGTGATCTTTTATAATGACACCTCACATCAAAACTATATCCGATTGCAGGTTTTGGATGGAGTAAGGAAGGGTTTAAGTCTTTGTAAGGTTGATATTACTGTCTGTGTCCCCAGCAGGAAGATTTGTTTCGAGGCCGCTCTCTTCATAGGGAGAGTCTGCTCCATAGAAGACTTCTAGACAATCTCATAAATTAGATTATGCAGTTGATGAATAATGTTTTCAAAGGGAGAGGTCCTCCATTCATTAACATAAATCGTGTTATCAGATATATAATTAATCTGTAGCAAGTTTCTTGTGTATCTTATTTTATGTCAATGAATTCATCAAGAACCCTGATAGCAATTTAATCCTATAAAATGTGTGATGCCATCGTATAGGGATTTGTTCTACATTTTATATGATAAGTACATTATAATTTACATTTGTGGGATGGGTGCGGGATAGGTCTGGCATACACTGATTGGCCGGTTCAGCAGGGGACGGCTGACCTTCCATCAGTGTGTGGGCTCCTCTTGATTGTTCTTTTGAAGTGACATGATATTTCCTTATGCGTTTAGTGCCAGAGTTGGCAACAGGCCGAGCATGATCTATGCTGATTGGTACATTAAGACCCCGCCATGCCAGCCACCAAGCTCCCAACCCTGCCCATCTAGCTTTCATATCAGAGTCCTGTTGCAGAGTCGGGAAAAGTCTTGGGCTCCTCCTCGGCTCTATGTGTCCTATGATAAAGCCTAGGAGAGACCAGGGATGACTTGTCTTCGCCTCTGGCCTCTGCTGGTTACCATTCTATCTGAGGTCTGGTGATTTTACATGGGAAGGCAACTGAGAGTGGGAGGGAGGTAGATGTGTGTTAGCTACTCCTGACCTCTCCACTGTGTTTTATACTGCAAACCCTTTCACTGTGTATTACGTTACACCAACCTCTAAACTCTGCATTACTTAATCCTGACCGCTGCAATCTAATGACCTCTGCACTCTACTTTAGTTACAGATTCTTGCACTCTGTGTTACTTCTGATATCTGCACTCTGCATTATATACTACTAGCTCCTGCAGTCTGTGTTGCCTACTCTGGACCCCTACACTCTACATTATTTTCTCCTTGCCCCTGCGCTGCTTGTGCCCGGCCCCTGCGCTGCTTGTGCCCGGCCCCTGCGCTGCTTGTGCCCGGCCCCTGCGCTGCTTGTGCCCGGCCCCTGCGCTGCTTGTGCCCGGCCCCTGCGCCTGGTCCCTGCACTCTACATTAGAGATCCTGGATCCTGTGTTTCTTACTACTGACCCCCTGAATGCTCGAAATCTTCCTTACTTTTTACTAGGGCTTTGCTAGTCCATCTCCTTAAAAAGTGCATTGCTCCCTGGTGATTTTTGATTCCCTCCATGTTGTTGGATAGATTCTACCTCTCCAGGGTTACCTAATTCTGGTATAATACATAGACCAATTCCCTATACAGTAAAACCTTGGATTGCGAGCATAATTTGTCCCGGAAACATGCTTGTAATCCAAAACATACAACCATTTATTCATAAGTCTTTCAGTTTATATTCCATATAAAAAGATTATAGCAATGTGATATAGAATATAAAAGAGAAGAGAGGTGCCTCTAAGTGTAGCAATATGGTTATATTTAATGACGGTGCAACATTTAGCAACTCACATGTTTGATGATTAAAAGAGGGACATCTAAGTATGCAGGCATCCGGGGTAAAGCTGTCCACATAGACCGTTCTCTGCACCGCCGGGTCTCACCGCTGTCAGTCTGCAATCGTGACCGGGAAGATTATCCTGCAGTAGAGCGATCTGAAAGCGAGGCTTGGAGCGCAGCATGGAAGCGTTGACGGCGGTATGGAGGACGGTCTATATGGACAGCTTTACCCCGGATGCCTGCATACTTAGATGTGCCTCTTTAAGGCCTCATACACACGGACGTTTTTTGACGCCGACGTTTTCTGGCGTTTTTTGCAGCTCTCCATGTTAGTCAATGGCCCCATAAAAACATCGGCGTTTTTGAGCTGTAGGTGGCGTCGGCGTTAGTGAGCAGAAAGTACAACCCATGGCCATCGCGTTCTGAGGCTGTAACTTTTTGACGCCGACACCACAAAACGCCAACAAACGCCACCTAATATTGTACCGGCGTTTTTTGACGCCAACGTTTTTAGGTTGAAAAATAGCAGAGGGATGATTTTTTTTAAAAAAACTCCTATTGACGCTGACGCTCACTAACGCTCAAAAACGCCAATGCATAACGCCGAAAAACGTCGACTTTTTTTCCTTGACGTCGGACCCGACGTTTTGTTTATTTTTTTAGATACGCCCGTGTGTATGAGGCCTTAATCATCAACCATGTGAGTTGCTAAATGTTGCACTTTCATTAAATGTAACCATATTGCCACACTTAGAGGCGCCTCTCTTCTCCTTTATACTCAGTTGTGACGTGACGTTCCTCTTATATCAAGACATCGCTTTTATATGAAGTCACAATTTATTTTAAAATTCTGCTTGTCTTCCAAAAGGCTCTCAGACCAAAGGTTTTACTGTTCATTGTTGCATGTAGTACTGGCTAGCCGCTGCTTAGAAGAGCGCAATGGAGAATGGTTACGGTGTAAAAGTATGAGAACATCTTTGTAATAGAGAGAGTCTGCTTTCCATTCTGTGCTAAGAGCCAAAAAGCCATTTCTGTAGCGCACGTCTTCTGTCCTGTAATAGAAAGCATGTGTGCACACAAAAATATGGGAGCAACCCTTTTTTTTTTTTGTTGTTGTGTTTTTTATTTTAGTGTGTGAGGGATTTTATATATTTTTCCTCTGTAGATGTATCACCTTTTTTATTTTTACACCGTCTGTCATTTTATTTTTGCGAGCTGTCAGATCCGTTTCTTCAGCTAAATATATAGAGAACCGAGTCGTGTAATTCCAGCACATACGTCTTATAATATTGAGCCGCCTTGTTTTAATGCCAAACAGATTGTTGGCTTTGACTGCACTGCTATAAGCTGAACGACTTCAGAAACCTTCATCACTGTGATGTGCGTCCTGCTGTGTGTGGGCCGTGCTGATAACATTCCCCGACTCTGCTACTTTCTCTATACAACGCCATGAAATATAACTGACACCGAACGAAACCTAGGGAGAGACGGTACAGAA
Source organism: Glandirana rugosa (assembly GCA_018402905.1). Lineage (NCBI taxonomy): Eukaryota > Metazoa > Chordata > Amphibia > Anura > Ranidae > Glandirana > Glandirana rugosa. Next base: position 66,489 of record BLSH010559893.1, read on the forward strand.
CATAACCAGGCCTGCGCAGTATGCTGGGTGTCATTCTCTGTATCTGTATGAAGTTACATTGGTTGAAAAGGAAGACAAGTCCACCCAATAAAAGGGGAAAAAAAAATCGTACAGTCCCATATACACAATCCTATACCCACAGATGATCGAGGAAGAAGGCAAAAAACCCAGCAAAACATGTGATTCAATTTGCTCCAACAGGGGAAAAAAATCCTTCCTGATCCCCCAACAGGCAATCAGATATTCCCTGGATCAGCTACCTATAAATGTTAGTATCCAGTTATATTATGTACATTTATTACTTATTCTGTATGTATGGACTCAGTACCAGTGTCTGTTCTTATTTTGTACTGGGTGTGGAAAGGGACTTGCCGAAGGGACTAAATTGGGGGCCCAATCTACTTGCCCTGATATTAAAAAAAAAAAAGAAAAAAAAATGTGACCAAAACCGTGTTTAAATCTGAGGTGCTTTTAACCTCCCTGGCGGGATGATTATTTCAGATTTTTGGTGCTGAAAGCGGTACCATTATTTTGCATGGAAATTTGGAATTTTATATTGTAGGCCCGTAATTTTTAGGAATAACTCACTTAAACTAGTAGACATCCCGGGTATGATAAAATTTGAAACACAAAATCATAAATTATAATATATATGAAAAAATATATATAATATAATAAATAACTATAAATAATTATCAAAGATGATAATATAATAATAAAATGTATTCAATAATGTAATCTTGTCAAAAACACAGAAATTTGCTCAGTTGCAGAATTGTCGCTGTCGTCACTTTCAGTTTCTGATGATAAATTTCCCCAAAAATCAGTATCACTCAATTCTGCAAATGATTCTTATTTACTATCGCTGTTTTTTCAGCTGATCAAAAACCACTTTTGACGTAAAGGGACGCATTTTTATGCCATAAACGTTCTCAAGTTTCCAGGCAGAAAGAATGGCATATATAATATAAAAGTGCATGCAGGGCACTGGGCAAACCACGAAGGACAAAGGGGATGTGAAATGATTTGATACAGTAATGTAATTGTATGTTTACTGTGTGTTTCACTTTTTGAATTTCCCGCCAGGCTCCGCCCCCGTGCGACGCAACGCTCGCAGGGAACGGAGCCCGGCACACAGAGGCATCGGGCGGAGGACACAGCCCGCAGACACAGCGGGGGGGGGACATCGCTGGATCCAGGGGACAAGGTGAGTAACACTGCCTGGATCCAGCGATGCAATCCCGAGTGTGGCGCGGGGTTACCGCTATTTGCAGTGAAAACTCACCCAGAGCCACACTCGGAATACCACCAGGGAGGTTAAAAACAAAAGGGGCTTTATTGCAACTTAAACTTTTAATATTTTTAAAATTGCACTGTTTATCTCCTACTCACCTCCCTGCCTGTCTCCAACACCGTAGTTTCAATGATCATGAGAACGGTGAGGAATCAGCCCAGAACTACATGGGAGAATCTTGTCAATCATCCCAAGGCAGCTGTGACCATAGTCCCCAAGAAAACAATTGGTAACACTACACCGTGGGGGACTGAAATCCCGCAGTGCCCACAGGGTCCCCCTGCTCAGGAAAGCACTTGTACTGCCCGTCTGAAGTTTGCTAATGAACATCTGAATGATTGAGAGGAGAACTAGGTGAAAGTGCTGTGGTCAGAGGAGACCAAAATCAAGCTCTTTGGCATCAACTCAACTCGCCGTGTTTGGAGGAGGAGGAATGCTGCCTATGACCCCAAGAACACCATCCCTACCGTCAAACATGGAGGTGGAAACATTATGCTTTGGTGTATTTCTGCAAAGGGACAATGGACGGGGCCATGTACCATCAAATCTTGGGTGAGAACCTCCTTCCCTCAGCCAGGGCATTGAAATGGGTCATGGATGGGTATTCCAGCATGACAATGACCCAAAACACACGGCCAAGGTAACAAAGGAGTGGCTCAAGAAGAAGCACATTAAGGTCCTGGAGTGGCCTAGCCTGTCTCCAGACCTTAATCCCATAGAAAATATGTGGAGGGAGATGAAGGTCCGAGTTACCAAATGTCAGCCTCAAAACCTCAATGACTTGGAGAGGATCTGCACAGAGGAGTGGGACAAAAATCCCTCCTGAGATGTCTGCAAACCTGGTGGCCAACTACAAGAAACGTCTGACCTCTGTGATTGCCAACAAGGGTTTTGCCACCAAGTCATGCTTTGCAAAGGGGTCAAATACTTATTTCACTTATTAAAATGCAAATCAATTTATAACTTTTTTGAAATGCATTTTTCTAGATTTTTTTGTTCTGTCTCTCACTGTTAAAATCTACCATTAAAATTATAGATTGATAATTTCAGTGGGCAAACGTACAAAATTAGCAGGGGATCAAATACTTCTTTCCCCTCACTGTAATTCTCAGTATCTGTTCTTATTCTGTATGTATGGACTCTGCACAGTACCACTTCTCTTGTCCTGTATGCTGGGTGTAATTCTCAGTATCTGTTCTTATTCTGTATGTATGGACTCTGCACAGTGCCACTTCTCTTGTCCTGTATGCTGGGTGTAATTCTCAGTATCTGTTCTTATTCTGTAGGCATGGACTCTGCACAGTACCACTTCTCTTGTCCTGTATACTGGGTGTAATTCTCAGTATCTGTTCTTATTCTGTAGGCATGGACTCTGCACAGTACCACTTCTCTTGTCCTGCATGCTGGGTGTAATTCTCAGTATCTGTTCTTATTCTGTATGTATGGACTCTGCACAGTACCACTTCTCTTGTCCTGTATGCTGGGTGTTATTCTCAGTATCTGTTCTTATTCTGTATGTATGGACTCTGCACAGTACTACTTCTCTTGTCCTGTATGCTGGGTGTAATTCTCAGTATCTGTTCTTATTCTGTATGTATGGACTCTGCACAGTACCACTTCTCTTGTCCTGTATGCTGGGTGTAATTCTCAGTATCTGTTCTTATTCTGTATGTATGGACTCTGCACAGTACTACTTCTCTTGTCCTGTATGCTGGGTGTCATTCTCAGTATCTGTTCTTATTCTGTATGTAGTAATGTGTCAATCATGATGCTATTTGGTTTCTGATGCAAATCTTTCACCTCTCATCTCATCCCTCGTGTCTTCTCGGCTTCTATAAACATCATCTCTGCGTTTTGCTCTCCAATAAACATCGGACCAGTTTGGCCACATTCTTCAAAACCCGTCCAACCACAATGTACTGAACCCTCTTATTCACGTTCCATTAGCAGTGTGTTTTATAGAAATCCTCCTGTATATAATTAGGAAATGAGGAGCTGGAATACATTATACAAATTGATTTTTATTGTCGGTTTCTTCGTGGATGGTTTCGGAATGGTGTCAGGAGTTGGGAAGGTCTTGCTGTCACGTTTTGTGGGAAGTTGTCGTCATCCTCACAAGCTCTATTCCTATAGGTCCAGTGTCTCCTCCAGCCCATAATGTCCTCCCTGTTGGTCACATCTGATAGGTTTGGGATGTTCAACTTGAGTACAGAATGATTTTCTATATCCTCTCAGATCAGATTTGAGTTTTCGGAACCAGAACTCTGACCCGTCCTAGTCGGCCACTTTTGTCATTGGGTTTTTAATGCTTTGGAGTTCAAGATTGAGGCTTGTAGGACCTCTGACTGTTTTGGCTGAAAATTGGAAGAATGTAGCTGCTAGCATTTTTTTTCTTAAGAAGGTATGTCCATCTAAAACAACTGTATATATTTTATTGATAAAGTGAGAGGATTAGAATCCCTGTTGGGTTTTTTTCTTCTGGAGAAGTAGGTAGATGGCTCTGGATCTTCAGACTAAATCAAATTCCACAAGGTGATTTATAATTGGTCATATGGTGTGTGTTAAAGTCCATCTCCAGGCAATTGCTGCCCCCCTCGATAAATTCTGACTCCTCTTCTGGATCCTGAAAGAACCTCGCTGCAGAATAGCAGAAGAATTTGTCCTCTGAAGAACCTCTCTTCCATCACCATGGATTTGGGTGATTAAAAAGAGTAGATGGATAGATAGATAAATAGAGTCCCGCCTTTCCTTTGGGGGTAATGTGTGTTCTATAGAAGTGTTTAATAGTTAATTTTTATCAATTAAAAAAATGGAAAGTTAATGAACAGAAGAGAAATCCAATCAGTATTTGGCGTGATCACCTTTTGCCTTCAAAACAGCATCAATCCTTCTAGGTGCACAGTTTTTGAAGGAACTCGTCAGGTAGGTTGTTACAAACATCTTGGAACATTAAGCACAGATTTTCTGTGGATGTCGGCTGCCTCACACCTTCTGTCTCTTAATGTAATCCTACACAGACTCCATGCTGCTGAGATCAGGGCTCTGTGAGGGCCAAACCCTCACTTCCACGACTACTCTTTACACCAGTGGCGGCTGGTGCTTAATATTTTGGGGGGCGCAAACATCCCATGGGAGATGGACGGCGATCAGTCACACCCTGCTCCCCGAGCCCATCCTTTTTTGAAGCCAGTTGGAGCCTCGGGCTTTAATCATGTGCTTCAACAAAAAACAAAAACCCCTATTGAAATCCATGCGTCCAGCACCCTGCATGTAGATTAGGAGCTAGGCACATGAATTAGGGGGGTGGCGTCCTGCCGCAGAATAAATTTGTGGCCAATCACATGCCTCCCTGATAGTATGGCTCGGTGGATAAGTATCTGCCTGTATTTGTCAGCATTGAGGACACCATTGACCCTGATTAAATCTCCAACTCCATTTGCTCCATTTGCAGAAATGCAGCCCCAAACTTGCAAGGAACCTCCGCTATGCTTCACAGTAGAGCTGCGCGATTAATCGTATTAAAATCGCGATCTCGCTCTACCCCCCCCCTGCGATCTCCATTGGAAATTACCGCAATTTTCAGTGCAGTTAATGGGGTCCGACTTGCGGGGCGAATTAGCGCGACTTGACAGTAATAAAAGTGAATGTAAGTCGCCTGAAGGCTTTTCAAGTCGGAGCGACTTGAGTCTCAGGGGAAGTCTGGGCAGGGAGCCAAGTTCTGAGTCATCATTGATAAAAGACACTAAGGGCCGGTTCACACTGTAGCGAGGCAGAGCGGCGCGATGCGGCGCCTGAGGCGATCTCAAAGCGGCTTGCTAGGATACTTCTATCATAGAAGTCAATGCAAGCCGCCTGAGATCGCCCTAAAAATAGTGCAGGGACCATTTTTCTAATGCGGAGCGAAGCGATTCGCTCCTATTAGAATGGTCCCATTTGCACAGCATTGAGGCGAATTGTCAGGCGACTCAAGTCGCCTGACAATTCGCCTAGATGTGAACGAGCCGCGAAGTCGCGCCTCTCCGCCCTGCTGTAGTGTGAACCGGCCCTTAAAGATACAAAGTAATTTTACTTCAAAAGCATTGAACTCTGAGTGAACTCCCCTTGTATAGTTGTTTGGTTTAACCATTTAAAGACTAAATCTTTCCTGACACTTGCTCTTTACAAATAAAAATCCATTATTTTGTCCTAGAAAACAACTTAGAACCCCCAAACATTATATATTTTTTTTTTTTTTGCAGAGACCCTAGAGAATAAGATGGCGGTTGTTGCAATATTTTATGCCACACGCTGTTTACACAGCGGACTTTTAAACACAATTTTTTTGGAAAAATGACCCTTTCAAAAACCTAAACAGTGCTGTTAGCCCAATTTTTTTGTATATTTAATATATTACGCCACGAGAATCGTGATCTTTATTCTAAGCAAAAAAATCGTGATTCTCATTTTGGCCAGAATCGTGCAGCTCTACTTCACAGTTGCCTGCAGACGCTCATTGTACCGCTCTCCAGCCCTTCATCAACACACTGCCTTCTGCTACAGCCAAATATTTCACATTTTAACTCCTCAGTCCATAGAACATGCTGCCATCTTTCTGCATCTCAATTCCTATGTTTTCATGCATAGGACATGGGAACAAGACTAAGTGACTCAACTATGCACAAAACCATAGGAACTGGAGTGCAGGGAAATGGCAGCAGGTGCTCTGGACAACAGCCAATGTCATTAAAAACTATCTTCAGAGTAAAGAAGACCAAGGAGTCCTGGAAGTGATGGTTTGGCCCCCACAGAGCCCTAATCTCACCATCATGGAGTCTGTCTGGGATTACACGAAGAGACAGAAGGATTTAAGGCAGCCGACATCCACAGAAGATCTGTGGTTAGTTCTTCAAGATGTTTGGAACAACCTACCTGCTGAGTTCCTTCAAAAACTATGTGCAAGTCTACCTAGAAGAATTGATGCTGGTGTGAAGGCAAAGGGGGTCACACCAAATTTTGATTTAGATTTGTCTTCTGTTCATTAACTTTTGCACAGTTGTGTGTGTGTGTGTGTGTGTGTGTGTGTGTGTGTGTGTGTGTGTGTGTGTGTGTGTGTGTGTGTGTATATGTTTATGTATCATTTTTTGCTGACAAGCCTGCCTTACGTTATATCCCAAACGAATTATGGCGTTTTCTGTCCCCCAATTTTGTTTGGCATTCTATTGCAACTGAAGCCTTGTTGCAGCATCCCTGATACCCTGAAATATGTTGGATATATGTAAAGATTTGTTTTGTGAAATTCTTTTAGACTACTGGGACTGCACAGCAGTCGGGCAACTTTTAAAAGGGTGTCGGGTTGGGCAACACTTTTTTCTGACAGGTTCTTTAACCACTTGCTGACCAGCTCACTTACATTTACTGCGGCGGGTTGGCTCTCCTGCGCGAAAGTTCCGTGCATGTGAGATTGCGCGCCGAGGATGCGTCCCCGTGAGTCGCCAGCAGACATAGTCTGCCAGGTACAGAGTCAGAACTGGGATCTGCCAATGTAAACAAGGCGGATCTCCGTTCTGACAGGGGACTGATCTACTGTTCCCTGTCATCAGGAACCGTGAGATCTGTCATTTCCCTGGCAGTCCATCCCCCTACAGTTGGAACACACCTAGGGAACACAGTTAACCCCTTGATCGCCCCCTAGTGTTAACCCCTCCCTTGCCGGTGTCATTTTTACATTGATCAGTGCATTTTTATAGCATTGATCAATGTAATAATGTAACTGGTCCCCAAAAAAGTGTAATTTGGTGTCATATTTTTCCTCCGCAATGTTGCAGTCCCGCTAAAAATTGCAGATCATCGCCATTACCAGTAAAAACAATAAAAAAAAAAATAAGTCCCTAAATATATCCTATAGTTTTTAAACGCGCAACCCAATCCATATACGCCTATGGCAATTTTTATTTTTTTATAACAAAAATATGTAGAAGAATATATATCGGCCTAAACGGATGAATACATTTGTTTGTTTGTTTTTTATCTTCTTATATGTATAATCGCAAAAAGTAAAAAAATATTTTTTTCAAAATTGTCAGCCTCTGTGCAAAAGGTGAAACCGCAGAGGGGATCAAATACAACCAAAAGAAAGCTCTATTTGTGGGAAAAAAAGGACGTCGATTTTCTTTGGGTACAGCATCGCACGACCGCGCAATTGTCATTTAAAGCGACGCAGTGCCGAATCACAAAAAGTGCTCTGGTCAGGAAGTGGGTGAATCCTTCCAGGGCTAAAGTGGTTAAACATTCGATCCCATGATATAACATCACCCAGAAAATTGTTTCATTGTCTCAGTATATGGGGCTAAATTCTGCCTTGTTGATTTTTTAGATCTCCCAGACATGACTGATTCCGCCTTTGGAGGAAAGGAGAAGGCTATGTTCAAATAACATTGATGACGCTGTGAGGTAAGTGACATCTTTAGTTATCTCTCTTAAAGGGAAATATACATTTGCAGTGAGCAGATATTTTAAATTTCTCACTTAAGTAATTTTTGACCCTTTTTTTTTTACCAGTTTGCTTCTCTATATTTGTTCTATTAAGAGGTATGAAAATAACAAACGTTCTTACTCACCTAGGGGGGTGCTGCATCAATTCAGTGCTGCATCTGTTCCCTGCTGCCTCTAAGACAGAGAACTGAGCGATCAAAGATCCCTAATTGCTCAGCTCTCGGTCTTCAGTCAGCAGAGAGACAGTGGCTGTCAATCACCAGCTCTCTACTCTGCCCCTCCAGCACTCTGGAGGGGACACGAATGGCTGGCAGAGGTTCTTAGCTGTGCATTGAGAGGCTGAGCCAGCTGCCACTGAGCCAGCATCTGGGTGGATCCTGGCATTATTGTCAGGATCCCTGCAGAGTCTGGATCAGCTTTGTGACATCAGCGGACTTTAGCCCACTGTCGGCTCAATACAGGACACAGGGATGCAGAACGAAGGGCACTCCTGTGATCCCCAGGAGAAGTAGGGCCAAAAAAAGCTTTTGGTCCTACCTCTCCCTTTTAAATATAGATGATCCCTTTAAATATAGATAAGCCACTGCTCTGTATTTCAGTGCAATCACTTTTCATTTTATTTTTGAGTCCCCTTGTCACATAGCTGACCCTGCCTAGGCTGTGATGATGGCATCAGTCTGCTGCAGGCAAGAGGAAGCATTTCCTCAGTCTCGCCTCCCCCTGTGATTAGACTGTATATTGTGCTTTTGTAGCAAGTCACAATGTGAGAGCTAGAGCAGGGGGTCTGTCTCAGACATTTGTGAACTCATCCCAGAACTGCTTAGACACCGGGGTTTACTTAAAGTGATTGTAAAGTCTGATTTCTTTTTTTTTTTTTCTATAAAAATAACAAACATCTTATACTTACCTGCTCTGTGCAGTGGAGTTGCACAAAGCAGCCCGGATCCTTCTCGGGTCCCTCTTCGGCTCTCATGGTATCTCAAGTATTAGTGGGGCCCAGGGGGCTGCTGCACACAGAAATCCTTTTATCTTAATGCATAGAATTCATTAAGATAAAAAAACCGAATGCATACAAAACACCTTTAATTAATCTGAGCAGGCATTTCAAACCAGGAAGTAGATGGTGACCCTAGATGATGCCTGAACAATGATGGTGCTGTCTTTTTAGAGAAACGCTGAAGAAGGGATTGTCAGGGGGAGTACTGTGATCTCTGAGAGAGATAATAAATATCTGTAAGGGTTACACTGACAGATAACTTACATAAAAAATAATCATTACTAAGCTTGCTGCAGATGCCTCTGAAAACAAGACAAGTCCACTTTAACCTATTTGTTCTGTTATTACTTCAGTTTATATACCTTTTTTTTTCTCCATTAAACCCTCTTTCTTATAGTTTGTTTTTTATGATCTGTCCCCAGGACGATCCGCTAGACATGCAGTCCTCAGGGCACCGCTTCCGCGACGTGGAGCACCATCCTCTCCTGAACGAAAGCGATGGCTACAGCCCCGCCCCTCCAGACGGTGACTTGGTGGACAGACTGTGGTTCATCCGGGACGGCTGTGGCATGGTGTGTGCTGTAATCACATGGATGCTGGTCTTCTATGCAGACTTTGTGGTGACTTTTGTAATGCTGCTGCCATCCAAAGACTTTTGGTATTCTGTCATTAACGGGACCCTTTTCAACTGCCTGGCGGTCCTGGCACTGGCCTCCCACCTAAGGACCATGCTAACCGATCCGGTGAGTGCCAGAACCCCCCCCCCACCCAGTTTTAACACCCACTTTATGCCAGTTTCTGAATTGTCGTATTCATAGAACATGGGGATGCATGCATGTCCCCTAGTGATAGATCAGCCCTGGGTGGACAGGGGTGTGGAATTTAAAAAAAAAAATACTTGTCTAAATCGAGGTCCCAATCTTCTTGTCCCTCATTACTATCTACAGCGCATCCAGAAATTGTTCACAGCGCTTCACTTTTTCCACATTTTGGTATGTCAGCCTTATTCCAAAATAGATTAAATTCATTATTTTCCTAAAAATCCTACAAACAATACCCCATAATGACAACGTGGAAGAAGTTTGTTTGAAATCTTTGCAAATTTATTAACCATAAAAAAAGAAAAAAAAAAAAACATGTACATAAATAGTCACAGCCTTTGCTCAATACTTTGGTGAATCACCTTTGGCACCAATTGCAGCCTCAAGTCTTTTTGAGTTATGATGCTACAAGCTTGGCACACCTATTTTTGGCAGTTTCTCCCATTCTTCTTTGCGGGACCTCTCAAGCTCCATCCGTTTGATGGGGAGCGTCGGTGCATAGCCATTTTCAGAACCCTTCAGAGATGTTCAATCGGGTTCAAGTCTGGGCTCTGGCTAGGCCATTCAGACATTCAGAGTTGTCCTGTAGCCACTCCTTTGTTATCTTGGCTGTGTGCTTAGGGTCGTTGTCCTGTTGGAAGATGAACCTTCACCCCAGTCTGAGGTCCAGAGTGCTCTGGAGCAGGTTTTCATCAAAGACTAGTCTCCCAGTTCCTGCCGCTGAAAAACATCCCCACAGCATGATGATGCCACCACCATGCTTCACTGGTATTGGCCAGGTGATGAGCAGTACCTGGTTTCCTCCAGACATGATGCTTGCCATTCAGGCCAAAGAGTTCAGTCTTTGTTTCTTCAGACCCCAGAATTTAGTTTCTCATTGTCTGAGAGGCCTTCAGGTGCCTTTTGGCAAACTCCAGATGAGCTGTCATGTACCTTGACAGACCACTCTACCATACAGGCCTCATTGGTGGAGTGCTCCAGAGATGGCTGTTCTTCTGGAAGGTTCTCCTCTCTCCACAAAGAAACGCTGGAGCTCTGTCAGAGTGACTATCGGGTTCTTGGTCACTACCAAGTTTCTTCCATTTACGGATGATGGAGGCCACTGTGCTCATTGGGACCTTCAGTGCTGCAGAATTTTTCTGTACCCTTCCCCAGATCTGTGCCTCCATACAATCCTGTCTCAGAGGTCTACAGACAATTCCTTGGACTTCATGGCTTGGTTTGTGCTCTGACATGCACTGTTAACTGTGGGACTTTATGTAGACAGGTGTGTGCCTTTCCAAATCATGTCCAATCAACTCAATTTACCACAGGTGGACTCCAATAAAGTTGTAGAAACATCTCAAGGACGATCAGTGGAAATAGGATGCACCTGAGCTCAATTTTGAGTGTCATGGCAAAGGCTGTGAATACTTATGTACATGGGATTTTTAGTTTTAAATTGTTAATAAATTTGCAAAGATTTCAAATAAACTTCTTTCACATTGTCATTATGTGGTATTGTTTGTAGAATTTTGAAGAAAATTATGCATTTCATCCATTTTGGAATAAGGCTGTAACATAACAATGTGTCCCTCATTACAATCTACTTGTCCTGATAAAAAAAAAAAAATGTGAAGGGTTGATTTTTTTTTTTTTTATTTTTTTTTTAAGCAGAGGTGCTTTTAGGAATGTCTGGGGCTTTTAACCACTTCCCGCCCAGACTATAACATATTGACGGCCGTGCAGTGGCTTTACCGTTCTGACTGGTTGTCACATGGCGTCCTTTAGAAAGGGCCGGGGGCACGCAGCGCGGTGATCCGCGGTGTGTCCTAGGCTCATACGCTAACAGCGTGCGAGAAGAGGAGAGCCGATAAGCGGCTTTCCTCAGTGGGGACATGCAAGATTATCAGTGCAATGATTATCAGTGGAGCTCCATGAGTGATGCCCGCCAGTGCCAATCAGTGATGCCTTTCAGTGCCCATCAGCGATGTCTGTTCATGCCCATCAGTGCCGCCTATCAGTGGCCATCAGTGCTGCATATTTGGTGCCTCCTCACCAGTGCAGTCTATCAGTGCTTTTCAGTGCAGCCTCATCGGCGCACATCAGTGAAGGAGAAAAATTACTTATTTACAAAATTTTATAACAGAAACTAAGAAAAATGTGTTTTTTTTATTTTATTTTTTATTTTTTCAAAATTTTCGGTCTTTTTTTCGTTTGTTTACAAAAATAAAAATCTCAGTGGTGATTAAATACCACTAAGAGAAATCTCGATCTATCTAAAAAAAAAATGATAAAAATTTCATGTGTGTACAGTGTTGCATGACTGCGCATTTGTCATTCAAATTGTGACATCGCTAAAAGCTGAAAATTGGCCTGGGCAGGAAGGGGGTTAAAGTGCCCGGTACTGAAGTGGTTAAAAACAAAAGGAGCTTCATGGCGACGTAAACTTTCAATGTTTTTAACATTGTGCTGTCTATCTCCTTCTTGCCTTCAGCACCACACTTCGGGTTGCTGCAGTTCTGTCTGCAATCTCAAATGCACTACAATCGCAAAGCGCAGATTCAGGCGTCATTATTTTCAGTGGTACACAAACCGTGGTGCGGTTTTGCTACATGATTTACTGCATGGCAATTGCAGCAAATCGCATCGCATGAAGCTTGTCACTGAAAAAAGAGCAGGAGCTTCTTATGGGCAATAAGCTTCATGTGATGCAAAAAATCACGCAGCAATTTCGGCACAGCGTTTTAGATGCCATTGAAAATACTGTCTCCTGAACCTGCGTTTTTGTGATCTGCCGCAAAAAGCTAAGCTCTGGTTCACACATATGCTTTTTCAAATGCCCAGATTTGTGTGACAGGGTAGATATTATGTGTTCCTGTTGAAGTGGTTCACGCAGATGCGATCCACATGCATTGCGTTTTGAGTGCGATTGCAAAAAGGGTCCTGTGCAAGTGCGTTGTAGACTTGCAAGTGATAGAGTATGTTGGCATACGGAGATGAGTATTCACATAGCATTGCTAATGACAGGCGTTTTTTCATTGAAGTCAATGGGAGGCAGATGTGGAGAGAGAGCGAGACGGCAAAATCGCACCTGTACTGAAATCTCACAGAAACTTGAATGGTGTTCACAAAGAAGCATGTGCCTAAATCCCATTTCCCACAGCAGGGCTAAATGTAAGAAAATAAACCTGTCTGGCACCCAGGACTGCATGTCTCGGGCATTGGATTATATGATTTGCGCATCCCTGGTGCAGCTTACCTTCAAAGCTGAACTCCAAGTAAATGGCTACACAGATGAAATGCATGCCGTATATATAGGAGCTGTTTGTCTGCCAGAGGATTTTTACTTCTGCCCATGCACTACTGAGATTTACACTGCTCTGTCACACAGCACAACCCTGTCTCTCAGCCCAGGAGGCCTGATTTCTCTCTGCTGCATTTAAAGTGTTCACCTTTTTTCAGAAAAAAATGAAAAGGTGAACTAACAACCGTACACCCTTCCCACCACCCCACTGTACTTACCTCAGTGGGTGCAGAGCTGTCATTACCCACACAGTCTGTGCAATGGTCCAGGCATTTGAGATCCCTGCTGTTATCCCTGTTCTCTGTGCAGAGGTTCCAGGATGGATCAGAGCAATGCTCTTTGCTGGCACTCCTGGTCCATCCCAGAATTGCTGCACAGAGAAGAGTGGGCAACCCTGTCTGACAAAAAGCAAGTGAATGAGAGTCGTTTCAATGAAATGAGATGCAGAGACGACATCTGGTGTAGCAGCCAGCGCTGTTTTAAAATGTTGGTAAATCAAAAAATACATTTGTGTCATTGGTTCAAAAATGAATTGCTTTTACTTGTCTGCTCAATGTTTCTTTCCCTGTTCAGAGTGGCAACGCTGGTCCAGCTAGGCCTTCGTCTTGGTCATTCTCACCACGCATTGTTTCAGTTCTTCCCAGGGAGGAAGCAGTGCACTTCCTCTCATCTTCTCTGGAAGCTGCTCCATGTGACATTCTTCGAAGGCATGCAGGGTGGCCCCAACATCACCATTAACTGCAGTCCTCTTGTGACATTTTGTGGCTCTGGAGAAAAGGGAACTTCCTGCTAAGACTGACCTCGTTACTGACAGTGGCCCCCACTTGAAGCTTTTTATGGCCCTAGGGAAAGGGAGGGAGCATCTGACATGATTGATAGCAGTCACCCTTTCCTCCTGCTGTGATGTCACATAGTGATTGACAGCGGCCCATGCTTGATGTTTTGTGGCCCTGGGGAAAGAGGGAAGGTCCTGCTGTCAGATCATTGTACATGGCGACCCCCCCCCCCCCCACTTGACAGTGTTTGTGGCTCTGGGGAAAGGAAGAGATTGTACTGTTAAGACCTCATCGTGAATGACATTGAGCCCTACATAACGCCTTTTGTGGCCCCAGGGGGGAAGGGACTGTTCTGCTGTGATGTCATCAAGACTGACAGCACTACTCACATGAGACACTTTGTGGCCCCTTTGAAAAAAGGGAATGTCCTGCTAAGACCTTGTCATTATTAACAGCGGCCCCTACATGACTCTTTGTGGTGCTGTGGAAAGGAAGGGAATCTCCCGCTGGGATGTCACATGATTGACAGCAAACCTGCTGTGGCCCCAGGGGAAGGGAGGGACGATCCTGCTGTAACTTCATCGTAAATGACCGTGGCCCCTGTGTGTCACTCTTTGTGGCTCTGGAGAAAGAAAGGGAATGTCTAGCTGTGGCATCATCATGGTTGACAGCAGCCCCCATGTGACACTCTTTGTGACACCAGAGAAAGGAAGGGAATGTCCTGCTAAGACCATCATTGGCAGCAGCCCCCACATGGCACTCTTTATGGCCCCCTGGGAAAAGGAGGGAATGTCTGGCTGTGACAACACATGGTGATTGACAGTGGCCACTGCATGGCACTCATTGTGCCCCTGGGGAAAGCTGTCAGATCTTTGTAAATGATGACCCCCACGTGACACTCTTTGTGGCCCTGGGCAAAGGAAGGGAATGTCCAGCTGTGACGCCCTCATAGTTGACAACAACCCCTACATGACGCTCTTTGTGACCCCTGGGGGAAAGGAAGAGAATCCCCTGCTAAGACCTCATTGTAAATGACACTGAGCCCCACAACGCTTTTTGTGGCCCCAGGGAGAGGGAGGGAGGGAATGTCCTGTGGTGATGTCACATGGCAAAGACAGCGGGCCATGCTTGATGCTTTTTGTGGCTCTAGGGGAAAAAGAGGGAACATACTACTTGTAACATCATGGTAAATGACAGTGGCCCCTACATAATTCTCTTTGTGGCCCCAGGGAAAGGAATGTCCCACTATGACATCATCAAGATTGACAGCAGCCTCCATGTGATGCTTTTTGTGGCCCTGAGGAAAGGGAGGGAATGCCCTGCTATGATGCCACATGGCGATTGATAGCCGTACCCGCTGAGTGACCTCTCTATGCCCGCATGAAAAGGAGGGAATGTTCTGCTTTGATGTCGTCATAAATGACAGCGGCCCCCACATGACACTTTTTGTGGCCCTGGGGGGAATAAAGAGAATTCTCTGCTTTGGCATAATTGTGATTGACCATGATCCTCATGTGATGCTCTTTGTGGCCCTAGTAAAAAGGAGGGAACATTCTGCTTTTACATTACATGGTGTTTGACTGCGGCCCCCCTCATGACACTTTGTGGCCCTGGGCAATGGGAGGAAGTGCCCTGCTGTGATGTCATGGCTTTTGGGGGATTTTTCTCACACACTCCCAGTGGCTGCAGACGACAAGATGTGTAAATCTGTTACTGACATGGATGCGACTAGTAAGCCGTCACTTCCGGGTCCTGGTGTGACCTGCAAATATAGCTGGGGAAGAAGCTAATGGAATGCTTCATTGGAGGACAGGTTAGACATCGGGGTCTTTTAGACCCCGATGTCTCATTAAAGAAAACCTGTCGCCTTTTGTCCCCTATGTCATTAAAGCGGAGCCCCAGGCTCCTTCAGAAAAAAAATTTAGAAGTCAGCAGCTGCAAATCCTGGAACTGTAATATTGGGGCGCTTACCTGTCCATGAATCTAGTGATGTCTTCACCTGAGTCAATTTTTCAATGTAGCTTCACAGCCGGTTCCCTACTGCGCATGCGCAAAGTGCGCCATGCTTTGTGAATAGCTTGACGGCGGGAGAAGGAGGCCGAACTTTGAGTTTGCCGTGGATCGGCCGGAAGTGGAAGCAGATGCTTGTCAAAATCAGGAGAGGGTGGGGTAGGTATGACTGGATGCCTACTGTTGGTCCAGAAAGCAGACACGAGGCGGGCCGTGGCACAGAGCCTATATAGAGCTACAGCCTCTAACTCATTGCAGGGGATTTCAGTAAGCTGATATAAAGACAGATTTGGGTACCTAATACTAATTTTATACAGTGGGGAAAATTCATTATTTGATCCCCTGCAGATTTTGTACGTTTGCCCACTTACAAAGAAATGAAGGGTCTATAATTTTTATCATAGGTGTATTTTAAATGATAGAGACAGAATATCAACCAAAAATCCAGAAAAAAACATCTAGAACAAATGCTATAAATGGAGTTGCAGTTCAGTGAGTAAAATAAGTATTTGTTACCCAAGCATGGCTTAGTAGTTGGTGGAGAAACTCTTGTTGGCAATCACAGAGGTGAGACGTTTCCTGTAGTTGGTCACCAGGTTTGCACATCTCAGGAGGGATCTCGGGAGGCATCTCAGGAGGGATTTTGGTCCAATCTTCCTTACAGATCTTCTCTAAATCCTTAAAGTACAACTAAAGGCAACACACATATTTTAGTAAATCCTCATATAAAGACCTGAAAGTTACACATGGTAATAAACATAACTGAAATGATTATTCCCCTACCATGTAGCTGTGATTGGAGTCTATAATCCCCTCCATCACTTCTCCTTAGCTTTATAGTGTAGTGATGATGGGAGGAGTTCTGCAGAGGTCAGATGTTATTTCCTGTCAGTGAAATAGTTGCTCTATCCCACAGACATCCAGCTTTCTATGGTGCTTAGCCTATTTTCATAACACACACCCGTCTGCCAATCAATAGCTGGGTGTGTGCTATGTAAAACAGCCACAAGATAGTACAGGTTACTTTGCACACAGATCAGTCTATTAATCTGTGTGCTTCTCTCTGTCTGCACTCCTCTGGTAATTTGTAATCTGGCAGAACAGAAGGAGCTAGAACAGTGGATGGGCAAAGGTGGGAGTGGGCGGTGCTTCACAGGCTGATTGTGGGCGGGGCCTAATCATGATTCTATGTAGAATGAAATCCCTCAGCTTCCCATGTGATACAAAGCCCCTCCCCCAGTCATGTCAAGAGGTTTTTTTGCAGAGAGAATAGACGCAAATGGGGACAACATGAGTCTAACACAGGCAATTCAAAAACCAGGAAGTAAAATTGTCACTTCACTAAAGGAAGTGCACATGACAGCAGGAGACAAGGTAGACATTTCACCATCCTTGCTGCTTTTTGCAAAACAATCAGTGACATGTTAAGCACCTATACAGTCTGTTAAACATATTGATTTCTTCTTTTTGACCATAGTTCTACTTTAAGGTTTCTTGGCTGTCTCTTGGCAACTCGAAATTTCAGCTCCCCCCATAAATTTTCTATAGGATTAAGGTCTGGAGACTGGCTAGGCCACTCCATGACCTTAATGTGCTTCTTCTTGAGCCACTCCTTTGTTGCCTTGGTGGTATGTTTTGGGGCATTATCATGCTGGGAGACCCATCTACGACCCATCTTCAGTGTTCTGGCTGAGGGAAGAAGGTTCTCATCCAAGATTTTACAATACATTGCCCTTCCATTTATAACATTTGTATCATGTATTTTCTCTGTATTTTTGGTTGATATTCTGTCTCTATCATTTAAAATACACCTATGATAAAAATATAGATCCTTCATTGCTTTGTAAGTGGGCAAACTTACAAAATCTGCAGGGGATAATTATTTTCCCCACTGTATATGAATTTTTGATGTTTAAATAAAGCCTCAACTGGGCAAAATGGTGTCGTTTTTTTTCTTATTTTTTGCCTGGAGTTCATCTTTGTGTGGGTGATGTAAGAAGCATCTGTTGGTTCTCCAGACTGCTGTTAATGTCTGCTGTGTTGTGTGGTGATTGCAGGGAGCGGTGCCCAAAGGGAATGCCACTAAGGAGTACATGGAGAGCCTACAGCTGAAACCAGGGGAGGTCATCTACAAATGTCCGAAGTGTTGCAGCATCAAACCGGAGCGAGCGCACCACTGCAGGTAATAACTTGTTTTTTCGGGTACCAGATCAAGCCCACCAGTGAAAGTACTCCCCTTTTTCTATCCAAAAAATGAATTTGTAACAATTCTATTAAACAATTCAGGCCAAAAAAAAAAGCATGTTTGCAAATATAACTGTTCAGCTTTTTTCCTTTCTCCTGCTATTCTCCAGGAGCTGAAGTAATAACAAGGGCCCTGCCTGTTTTAATAATCTTCTGATACTGAGCCTTCTCCTTGCACATGCTCCTTTAGGCCAGCTTCCAATTGGCCAGCAAGTACAAATAACATGACTCCCTCCTTGTCCTCTCTGGATATTTGGTTTGGTTTCCAGACACTGTAGAGAAGCCGTGTGCTGGTAAAGTGTCAGGGCCTCTGGCACTGAATCAGCCAGATATGAGGAACTGGTTATTGCCATGAGAGTATATTTACTTAAGCTTTCTCAGTTATGGGTATAACCTAGTTTATTGGAAATGGAACTTCAGTCCTCTGTCCA
>BLSH010559893.1:168242-180230 GCA_018402905.1 Glandirana rugosa
CCCCCCCCCCCCCCCCCCCCGATCTACTCCTCTTCCTCCGGCCCCTACCCCTCTGTCTGCCCACACTCCAAGCCCCCTGTGCCTCAGAAAAGGAAAGTGGGGGCTGAAAATTTGAAGTCCAGACAACCTCAGATACATCTGGGTGAGAGGTGCTAGCTGCCAAGGGGTGAGTGAGCTCCCCATCCATCCCTGTCTGTGACTGAAGTCTGCCCTCTTCTCTCTCCTGCCTCTGAGGGAGTACACTAAGGTTAATTAGGGTTCTCAGAGCACCCCTTATATCAGAGTTCAGATGTAAAAGGGGAACTCTGTGAATTCAGATGTAAAGGGGCACTCTTGTGATTAACTTCACATGATTAGAAATGTTATTTAATTGCAAAATATGTGTATAGTTTATACTATGAAAAAAATTTGCTAAAGTGTTCGGGTTTGACTTGACAAAAAGGTGGCAACCCTAGGTGGGGCAGGGTAGGAGTTGGGTGGGGCAACTGGTAACTCTGAAGGCCAGGCTAGTGGCTCAGGAATGAACATTTTTAGCCCTGCCCTAAGGTGTTCCTCTCAGACTTACAGGTGGATCGCTATACTGCACTTTGCATGCGACTGTCTCTTTTTTACGCCAGGAGAGAAATCTTGATAAAGTGGCGCTCTAGGTGCCCTCCTACCTGTGCCAGCTGGAAACAGTCGGTCAACTCGGCCCTTCCATTGTATAGATTAACTTATGAAGGTAGACAGTGTCCTCAGAAGTTCGATAAGGTATGGTCGGGATGGATGGAGGTGTGTGGCTGAGGATGCATTGGGGGACTGGTGGGGGGTGCGGGGCCGCCGGACCTGGTGGGCTTCGGTGGCTCCTCTCCTCCCGCCATGGCTTCTCCCCTCCCCCCCCCCCCGCCACCCCGGGGCCCTGTCTCCGGGGGTGGGGTTGTTTGCTGGAGGGATGAGGGTGGAGGTTGACTACCCGGAAGGGTAAAATGATATTGTCTATTCCAGTGGGAATCAGTGCTGAAAAAGTACCTGCGGGCTTTGTGGTGAGGAGGGGTGGCCCTCGTTCCCCCCCCCTCCCCATTTTCCTTTATCTCACTCTATTTTTACTAATACCACTTATGCATAACATGTATATTGTTCCTGTGCAACCTGCTACGCTACCTTATGTAGTCTAGTCTGAAGTTTATGTGTCTGATGCTACTTTCACCCTGCTGACTGATGACAATCTAATGTATCTTATAATGGATATAACTTAAACAATGCATGGATTTGTACTGTTTGTGCTTCTGATTTGTACAATAAAAACCTACCTGTTAAAAAAAAGGTGTTCCTCTCCCTCAAGTTCTGAAGTTGAGAGGCATGCATGATGGATTCCCCTTGCCATTGTAGTGTTTTCTTGTGTCTTGTGGATCTTTTTGAATTTACATTTCCACTCATCATACCCCATCTACTCAAACAGGGGAAGAAGCTTTTTTCTGATCAAAGATTTCCAGATCAATCAAAAAAATAACTAATCGTGTTGTTTTGCTACAGGGATGCCCATTGTCTCCGCTGCTGTATGCCCTGGCAGTTGAACCTCTTGCCATCACCATTAGAGCTAACAGGGAGATAGTGGGACTCCAGGTGGGGGACACTGTAGAGAAGGTCGGATTATATGCAGACGATATGATTTTATATCTCTCCGACGCAAATGCTTCCCTTCAAGAAGCCCTGCGTATAATAGCACAGATGGGTACCCATTCGGGCCTAAGGATCAACTGGGACAAATCACAGATCCTTCCCCTCGATTGCTCTCCCCACCCCAGAACAGACCCACCCTTACCACTATCACGAGTGTCTCTCATTAAATACCTGGGGGTGAAAGTGACCAGAGATTTGACGGATTATATACCACTTAACATAGAGCCATTGAGCCAATTGGTTAGACGCAAAACTCAGATATGGGCCAGGCTCCCGTTGGGAGTTATGGGCCGTATAAATATTATTAAAATGATTATACTCCCAAAGGTGTTGTATATGGTGTGGCATGCCCCCCTTCCTATCCCACATAAATTCTTCAAATCCATCGAATCCATTCTAAACTCATTTGTCTGGGGGAAAAGTAGGCGTAAACTTTCCTGGGCCACTTTAAAAAACCCCTCAGATAAGGGAGGTGCGGCAGTGCCGGATTTCCAGGATTATTACCTGGCATCCCAACTGTCGCATTTCTATTACTATATGAAGGCGGAACAGTCCCGATACCAGTCCCTCCTTACCCCAAAACCTAAGGATCCGGCCTATACACCTCTCCAAATTATCACTCGAAATACAGCGTCCCGCCTGTCCCCCAAGACTAGCGGAGATATGGGCATGCATTACCAATACGTATGGAGAACAGCCCTGGGGAAGATGAAGTTGGTTGGCATGCATGCTCATACCCCCCTATGGTATAACAGGGATCTCCCCGAACTACTCAGTATACCAGACCCTAGGCCCTGGATAGAGCACGGGGTGGTCTATTTATCCCAGGTGATCTCCCCCTCTGGTGTCAGAACATTTCAAGACTTAAAAAATGAGTTTTCACTCCCAAATCACCTATTATTTCGTTACCTCCAATTAAGGCATGCACTACAGACCCAATTCCATGAGGGATATCCAGAAATGCCCGCTCTACAAATTATACAACTTATCCTGGGCTCAGAACCTGCGGGTTTAATTTCTACAATTTACACCCATTTACGTCTCCCTGTCACCTCAATAGCGGTGAGCGCTACAAAGGCTAAATGGGAAACAGAATTGGGGGAAATTCAGGAGGAGGACTGGGATGACATACTAGATGGCGTCAAACTTGTCTCTCCCAAAGTTCCAGATCGTTTAACACAGTTATACATTCTACACCACTCTTACTTAACCCCCATAAGGTTGGCCAAGTTTCAACCCTCCGTGGAATCTGTCTGTCCCATGTGTAGACAAAATTCGGGCACCTTTTTTCACCTGCTCTGGTCTTGTACAGTGGTTCAGACATTCTGGGTGCAGGTAGTATGCTTTATGCATGATGATATGGGATCCCCTGTCACTCTAGACCCCAAGATGTGTCTCCTGGGACTTCTCCCAGAGGTGGACATAGATAAATATCGTGCGACTTTCATGCGAGAAACTCTGTACGCAGCACGCAAGGTAATTGCTAGCAAATGGATGAGACCCACGCCCCCCAATATTCAAGAATGGATGCGAGAAATCAACAATACTTTGCCATACAAGAAATTGATCTATGATCATAGGGGGTGCCCCACCAAATATACCAAAATATGGGATACATGGCTCACCAACCCCAGTTCCTGCACTCGATGAGAAGGTGTGATATTTGTGACTTACCCTTAAATGACACGCGGGATATCTGATAGACCAACTGTTGATCCTGTACTTTTGGTATCTCCCACGTGAGGACCAAGTGTATGGAATCGATATAGCATGGTTGACCAAGGTTCTATGCTCTATGTGGATTGTACACTAAAACTAAACCGAATTGAAATATCTAATGAAGGATTTGTATGTATTAATGTCACTCTTGCACTCTGTACTGACATGACTACTGCTTGTAACATGTACTGCTCTGTTTAACTGCCAATCTCAAATAAACTCGGTTTTTTGATTAAAAAAAAAATCGTGTTGTTTTGCTCAAAATCGCGAAGAAAAGGGCAGGCCAGGGACAGTCAGGCTAGGGAGGTAAGTAACAGATGATGCTGGACGTCCTCCAGCCAGGAAATGAGGAGGCTCTATGTGACTTGCTGCAGCTTCTAATGCATATTGTGAGAAGCTCACAGTGTGCAGTGAAATCAGAGGAAGCCATTTCAGTCCAGAAGAGGAGCCGGCACAACTGTGCAAGACTGAAGGGAAAGCCTGAGATCAGATTCATACACAATAATGTATTTCAGCTAAGCTTTAAGTTGAGTGTACTTTAAAGGTTTTTTTTTTTTTTTTTTGGTCTCTGCTGCTGTTCCCCAGCATTTCATTTATGCTGTCACGGGCAGGAGCCTAGGGCCCCATGGATGTCCAGGGGCCAGGGCTGGCCCAAGACATTGTGCTGCCTGGGTCCAAAAATGAAATGCTGCGCCCCCCCCCCCCCCTCACCTCCTCAAAAAAAAATCACGCTCACCAAAAGGCCCCCACATCCATTATGTTATATCATGATAATTAAAACTAAAATTAGGGTAGTATAAGGGCAGGCTAGGGTAATATATGGACAGGCTAGGGTAGTATATAGACAGGCTAGGGTAGTATAGGGGCAGGCTAGGGTAGTATATAGACAGGCTAGGGTAATATATGGACTGGCTAGGGTAGTATATAGACAGGTTAGGGTAGTATATAGACAGGCTAGGGTAGTATATAGACAGGTTAGGGTAGTATAGGGGCAGGCTAGGGTAGTATATGGACAGGCTAGGGTAGTATATGGACAGGCTTGGGTAGTATAGGGACAGGCTTGGGTAGTATAGGGGCAGGCTAGGATAGTATATAGACAGGCTAGGGTAATATATGGTCTGGCTAGGGTAGTATATAGACAGGTTAGGGTAGTATATAGACAGGCTAGGGTAATATATGAACAGGCTTGAGTAGTATAGGGGCAGGCTAGGGTAGTATAGGGGTGGGCTAGGGTAGTAAATGGGCCCGCTAGGGTAGTATATGGATAGGGTAGTATATGGACAGGCTGGGGTAGTATAGGGGTGGGCTTGGGTAGTAAATGGGCACACTAGGGTAGTATATAGACAGGCTAGGGTAGTATATGGACAGGCTAGGGTAGTATATGGACAGGCTAGAGTAGTATATAGACAGGCTAGGGTAATATATAGACAGGCTAGGACATTATATAAACAGGTTAGGGTAGTATATGGACAGGCAAGGGTAGTATAGGGGCAGTTGTCATCTTGACACACAAAACTGCTGGAAAAAATGGGGAGAGGAGGGGTGGCCATGGTTCAATTTGCTACCCCTCTCAAAGTGCTGCTTGGGTCCAATGGACCCACTGGGACCCATGGTAGGGCCTGCCCTGCTAGGGGCCCATCGATACACTTCATTCTCCTGCAGTAATATAGAGGCATAGTCAAAGTTGGGAGGATGTAGAGTAGTTGTAGGCAATTTGTATCTGATGGGGCAATGCAAATGGGGGGATTCCCTCTCTTTATTAATGGGGGCCCCGTTCTCCCTTTTTTTCTGCCTCTACTCCTATGGAATATTTGTGCTTCTACAGCTCTGCATAGAGTTGCTGTTTGTTTCCTTTGTTCGGTCGGCCTGATGAACAGAGCCAGAAGCTTTCATTTCTCTTCGTTAGCACTTTCCCCGCCGCCTAATTAGCTTCACCAGCAGACTGATTATTTCCCTCTCCGTGCCTTGGAAAGGTTAGCGGTAATTAATGAGCGGAAAATAAGCGTAAACCTTAACTCTGCGATATGGCAGAAGGTGAGCGCAACGGGAGCCAGCGAGCTCAGAGGTCGCCAGCGGGGGGATGATGGACGCAGCGGCTGAGCCAGTAGCTGAAAAGTAGCCGGTGTGAACCTATAGACATCCCAGTGCGACCTCATTGCTGTAAATTGTAACTTTTACTGTAAAGTCGAAGCTTTTCCACTTTCTGAACTGTAACCTCCTGCTGCCCATGTAATGCAAATGTGTGGCAGCAGTGGTGGGACAAGGTCATCTAGAGCCCAGGGCGAATATGCCAATTGTGCCCCCCCTCCATCCTCTTCCCTCACCCCCCCTCCCAACACAAATCCCCCCAAATCACCGCACCTAGCTCACCTCCCTAAATTGGCCCTTCTAGAACAATTCTTATCCCCTGCCACCCTCAGAATTCCCCTTCTTAACACAAATCCCCTCCCCCCCATTCTCCTTGCGGTGCCCCCCACCTCACATGATACCACAGTGCCCAGGGCAGCCGCCCCTCCTGCCCACCCCTTGTCCCGGCCCTGTGTGGCGGCAAAGAGGATGGGCTGTAATGCCCACATGCAGCATTTATGTGCCCACTGTGCGTTCCCAGAACAGTGACTGAGAACTCAGCCTCTGCTCACGATCGATAGCCAGCGGGCAGGGCCAGGACAAGGGGTGGCCAAGAGGGGGGGGTTGCATTAGGTAAAGTGATATCATGTGAGGTGGGGGCCACCGCAAGGAGATTGGGGGAGGGGATTTGTGTTGGAAGGGGGAATTTGTGGGGCGGCAGGTGGTAAGTATTGTTCTAGGAGAGTTCTGTCCGTGATACTTTTTTTATTTGCACTAACATACAATTTTTCAGGACAGGTTTTCGGGGGGTTGGCTTGGACCTTGAAGAAGGGGAGACACCCGAAAGCTTGTCCTGAAAAATTGTATGTTAGTGCAAATAAAAAAAGTATCACGGACAGTACTCATAGCAATTGCACTAATACGGCTACAATCACGTCAAGCGTTCTAGGAGGGGAGATTTTTTTTGGGGGGGGGGGGTGATAAGAGTGTTGATTTAGGGGGATTTGTGTTGGGAGGGGGGATGGGGCATGCAGATTAGTACTCAGCATCTTACCTGCAGGCGTACACGTGATTCTTGCGCACGCTCCTACGGAAGAACCCTTTGCAGCCATCGCAGCTGGAAGCTCCGTAGTGTTTTCCGGTAGCCCGATCCCCGCAGATAGAGCAATAGGATCCAACGCCATTGCTGAGAACGCCAGGGCTCGCCGACTCCACGGCAATAATTTCTGCAGAACAGGAGAGGGAATTTCAGTTGGTGACCCCAAAAAAACAATTAATTGGATAGCAGAACACTGAATAGGGAAATTACATTTTTTTTAAAAGTATTTTGGTTGTCACCGGACATCTGCTTCAGCCATATGAAGGACCCCGGTTACTTAGGCGCCATTCACATTAGCGCGTCTCCAAAGTCGCACAATTCCTAGTGCGACTTTGGAGCAAGACTTTCGGTGCGGTTTTGATCTGACTTTACACTCAATGAATATATCAAAAGTCTCACCAAAGTAGTGCGGGCGCCTTTTTAAAGTCGCTCCAACTTTGGGTTGCACCAATTTGAACGGGCGCCACTGAAAAGAATGGGGTGGAACCAAATCGCACAAATGTGAATGGAGCCTAAGTCACATACTGGAAGAAAACTAACATTCCCATACAATAAAAAAGTGGCTCAAGGACAGGGTGGATTTGATTTAAATCATAATTTTTAAAGAGCAACGGTCACCTCTGTCCTGCAGCGGCTCCTCCTCTGACCCGCTGGTGACTCACTGACAGTCCCATTCACTTTAATGGGACGGCTGGTGATGGGTAGTGACACAGCAAGGTGAGGGACGTGGCGGCAGCAGGTGAGTGGATGCCCGCTAACAGGCACTGCCATGCTGGATCTGAAATGACAGGTGCTCTTTAAATGTAAGGCCTTATTCTTGCTGGTAGTTAGAATCTTCAGGGCCAGTTCACACCAGATGCGGTGTAGTGCGTTTTTTTTTATGCATGAAAAACGCAAGGAAAGTTGATCACATTAATGGCAATGGCATAGTTCACACCACTGCAGTCTGTTCCAGTGCGTTTCAGAAAGAAAAGAAAATTTGGTCATGCTGCATTTTTTATGTACAGAACTGTACTGGGCCGCAATAAAAAATATCAAACACGCACTGGAAAGTGTAAAAAACGCTCTGGAACGGGAACTTAAGAACAAAAGAGGGGGAAAAACGCACTGGAACACACCAAAAACGCGCATGCATAAAAGCATCTGGAACGCATCCTATGTTTCTATGGTGTGAACTGGCCCTCAAGATTTGCAAACAAAATGAAAGTTCCTATTTAGAATAATAAGCTGTCAGGTTAGTAAAACAGCGATATCAGACCCGATTCAATCATACAGTTTGTAGTGTACATAGATTTGCAAAACAATAGGATAAAGGAATATTCCTGTTTTATCTCATACTCAGATAAATTAAAGATTGGGGAAAAGGGAAGAGTCAGAGGCGGCCCATCAATGTGGGGCTGGGGGCAGCTAGTGGGTAAAAACATGCCACATCCTAAATATCAATGGAACTCAATTTGGACAAAAAAACATGGACTTTGCAGGCATGCGTTACGATAAAACGGTACTTTATTTGTTGCACAAAGGGTCCAAGGCCTACTACAGAATATCATACAAATACTCTTGACTTAAAAACCCGACATAAATGAATAAAACAATACAAACATGGCATGTTTAATGGCGTTAGTCTCCTCTAACCGCCCGCCAAATTGAGTTCCGCTGTTTTAATTCATGGTTACTGTGAAATTGTGTGAATGCATCAATGCAGTGCATGTTATATCAGCTTATAGAGCTTGGATTCATTGAATGAGTTTACCAAAAATGTAAATATTGCAGAATATACAGCCTCATGCTATATAACTCAGCTCCATTTCATGCTGAATAAATTTAATTATGTATGTAACTTAAATAGAAAACTATCTTTAGATAGATTTTTACTCCAAAAGCATTTTATTAAAATAAATTTGATAAAAATCGATTTAAATCAAAAAAATCAGATTTAAATCAAAAAATTCTGATTTTTTTTTATTTTAATTTTTAGAAATCATTGATTTTTATCCACCTTGCTCAGGGAACTCATCCTAGCATTCATCTTGTCCAGCTGGGTCCCACATTTACTGAACCCCCGTAGTTGCTGACATTTATTTATTTCAGGTACTTATATAGCGCTGTCAATTTACGCAGAACTTTACATATACATTGTACATTCACATCAGTCCCTGCCCTCAAGGAGCTTACAATCTAAAGTCCCTAACTCACATTCATATATATACTAGGGACAATTTAGACAGGAGCCAATTTATCTACCAGCATGTCTTTGGAGTGTGGGAGGAAACCGAAGTACCTGGAGGAAACCCACGCAGGCACAGGGAAAACATGCAATCTCCAGGCAGGTAGTGTCGTGGTTGGGATTCGAACCAGCAACCCTTTTGCTGCCAGGTGAAAGTGCTACCCACTAGTCCTTTTTCAGTGAAAATGTAGACTGCTGTGTTCCCTGGTTCTAGGTACGCCCCTTCAGAACAGCCACCCCCCACTGCAGCATATATGAGAGGCTAAATGAAATGATATTCTCATAATAAGGATCGCTCCACCCAGAACTGATATTTCAGTGCCTGGTGGATGCTCAGTTACTATACCCCTCTGACAGTTTCTTCTACCTCTAGTGGACAGGTAAAATGTATTTATTTTTTTCTTTTGTGTCACTTTTGCACATCCTACAATAAGAATGCAAAAAATGACATGCCAGAACCTTTGAGTCTTGAACTGATTTTAAGGGGGATCCTCAAAAAAAAAGTGTGAGGTCCCCCTAAAAAGCCATGCCAGATCCTTAAAGTGGAAGTCCATGCTAAAACTAAAATCCCTGCATCTATAGCCACCCACATTCTAACACTAACATATCTAACCCTGTGAAGAAAAAATTAGTATATATACCTTTTCTGCAGGCGATCCGAGCCGATCTCCAGTGGCGGATGTTCTGCAAACGACACGGCCGACAACGGCTATGAAATGAAAGGGAAGTGATGTCACCTATAGACTTACTATGGGGCTTCCATTGTAGTCCGTGTCCTCTGCACTCCTCCACAGCGAAGCTCAGCGTGGGATCGGGTCGGATCGATTGCAGAAAAGATATGTATACTGAGTTTTTCTTCACAGGGTTAGATAGAATGTGGGTGTCTATAGATACAGGTATTTTAGTTTTAGCATGGACTTCTACTTTAATCTGAGCAAGTAGACTGGCTGGTCAGAAGATGGTGGAATGAATTTGCATCCTCTGAACCATACCAGATCACATGCGTACTCAACATGGGGGGAGCATGCACAGTGTGTGCCCGGCTGTGAAGCCAAAGCTGGGTGCCCACACCTGTGATGCCAGCGCCGCACGGAGGAGGGGGAGAGGAGCGGGCGGCCGCATTGCTGGACCGTGGGACAGGTGAGTGCCCGATTATTAAAAGTCAGCAGCTACACTTTTTGTAGTTGCTGACTTCTATAAGGGTGGAACTCCGCTTTAAAAGGTTACAAAAAAAATGTAAAGGTGAACATCCAGCACAATCCCCACCCCACTTCCCTTCCTAATCCTCACTGTACTTACCTCTGGGGTTGCTGAGCTGTCAACACCTCTGCAGCCGCTCCAGTGGACCAGGTATTTGAAATCCCTGGCCTTCTCCCTTTCTCCATCGGCGCTTCTATGATGGACCAGATGATTTCTGATTGGTCAGTGCTGTCCATGTGACCAATCAGAATTCATCTTTTCCATCCTGGAAGCACTGATGGAGAAAAGGGAGAAAAGCAAGGAGCAGCTGTGGGGGTGCTGGCAGCTCTGCCCGGAGGTAATTACAGCGGGGGGGGGGGAGAGNGGGGGTTAGGGGAGGGTGTCCGGTGTTAGTTCACTTTTATATTTTTTCTGTAAAAGTGAACACTTTAAGTAGTTGGGCATTCCCGACCATGTAAGCCAATATGCCGGTAATGGCGGCGGTTACTAGGGATGCAGCGGGTGGCAACACTCATGGCTTTCTTAACAACCATTGACAGCGGGAAGCTATCTTATATACAAACAGTAGAAATACTACTTCTATGTATGATGCCTGGCTCTCTCTAAACAGGATGTCGATTGTCGAAACAGGCAAAATCGAATAGTCATCTCATCCCAGAGGTTTAACTTGAACCTTCAGGGCCACGATGCAAGAAACCATCAATGCTGCCTATGAGTTCTGCCTATCAGTGCTTATCACTGCCCATCAGTGCCACCTAGCAGTGCCCATCAACAGTGCTGGTGCAAGGATTTTTGACACCCCAGGCGAAACATTATTTTGCCGCCCCCAGGGCTCCACCCCTGACTCCACCCCCTTTTCCCAGCCCAGTCTGATCAGCGCCAATCAAATGCACCCTGATCGGTGCCAATCAAATGCATCCTCACCAGCGTCCATCAAATACAGCTTCGCCAGCGCCAATCAATACAGCCTCACCTGTGCCCATCAAATACAGCCTCAAGAGGGGTGGGGGTGGAGGGGGGTATTTGGCAGATCAGTCACTATTTCTATATACATTTGCAAATGGCATGTGATAATACAATCTCATTATCTCAGTCAGACAGCGTCAGTTTTTACATGAATCAATGCAGAGCAGCTAGTGACAGATCAACAGTGGCCAGGCGCCCTAGGCGGCCGTGCGCCCTAGGAGGCCGCCTACTCCGCCTAGTGGAAGAGCCGGCCCTGCCCATCAATGCTACCTATGAATTCTGCCTATCAGTGCTCATCAATGCCCATCAGTGCCACCTATAAGTGCCCATCAGTGCCACCTATCAGTGCTCACCAATGCCACCTATCAGTGCTCATTAGTGCTGCCTGAGTTCTGCCTATCAGTGCCCATCAGTGCAGCCTATGTGTTCTGCCTATCAGTGCCCATCAATGCCACCTATCAGTGCTCATTAGTGCAGCCTATGACTTCTGCCTATCAGTGCTCATCAATGCCCATCAGTGTCTCTTTGCTGATGATACAAAGGTGTGTAGTAGGGTTGATATCCCTGGAGGGGTCTGTAACATGGAACATGATTTGGCATTGCTGGAAGATTGGTCAAAGCAGTGGAGACTGCAGTTCAATATTTCTAAATGTAAAATAATGCATCTAGGGAAAAAGAATCCCCTTAGAGAGTACAGCATTGGGGGCACAGTGTTAGCCAGCACTACAGAAGAAAAAGATTTGGGGGTGCTTATTTCAGATGATTGCAAAATGAGCAAACAGTGTAACCAGGCAGTGGGAAAAGCAAATAGAATTCTGGGATGTATCAGTAGAGGGATCACCAGCAGGAGGAAGGAGGTTCGGATTCCTCTATATAGATCTTTAGTGAGACCTCACTTAGAATACGGTGTCCAGTTCTGGAGACCTCGCTTACAAAAAGATATTGATAAAATAGAACGAGTTCAGAGACGGGTGCGAGAACTATACAAAATAGGGGGTCTGGAAAGTGGTAAAAACAATGGGCAGAGACTTGAGCAAGATAAAATAGTTAT
>BLSH010559893.1:210723-229821 GCA_018402905.1 Glandirana rugosa
ATAAGGAGGGTGACTGTGTGGTGTCAGTGGGAGGAATAGTGCCTCATCATTGGTGTCAGTGGGAGGAATAGCGCCCCATCATTGGTGTCAGTGGGAGGAATACTGCCCCATTATCGGTGTCAGTGGGAGGAATAGTGCCTCATCATTGGTGTCAGTGGGAGGACTAGTGCCCCATCATTGGTGTCAGTGGGAGGAATAGTGCCTCATCATTGGTGTCAGTGGGTGGAATAATGCCCCAACAGATAAATGGAAGCAAAGTAAATGAGGTGAAGCTTCACTTTACAAAGAACCCCCAATCACATGCAAGGAAAATTTAAAAAACTGCATTTTTGCACGCGCATGATTGGATGATGGAAGTCAACAGAGCTTTTCCTCATTTACTAAACTCTGGAGCAACTGCATTTGCAAAGTGCACAGTTTATTTGCCTTTAGCAAATCAACCACTATATAAAACCA
Organism: Glandirana rugosa; assembly: GCA_018402905.1. NCBI lineage: Eukaryota > Metazoa > Chordata > Amphibia > Anura > Ranidae > Glandirana > Glandirana rugosa. Next base: position 211,180 of record BLSH010559893.1, read on the forward strand.
GTGTGGGATACGCAGTGTATGGAGGCAGGGCATGCTGGGACTTGTGTTATGCAGCATCTTTTTGGGATTTATAATATACATATTTCTACTTTTTTTTTTCTTTTTACTTTTTAGGGCTGGTTCACCCCATGAATTACACAGGAATGCGATGTGCGCTCCACATGCAATCTGGTTGAAGCTCAATTTCAACCAAAAGTACGAATGCCTCAAAAGTAGAGCATACATTATAAGATGCACAGCAACCAGATTGCATGGTACTACTGTGCCATGTGATCTAGTGCAGGCAAACACACTGCGTTTGCAATCTGCGTTCGGGTGTAATTAAGTAAAAGTAGTTTTAAAGTCAGAAGGTTTTTTTTTTATCTTAATGCATGCATTAAGATAAAAAATCTTCTGTGTGCAGCAGTCCCCCCAATACTTACTTGAGCCCCATCTCGATCCAGCAATGTTGCGCAAGAGTCTCGTCTGTCTGGGACTCTCCCTACTCATTGGCTGAGACTGCAGCAGGCGCCATTGGCTGCCATTGTTGTCAATCAAAGTCAGTGAGGCCAATGAGGAGAAAGAGGGGATGGGGCCAAGATGTGGCTCCCTGTCTGAATGAACACACAGAGCAGCGGCTTGGGTGCCCCCATAACAAGCTGCTTGCTGTGGGGCCACTCAGCAGGAGGGAGGGGCCAGGAGCCCTGACAAGGGACCCGAGAAGGATCGGGGCTGCTCTGTGCAAAACCACTGCACAGAGCAGGAAAGTAAAACATATTTGTTATTTTTAAGCGAAAAAAAACCCAAGACTTTAGTACCACATTAACACTGACACCTGCTGCAGATTGCATGTGCATTATGAATGCGGTGCGGAAAACACGCACAGAACGTGGGTTTCCCATGCCGTGGGCCCTAACACTCATCAGTTATTAAATATTTTCATGTAATAAATACAAAAACTCAATTCAAAAAGTTTTAGGCTCGGTTCACACTGCCGCGACTTGGGATCTGACTTGTGAGAACCCACCATCCCATCAGTGTTCAGCCATCCCCATCCGTGCTCAGTCATCCCCATCCGTGCTCAGTCATCCCCATCCTTGCTCAACCATCCCCATCCATGCTCAGTCATCCCCATCTGTGCTCAGCCATCCCCATCTATGCTCAGTCATCCCCATCCATACTCACATCCCTATTTATGCTCAGTCACCCCATCCATGCTCAGTCATCCCAATCCATGCTCAGCCATCCCCATCCTGGCTCAGCCACCCCCATACATTCTCAGTCATCCCCATCCGTGCTCAGCCACCCCCATCCATGGCTCATTTATGCCTCATTCATGCTCATTTATACCACATCAGTTCTCATCCATGACACATCCATGCCACTACAGTGCCCATCAGTGCCACTACACTGCCCATCTGTGCCACTACAGTGCCTCACAACAGTGTAATAGGTAGTCAAATTGGATTTGAAATGTATGCCCCTAGAACACCTGATGGTGCTCCCTGCATGTTAGGCTTCTGTATGTGTGTGTAAAAGTGTCACACATGTGGTATCGCCATACTCAGGAGGAATAGCAGAATATATTTTGGGGTGTGAGTTTTGCTAGGTACATGCTGTGTGTTAGAAATATTGTATAAATAGACATCTTTGTGTAAAAAAAAAAAACGCGTTTTCATTTTCTTTCCACATTTTCCAAAAACTTGTTAAAAAAAAGTAATGTTCAAAAGACTCACTATGCCCCCTAAAATATACGTTGGGGTGTTTACTTTCCAAAATGGGGTAATTTTTTGGGTGTTTCCATTGTCCTGGTACTTCAGGCCGTTCAAATTTGCAAGATGTGGAATGTGGAATAGACTCCCCCCAGAGGTGGTTTTGGCCAGCACGGTTGATTGCTTTAAAAAAGGCCTGGATTCTTTCCTTAATGTAAATAATATAACTGGGTACCAACATCTTTAGGTAAAGTTGATCCAGGGTGAATCCGATTGCCTCTCGGGGAATCAGGAAGGAATTTTTTTCCCCCGTTATAGCAAATTGGATCCATGCTTTGCTGGGGTTTTTTTGCCTTCCTCTGGATCAACTGTGGGTGAAGTATTGTATATGGGATTATTTGGTTGTATGTGTATATATATATGTATATGTATGTATATATGTATATATATTTTTTTTTTTTTTTTTTTTTTTTTTTTTTTTTTTTTTTGGTTGAACTGGATGGACTTGTGTCTTTTTTCAACCTGACTAACTATGTAACTATGTAACTATGTAAGATGTAGTCAAGAAATGAAATGTGTCATTTATGTCCCTAGAACGCCTGACTGTGCTCCCTGCATGTTGGGCCTCTGTATGTGGCCAGGCTGTGTAATAGTCTCACACATGTGGTATTGCCACACTCAGGAGGAGTAGTAGAATTTGTTTTGGGGTGTAATTTGTGGTATGCATATGCTGGGTGTGAGAAATAACCTGTTAATGACAATTTTGTGAAAAAAAAAGAAATAAAACAATCTTCATTTTGCAAAGAATTGTGGGAAAAAACTACAACTTCAACAAACTCACCATGCCCCTTACTGAATACCTTGGAATGTCTACTTTCCAAAAAAGGGTCATTTGGGGGTATTTGTACTTTCCTGGCTTCAGTCCACCCAGTAACATTATTCAGACAGTAATGTGGCTCAGAACAGGGCTTGACAGGAGGGTGAGGGGGCACTGTGTGCACCGCATTACTATTCTCTTTGGAGTGCCCAAAGGTGTCCCAGGTCTATTACAATCCTGTAGTGTATACTAAAGCCTCGTACACACGGGACGACAATCCTATACAACAGGTCGTACTAACGACCGTTGTATGCGAAATCGATCGTTCGTATGCGCGATTAGAACAGCCGACATACGATGGTCGTACAAGGGGAGTTGTATGAGCAAACTAGAAAACTTGGTCGTACCAACAAGCGCTCATACGACCGTTGTATGGTGTGTACAGAGCAGTTGGTACAACAAGTTGTATTGTGCAAAACACGCATGCTCAGAAGTCAGGAATGGCCGGATGCTAATTACATGCACCTGAACGTTCTTTCTGTGCTCGTACGATCCTGTAGTGCAGTCAGTATGCTAGATACATTATGCAATCGTCGTCCCGTGTGTACGAGGCTTAAAACAAAAAGAAATTACTGTGTGCCGCTGAGTGTTCGGGTTTGGCTTGAAGAAAAAGTGGCAAACTTATAGCTCGTACACACGGGACGACGATCGTGCGCACGACCGTGTTGAATCGTACGTTGACGGTCGTATGTAGCCCACTGACATGCACACGACGGTCGTACATACAACTTGTGGCCGGCCGAACGTGATGACACGAACGAGCGTATAATGAGGAAGTAGCGTCACCTTTTGGGCTCCTTTCTAATTTCATGTTAGTTGAAAGTGGACTTGGCGCATGCGTGTTTAGCACAATACAACTTTGTTGAACACAGCTGCTCTACACACGATACAACGGTCGTATGCGAGCTTGTTGACACGACCAAGTTTTCTAGTCTGCACATACAACTCCCACGAACGACCGTCGTACGTTCAACTGTTGAAAGTGCCGCCACAGACGATCGATTCTGCATGCAACGGTCGTGAGTACGACGTGTTGAACACGATCGTCGTCCCGTGTGTACGAGCCATTAGATAGGCCGTCAGTACATCAGATGTGATCAATTTTCAGTGATTGGCACCATAGCTTGTAGACTCTATAACTTTCACAAAGACCAAATAATATACACTGATTTGGGTTATTTTTACCAAAGATAGGTAGCAGTATAAATTTTGGCCAACATTTATGAAGAAAAATTACTAATTTGCAAACTTTTATAACAGAAATAAAGAAAAATGCATTTTTTTTTACAAAATTTTTGGTCTTTTTTCATTTATAGTGCAAAAAAATAAAAACCCTGCTGTGATTAAATACAACCAAAAGAAAGCTCTATTTGTGTGAAAAAAAAGGACAAAAATTTCATATGGGTACAATGTTGCATGACTGAGTAATTGTCATTCAAAATGTGAGAGCACTGAAAGCTAAAAATTGGTCTGGTTAAGAAGGTTTAAGTGCCCGGTGGGCAAGTGGTTAATGGAAGTCGCCTGCATTTGTATAGGCTGCTTACTTCACGGCACCAGAAAAGTGTGAGCCCACCTAGAGTGTATGGAAAACCAAAACTGATTTTTGTTTTGGATAAAGTAGTCTGTGTCCCAGTGAGATGATTCCTCCACACTTCCTGTCCCAGAAAGGCAAAGGGGATTAAAATGAAACTAAAGCTTCCGATTTTTTGTTTTATAAATAACAACCATACTTACCTGCTCTGTGTAATGGTTTTGCACAGAGCAGCCCCTTTTCTCCTCTTCTGAGTCCTGCTCCTGGCCCCGCCAACTTGCTAAGTCCCCCAGAGCAAGCTGCTTGCTATGGGGGCCGTCGTGCTTGCTCGCTCCCGAGCCACCTTTGTGTGTCTTATAGACACACAGAGCGTGGCTCGGACCCACCCCCCGCTCCCTCCTCAAGGAATGTGATTGACAGCAGCGGGAGCCAATGACTCCCACTGCTCTGTCTCAGCCAATGAGGAAAGGGAGAGCAGAGGCTCCTGTGCACAGTGCTGGATCGGGATCGGGCTCGGGTAAGTATTAGAGGGGCTGTGGGGGGAGCAGAACACTGAAGGTTTTTTAGCTTCATGCATAGAATGTATTAAGATAAAACAACTTCAGCCTTTACAACCAATTTAACTTAATGTGAACCTTAATATTAAAAATCCTTTAACTTAACACTTGTTTTTCCAGCCATGATGTTTTTGCTTTGGATAGACATGTTAAAGGGCTAATTTTAGTTATTTTTCAATGGACCCTCAGCCTGTGGAAAAAAAAAAACAGCACTAGCTGCAATACTCACCTCCTCTCTGGAGCTGTCCCCACAGTACCTTTTCTCTGTCACTAGATGTCCTCAGTATGATGCAAACCGCATCTTTGGGGCGTTGCAGTGAGCGGTGATATACAAAACAACGGGCAGCGCTTCCGAAGCAGCTGCACACCGCACACTTTTAACCCCGTTTTTCGTGGGGGGTTAAAAGCGCCACGCACCCACCTGCATAGCAGCGCCGTAGCACCGCTATAACAGTGGTAAATCCCTACTGAAACTAGCGGTGCTTTACCGCTACCGCCTGCCCCAGTGTGAAAGTAGCCTTAGTGAAAAATGCCTAAATTGGGCCCAAAGTGTCATTATTTTGTGTGGCCACCATTATATTCAACCACTGCCTTAATCCTCTTGGGCATGGAGCTCACCAGAGCATCACAGGTGTTAGAGACCTTGTGCTCCTCCACCTTCCGTTTGAGGATGCCACATGATTGCAGGGTGGAATCGCAGGGTTCCCTCATCGCTGCAGTGTGAACCGGCCCTCACACTGAGGTGGCTTGGGAGGCAGTTTACAGGCGCTTTACAGGCGCTATTTTTAGTGCTAAAAGCCTGAAGAATGCCCCAGTGTGAAAGTGGCCTTAAGATGTCAGCATACCAAGGCAATTTCATGCTCCCAACTTTGTGGGAAGAGTTTGGGGATGGCCCCTTCCTGTTCCAACAGGACTGCGCACCACTGCACAAAGCAAGGTCCATAAAGACATGGATGAGCGAGTTTGGGGTGGAGGAACTTGACTGGCCTGCACAGAGTCCTGACCTCAACCCGATAGAACACCTTTGGGATGAATTAGAGCGGAGACTGCGAGCCAGGCCTTCTCGTCCAACATCAGCGCCTGACCTCAGAAATGCCTTCTGGAAGAATGGTCAAACATTCCCATAGACACTCCTAAACCTTGTGGACAGCCTTCCCAGAAGAGGTGAAGCTGTTATAGCTGCAAAGGGTGGGCCAACTCCATATTGAACCCTACGGACTAAGACTGGGAAGCCATTAAAGCTCATATGCGTGTAAAGGCAGGCGTCCCAATACTTTTGACAATATAGTGTACTGTATATATATAAGATATACAAATATTCCTAATTTAACTAAAAGCAGCAAAATATATTGGGTTTTTTTTATCCCTGGCTTTGCCTTTCCTTGCTTGCTTTCATCATTAAACCTGAAGAAGTGACTATTATGTACCACTGAACACATTGTAGGTTTCACCTTATGATGCTAAACCAAGACCATTGTTCTCCATTCTTCTTAAATGGATAATAAAACTGAGGCTCTTTGCTGCGAATCAGATTTTTTTTTTCTCTTTGAGGACCACAAAAAAAGACCCATGACCCACTTGGGGAGATTAAAGCTGGATACACACTATACAACATTTGTTGTTCAATTTCCGTTAGGCCCCTTTCACACTGCCATGACTTGAAAGTCGCACGTTTTTGCCACGATTTTACAGCGATTTCAGGGAATGTTGTGTAAACTTGAGGTCTATGGCTCGAATCAAATTCGGACCAAAGTAGTACAGGGACTACTTTGAAGTCGCACAGATATGAATGGAATTCATTGAAAATCATGGGGAACGTCTTGTCATGCGATTTTGCAGTCCCAAGTCGCAGGACAAGTCGCACAAGTGTGAAAGGGGTCTAAGGTTTACTTTCAAGTATGTAGTGCAAAGGCTTGCCTGATTGCATACGTAGTGAAAGTGTTTGGGTGTGATGTCCTATTATATGGTTTTAGTTTTAGGCCTCATACACAGGGGCGTAATAGCAAAACGTCAAGCAAAAATCGCTGTTTTGCATTGGCGTTAATGAGCGTTAGTGAGTGTCGGCGTCAATGGCCGTTTTGTTTAAAAAAAACAATCCTCTGCTATTTTTTAACCTGAAAATGCCGGTTAACGTCGCCACGGCGTCAATGCGCGCTAGTGAGCGTTTTGCCGGCTCAGCGTCAAAAACGCCAAACCGCTACAGCTTCGGAACGCGTGGGTCCTGCGTTCGATTTACAGCTTAAGAACGCTGACGCCCTCTACAGCTCAAAAACGTCAGCATTTTTATGGGGCCATTGAATAACATGGAGAGCTGAAAAAACGCTAAAAAAAAACGCGGCGTTAAAAAACGTCCGTGTGTATGAGGCCTAAAGGAAAAAAATCTAAAGAAAACTGCATAGTGCCAGCTTTACTCAAACTGGAGAGTGCAAAATGTGGTGCAGCTCCGCATAGAAACCAATCAGCTTCCGGGTTTAAGCCCAGGATCACACTGAGTGCGGGAATGAAATGGTGCGCGTTCAGCATTCCCGCATGTCAGTCCCGATTTCAGGGGTGATTTTACTGGCATCTGTGTGGGTTTCTGCCTATGGAAATCACACCTGTAAATGGCAAAAAGTTGTACAAGGACTACTTTTTAAAAACAGTGCAGCGCCGCAAGTGCGGTGTCGCACCGATGAGGACAGCGCCATTGCCGGCTATTACCGCAGATTTGGCATGCGATTTATTTATTTCAGGTACTCAATTTACGCAGCACTTTACATATACATTGTACATTCACATCAGTCTCTACCCCCAAGGAGCTTACAATCTAAGGTCCCTAACTCACATTCATACACATACTAGGGCCAATTTAGCCAGGATATAATTTACCTACCTGCATGTCAAATCGCATGCCAAATCGTGTCAGTGTGAAGCAGGGCTCATAGTCAAAGCTTGATTGGACAAGCTGAAGTTAGAAGCTGATTGGCTAGCATGCACAGCTGCACCAGATTTTGCACTCTCCAGCTTTAGTAAATCTCCCCCCGCCGAGTCATCCCCGAGGGAAATCTATCTGATCAGGCAAGAACGGCGGCAAAAGTGTCCCTTACCGGTATTAGAAGGCAGCACCCGGATACTGTCAAATTCCAGCATTGTGTAACTGGCGTCCAGCGTTTCGGTGTAGTCTGGCAGTTCCATCTCCATCATGGCTTCGCAATACTTCATAGTTAACTATCAGCAAACGCCAGGTCAAGCCGCTGCGGCCAGCTGCCAATCACCCGCCTGTTCCCCCCTAGAAGGTCCTGGCCCGTTCCAAAAAAAAAAAAAAATCAATGAGCTCCCAGCTAGTCCTGTGTGACGCGACGGAACCTGCCCGCCCCTGTCACTGAGCCGTCACCTGCAATAACTGAGTGTCATAAATAGGTATATGATATAGATAAGGCTGGAGCAGCCTCAGATTCCATCCTCACCCCAAGCACAGGCCTTGTGTAAACACCATTAAAAACCACCGCTATGGCACTACAAGTCGCCCGGATTAGCTTTCACCGGGCAATTATTTACCAAACACATGCTATGTAGGACATACTGAGATCATTGCGCAATGGCATGACTCAGGGCCGCTAACCTGAGCTGGCAGATATCATGTGCCTTCGTTTGCTTTAGAACTCTGGGGGGGACCTGAAATTTTCACGGACAAAAAAATAAAATTTAGCAACTCTTTTTTTCTAGGTTTTTGAAATTGGTTAAGGCTTCGTTTAAATGTGCGGCACGGCTGCTGCGACTCTGAAAAGCGATCTGCACATGGCGGGGGATGTGGTAGGACAATATGGCATTCTCACCACCTGTTTTGACCCCATAAATTCTGCACCAATGCACCACTGCTGGCAGAGGCGTAACTAGAACCTTCACGGCCCCGGTGCAAGAAATTATGAAGGGCCCCCCTTACCCCTGGCCAGGGCCCTTCCCTCTTTCCATTGATCCTGGGGCCCTTTACTTCTATCCCGGGTCCCTTTATTACGGCACCGCAGCGGGGCCCTTTCACAAGTTCTGCAGCGGCCCCCTATCTGCCATCTTCGGGCCTCCCCATGGTGGTGAAATGCCAGGGCCTGCTCACAATTGCAACCCTTGCAATCCTGATAGTTCCCTCACTGTTGTCAGTAGTTTTTAATTTTTATTTTAATTTTATAATTTTTTTACCATTTACTTTTATTTCTTTTACAATTTTATTTTTACAATTTTTTTTAAAAAAAATTAGGAGCTCTGTTGGGGGGCTTTGATGAGATATCAGGGGGTCTAAACAAACCTTAGACCTCAATCTCAATCTGTGTAGCTTCAGCTGCACAGAATGAATGGACAGGAATAGCTGTGCACCGAGCCTCCCATTCATTCAGAAACAGAAGTATAGTAAAAACAGTTTACTATGCTTCATTTATGAATGAACCAATTGGTGCCAATCACTGACTCTGTCCATTCAGAAAAGGAAGGAGCCGGTAAACAACAAATTTACCAACCCATTCCCATCTCTCCATCATGACTCATCTTCTATAGCAGCTGGCAGGAGAGAGGAGGGGGGAAGACAGCAGCTCTGTGGGGGGGACCAGGGAAGCACACAGGGACCCTGGGAACAGCAGAAGACAAGTAAACTGGATAGGAGGAGTGGCGGGGGCAGCATATAGAGGAACCTCCTGCATTAGGAGGAAATTGGAGGAAATTGGAGGTCCTCTAAATGCCACCCCCCCCCCCGCTATCCCTCCTATTCAGGTATAAAAGGCAGGCACATGGGCCCACTGGAGCATGGGGCCCGGTTGCAACTGCAACCCCTATCGTTACACCCCTGACTGCAGGCAGCATTTATGGCGCACCCCCATGTGCTTGAATGGGTTGCACTTGGCAGCGTTGCTGTTCACCAAATGCAACAGTAGGGGGCAGTTTTTGCCGCAGGCGCGAAGAACAGAATCGGGACCGCTGCACGTGAACACCACCATCTGCTGCCTTTGCAGCTTAACCACTTCAACCCCGGAAGAATTTCCCACTGTAGGACCAGAGCACTTTTTGTGAATCGGCACTGCGTCGCTTTAACTGACAATTGCGCGGTGTTGCCACGTTGCACCCAAACAAAATTTGTGTCCTTTTTTCCCACAAAAAGAGCTTTCATTTGGTGGTATTTGATCCCCTCTGCATCATTTCTGATCACCGCTATAAACAAAAAAAGAGCGGCAATTTTGCAAAAAAAAACAATATTTCTTACTTTTTACAAATACAAATACAAAAAAAAAATATAAAAAAACAAATTTATTCATCGGTTTTGGCCGATTTATATTCTTCCTCATATTTATTGGTAAAAAAATGGCAATCAGCGTTTATTGATTGGTTTGCGCAAAAGTTGCCGCCTTTACAAACCATGAGAGTTAATTTATTTTTACATTTTTTTTTACTAGTAATGGCGGCGATCTGCGATTTTTATCGGGGCTGCGATATTGGGGCGGACATGTTGGACATTTTTGACACTTTTTTTGGGACCAATGACATTTATTCAGCGATCAGAAATTTAAATATCCACTGATTACTGTGTAAATGTCATTGGCAGTGAAGGGGTTAACCTGCAGGGGGAAGGGAAGGGGATAACTGTGCTCCCTAGGCGGTGTTCTAACTGTGAGGGGGCTGGGCTGCTATGGGCATAAGAGATCTAACTGATCCCAGTGACAGGGATCAGTAGATCTCTTATATGCCACCTGTCAGAATGGGGAACCGCCGTGTTTATGTTCTTTGCCTCTTACCTCTTGGTAAATAACCCCGATCCGCGGGCACACTCCTCCAGAGTGCGCCGGTCACGCGCTCTCATCCCCTAGCTGTGCATGTGAGAATCGCCACCTATTTACGCCGATTCACGAGACAGCACCACACCGTCGCTGTTAAAAGGTAGTGCGCGGTCGGCAAGTGGTTATGCCCCTTAGACACTATGTGAATTTCGGATGGGAATTTTAGTTCGGCGGCCGATTGTCAAAAATTCTAACCGTTAGTATGCTCCTTCCGACAGCCGATTTTGATTTTCCGTAAGACAAAAGCTGGATGTGTAGATTAGAAAAAAATGTTTCCGTACGGCAACTCAACGTACGATTTTGATATCATTAGTAAGTTTTTTGTACGAAAAAAATCGTAAGAGAAAGACTACGCATGCTCAGAAACTGAACAATGCATACAAAGCTATTCAACACATTACGTCACTTCTGACGATGAATTTGATTGTACGAAAATTTTCGTATTGTTAGTGCGCTCTTCACTTTCGACATGAGACAATCACCCAACAAAAAACAGGCGTTTTGTCGCCCCAAAATTCGCATTTCGCGATCGGCTCTGGAGGTAGGCAGGTGTAAAAAGACACAAGTCCGTTTAGGGCCGGTTCACACTTGCGCGGTGCGATGCGGCGCTCGAGGCGATCTCAACGCGGCTTGCGAGGAGACTTCTATCATAGAAGTCAATGCAAGCCGCCTGAGATCGCCCTGAAAATAGTGCAGGGACCATTTTTCTAAGGCGGAGCGAAGCGATTCGCTCCTATTAGAACGGTTCCATTTGCACAGCATTGAGGCGAATTCAAGTCGCCTGACAATTCACCTAGATGTGAACGGACCGCGAAGTCGCGCCGCATCGCGCCGCGCAAGTGTGAACCAGCCCTAACACCCAACTGTCCATTGGGATGAATAGACCTTCCAATCAGGTGCACCTGGAAAACTGACAAGCGAACCCGAACATAACACCCATCTAAAACCTAAGACCCCTTTCACACTGAAGCACTGCTAAAACTGCTGCTAAAGCGCCGTTCATTTTTGCGGAGCTTTTTTTTAAGGTCATGTGACAACGTGACCTTAAAAAAAAAGACCCATTTTGCAATGCTTTTTCTTTGGTGCTAGAGTTTAAAACGTTTAGGTTTTAGGGCTCATTCACACTAGCAGTTGGGAGGTGGTAAAACATTGCTGTTGAGCCGCACTTTTACAACCCCCCCAACCATTCCCCAGTTTAGGTGCAGAGGCAGCGACCGGGGTGTTCTCTTCATGCCACAGCCATGATACTTTGCTTTATGGCCCCAATGGGGTCAATTCACTATGAGTTAAATACCGCATGGGCCAATTCTGACACTTCGCTCCTAGGTGTAAAAATCATAATTTTTTTGCTAGAAAATTACTCAGAACCCCAAAACATTATATATGCATTTTTAGCAAAGACCCTAGGAAATAAAATGGTGGTGGTTGCAACTTTTTATCTCACACGGTATTTGCGCAGTACTTTTTCAAGCACTTTTTAAAAAAAAAAAACAGTTGCATGCATTAAAAAATAAAGAAAACAGTAAAATAAAATTACATAATCGAAAAGAGGATGTTACGCCGAGTAAATAGATACCTAACATGTCACGCTTTGAAATTGCGCACACTCGTGGAATAGCGCCAAACTTCGGTACTTAAAAATCCCCATAGGCGAAGCTTCAAAAATTTCTACAGGTTACCAGTTTAGCGTTACAGAGGAGTTCTAGTGCTAGAATTATTGCTCTCGCTCTAACGTTCAAGGCGATATCTCGCATGTGCGGTTTGAATGCCATTTACATATGCGGGCGCGACTTACGTATGCATTTGCTTCTGTGCGCGAGCACGCAGGGACGGGGGCGCTTTAAATTTTATTTTTTTAAAAATTATTATTATGAATACAAAGTGCAGCGCTTAAACAAATAAAATAATAAATTAAACAAGTATAAACACCCTGAAAAAAAGTGCCTGTAAAGTGCATATATAGACAGAGTAAACACGTTATAACACGTATAACCCTGAAAACAAATCATAGTTAAAGTGACAGTGCATGTAAATAATTCCAATACTCATAGTGCAATGTCCATACTATAGACACAAGTGACACTGAATAGTGACCAGTCTGTACAGACCAGGGTTGCCAACCGTCAGTAAATTTACTGACAGTTTGTGATTTTTACAACTGTCTATAAATATCAGGGTCTGATAATTTGTCATGCTGTGCTGACTTTTAAGTGTAAACCCGGCAAATTAGTTGATATGGGTATTGTGAGTGTTTCCATGTTGTGTTTTAATATCAATTGTCTTCGTTTCTAATAGGAGTTCTATTATTTTTCAAGCTGCCAGTAAAAAATGTGCTCCGCCAGTAAATTTTCTATGTGTTGCCAGTAAAAAACGCTGCTGGAGGTTGGCAACACTGGTACAGACACAAATCATAAAGAAGTCCTGATGCTTAATAAGTGATAGTGATAAGTGTCTATATATGACAAATAAAAGTGACCGGTGCCAGCATTCAAAATTCCGTGGGGAATCCTCAACCATATATATTATGAGCTTACCAGAAGCTGGTAAGTAACCAGCAAAGGAACCACTTGCATGGTAGGTATCCACTTGGCAGCAGACTGTAGAGCTGTTTCATAGGGCTTCATACAATCCTGTTGCTCTAACTGATGGTATGTAAAGGTGAACCTCACGGATATCCAAAATTCTTGTCACAGAGGTTATTCACCATATCATGGAATAAAAGGAAATCTCACCATAGTGTAAAACCATTTTACAATTTATTAAAAATGGTATAAAACACATTAAAGTTAAAAGTAATGAGCTCATCAATCACAAATAGTCGCAGTGACCTGAGGGGAACCGTCCCAACGCGTTTCGTCCCTAGACAGACGTCTGCTGGGGTGTGCCCCCAAGACACTGCATATATATATAGACATTTGAAGCTAATTCATTTAGAACCGCCTTGAATACCCAAACGGAAGTCCAAACCCAATGTACAAAATAGCGCCAACGGCGTGCATTCCACGCCTCGTTTGGATACTTATCAGAATCGACCCACACCATTATATTATAAGTCTACAGGAAGGCAGCGAGTATTAGCATGTCCACGCCCAGTCGCCCACCTAGGGACACACCCCTCTGTGTACAGAGGCGGCGCTCTGGTCTAAATGCTCAAATGACTACTTGCGGCTTCCGGTTCTCATACACTGACGCACTTCCGGCATTGTCGACACAACCGGAAGTGACGTCAATGTCAATAATAAGCTCTATTCATGGGGCAAGGCAGAAATGGTAAATGGTAACGTCCGGTCTAAAACAGGAAACCGGAGGCACACAACCAAGTGTCAGCAAAAAAATCAATTAAAAATAAACAGAACAAAGTATCAAAAAATATGAAATACTATAAATATATATATGCCTTCGGAGGGGCATATCCCATTGAAAAGGCAACTTGAAAAAATGTTGCAAACAAATACATAATAAATAAAATCTATCAAAAAACGGGTCACCAAATTATCAATAGATGGACTACTGTTGTACAAAGATTAGGCGATTAGCATTTAACAATACTGCATGCATATACTAATATGCCCCCACACCTTGAAAAAACAAGAAAATGTAAAAAATGAGATAATGTTTATGGCAAACTAACATAACCTACAGGATTCTGAAACATATATGTTATAGAATTCTAAATTACGAATACAGGGGTATAGAATATATGTTTGGTAGTCCCATAAGTTAATATTAATTGGGTTGAATATTATTGCTAATATCTAGATTCCTATAAACCCCCAACAAAAAAGTTGTAATACTATTCGATATGCTAATTAATAAAGTATTAGACATACATAGGGAATTACTGTGTGGGACAAATTATGCTTTATTAATAAAAGAGTTTATGGGCCACTCAAAGTTAAGGCCATATGGATAATAGCATTTCAACTGGTGGCTCCAAAAGGTTTCCAATTGTGAGACTCCTCTACGGACAGCCCCACCTCTGCAGGGTGGAACGTACTTGTCTATTACTTGGAAAAGCGTATCACTCGGATCCTTACCGTAAATTATGTTTAAGAACGCTATGATTCGTTTTTCCCTTGAGAATATTTGTAATGTGCTCATTGACCCAAGTGCTGAATGATCTTATAGTCCTGCCAATATACTGTTTATTGCAGGGGCAGGTAAGAAGATACACAGTGCTTTTTTGTCTCGCACGTGCTGAAATGTTTCATATTATAAATTCGTCCTGTAGTTGTAGATCTAAAGTTTAGGATCTTTTTATTTTGGCAATCGTTGAGGTTGTAAACTCTTCATTTCCGACACCTAAAATAGCCCACTAGATCCTGGAAAAAGGAAACTTGTTTAGGGGGGTCAAACACATTAGGTGCCCAATTGTTCCTAAGTGAGGGTGCCCCCCTATATACTATCTTAGGTACTTCTGGTAGTCGTGACCCAAGGACATGGTCATTTTTCAAGACACTCCAATGTTTTTTAATGACGTTTTTGATGTGTTTATTTTGAATGGAGAATGTGATAGAAAAGGACCATTTAAAGTCGTCAGTTTGGATCTATGGTTTGTCCACAAGAAGTTGTGATCTGTCAACCTCCAGGGTCCTTTGGATTTCCTGATTAATGTTACGCCATCATACCCTTTCTCAATAAATCTGCGTTTCAGATCCTGGGCTTAATCATAAAAGTCACCACTATTGGTACAATTACGCCGCAGACGCATAAACTGGCTGCGAGGTACTGATTTAAGCCATGAGCAGTGATGACAACTATCCGTAGATATAAATCCATTACGGTCTGAGGGTTTGAAAAAGGTTTTAGAGGTTAGCTGACCATGTCTGATTTCAATATGAAGGTGGATGCTTTCATGGCTAAACAGGAATATCCCTCTATCATTAGAATTCAAAACCAAAAAGAAGTCCAACAGTGACTCTGGACTCCCGCTCCATAGGAGGAGGATGTCATCTATATATCTAGCCCACAGGACCAATCCTGGTCTATTCTGGGCATAGATGACATCCTCCTCCCAGTTGGCCATAAATAAATTGGCAAAACTGGGGGCGAATTTTGCCCCCATGGCCACTCTTTTCTCCTGGGAATAGAACTTATTCCCAAACCAGAAATAGTTGTGCTTAGTCACAAACACAACCAAATCTGATGTAAACCTTCTTTGTGACCTGGATATAGAGGCATCCTGAGATAAATAATGGTTAACCGCTACTAAGCCCAAGTCATGTGGAATACATGTATATAGTGACGCTGCATCTGCTGTAGCTATCACATCTCCATCCTCCATTGTAATATTCTGTAATTGTCGTATCGTATCCTTGGTGTCTTTAAGAAAAGATGGCATCTTCCTGACTTGTGGCTGAAGATAAAAGTCAATTTACCATCCAATTCTGGAGGTGACCGAATCTATCCTACTGGCTATTGGGCATCCAGGCGGATTGACTGAATCTTTATGTATTTTAGGTAGACAGTATAACACCGGAACCCTGGGAGCCAGCGGGACCAAATCATTTTTTTTCTTTTTTATCTAGGATGCCATCTTGGAAACTATTGTTGACCAATTTAGTCAATTTGTTTTTGTATTTGTTGGTGGGGTTTGAAGGTAGTACTTTATATGTCTAATATTTTATACATCTCGGCAGTGTACTGGCCGTGTACTGGCCCGCAGGGCAGATTACCAAGTCCATTTTTTCACATAAGCTCTCTAAACCCTTTTTTTATTTGGGATTGGGTATGACACTTTTTTACCTCTAATTCCTCTAAATCTCGTAACATGAGCTCTTTAGACATTGACAGAAGGTGCTAACTGGCCTGGGGGGTTAAATAAAGATGGGTTGGTCAACCCTGAATGAATGATACTATTAGTATCAACCCAAATCGGTTTAGCAATGGGGTTGGTAATAAGATGCCGTTGGATATTAATCCTCCTAATATACTTGTGCACGTCAATAAACATGCTGAATTTGTCTAACTTTTTTGGAGGAACAAATTTGAGTCCTCTTTTAAGAACATTGAGTTCATCCTTGGTGAGAGCATTTTTACTCAAATTGAACACTCCTGTGTGGCTCAAGTCCTTATTATTTTGCCTCTGAAGTCTCCTCCCCCCTCTGGAACCTCTCTTGTGTCTGGACCTCTTTTCCTTGTGTGATTTCCCCTCGGAAAACCCTGGGAAAGGGGGTGGCTCTGGTTATATCTAAATGGGGACCGATGAAACTCCTTGTCTTCCCTGTTCATATAAGGATATGAGTTATTATATGGACTGTCCTATCTTAGTGGGGAAAATCTATTTGTGATATTAATAGGGAACCAAGGAGAGTTAGGTGGAGGGTGGGAGTAAGGTCTTTGATTGTAATAGTCATATTTGTGGTGGGAAGTCTAGATCTATCATAGTTATGGTTGTATTCCTGATTACCTTGGGGGCATCCTTGATGTGATCCTCTAGTTTTATTAAAACCACCCCTCCCCCTAGGTTTAGTAGATCTTCCATGCTGATGGTATAAGGGGGAGCGGTAGCTCTCAGATCTCCCTCTATCATAGTTCAGATGAGGTCTATGTATAGATCTACCTCTTCCGGTTGGGTTAGGGGGAAGACTGTCCGGGTATCTCTCCTAAAAAGTCTCCTGTATTTGGAGCTACCTCCATCTCATTACTTTGGGAAGAAGAGTGTGCCTCTTTTTTCTTCCACTTAAAGACACGCCCTGTTTTATAATCCTCCACATCCCTAGAGTATTTCTTTTGTTTTTTAATTTTTTGGTCCCGTTCTTCTTTCTCTAAATGTTTTTTTTAGGTTGGTAGACAGGGAAAGGTATTCAGCTGAACCCTTAAAGGGCAAGAGCTTATCCTTTAGATCTTTAATTTCCCGATCTAAATTGGAAAGTTTGTTTCGCTTTCTGGTATTCAAAAACTCCAGGGATTTAATGCCAGCCTCATTATAGTACTTAAACCAGGCATCCAGATCTGCCTCGCCCTGCTGTGGTTGTATCTCCCATCTGAGGCTTCTAGGTACCATTTCCTCTAGGAAAGCCACATCCCATTGTAAATGGAGTTCTGGGACCATTATGTTTTTGAGTCTCATAAACAGACCCCCAACCTCCTTTTCCATACCTGTGGCAATAAAGACCCTCTGTAGTGTGGGTCCTTGCCACTCTATAATCAAAAACATCCATCTCATGGATTCCAGTAGCTGCAGGTATTAGTTTGTCAATGATAAAAATTGAATATCGGATTGGAGCATATCGCTCTTACTGACTTAGTAACAAAGAGATCAGCAGCTAGCACAACAAACTGACAAAATTGTATAAGGATGTGAATACAAAGTGCAGCGCTTAAGCAAAATAATAAATTAAACAGGTTTGAACACCCAGAAAAAAACCTTAGTCTCTGTAAATTGCATATACAGACAGAGTAAACACGTTATAACTCGTATAACCTTGAAAAAAACATCATAGTTAAAGTGACAGTGCATGTAAATAACTCCAATGCTCATAGTTCAATGTCCATACTATAGACACAAGTGACACTGAATAGTGACCAATCTGTACAGACACAAATCATAAAGGGTCCCGATGCTTAATAAGTGATAGTGATAAGTGTCTATATATGACAAATAAAAGTGACCGGTGCCAGCATTCAAAATTCCGTGGGGAATCCTCAACCATATACATTATGAGCTTACCAGAAGCTGGTAAGTAACCAGCAAAGGAACCACTTGCATGGTAGGTATCCACTTGGCAGCAGACTGTAGAGCTGTTTCATAGGGCTTCATACAATCCTGTTGCTCTAACTGATGATATGTAAAGGTGAACCACACGGATATCCAAAATTCTTGTTACAGGAGTTATTCACCATATCATGGAATAAAAGGAAATCTCGCCATAGTGTAAAACCATTTTACAATTTATTAAAAATGGTATAAAAACACTTAAATCAAAGTTAAAAGAAATGAGCTCATCAATCGCAAATAGTCGCAGTGATCTGAGGGGAACAGACCCACCGCGTTTTGTCTCTAGATGGATGTCTGCTGGGGTCCCCCCCCCCCAAGACACTGCATGTATATATAGACATTTGAAGCTAATTCAATTAGAACCGCCTTGAATACCCAAACAGTAGTCCAAACCCAATGCACAAATGGCGCCGACGGTGTGCATTCCACACCTCATTTGAGTTCATATTACATTCAATAATGAACAAAATG
>BLSH010559893.1:245997-256473 GCA_018402905.1 Glandirana rugosa
AATGCATCTTCCGGTCAGTGGAGTAACCCATATACATTTCGTCCTCATCCGTTGGAATTTCTCCACCCCTAGATGGACTTATTGTTTCTAGTGGCCCGTGCCACAGCGGAGGAGTGTGGACTAAATTTGGAGATTAACGGTATGATGGTACGCATCTTATATCACTTACGTCCCAGGACCGATATCATTGTGAAGTTATAGAATAGTATAATACTCAAAACATAAACTATAAAGGGTTGTACAAACCGGTAACTTAATGGGTATGTCATATACACACACTAAATATACTACATGTCAACACAAGTTTTAATAAGTTGGGGGTTACGACATTTACCAAGAAGTCCTTGTAGGATTTCATTCAGAATACAATTACAAATGTACACTAAATTCCCTAAAACCATTTACAGCATTGGGGGTTGAATAATTTTGAACACAACTGTACATCATATAAATCACACACATATACTGTATGGGTAATTCAATGGCCAAACATGTTGGGAAATATCAAATACAAAACTCATAATATGATAAGATATTGAAGTGTTACTATAGCCAGGACCCTGCATTCACTATATTCTACGCATGGTAGTATGGCAATTAGAGGTTTAAATCAGGTGTGAGGAGGCGACACCGTGCCCGGTGATCTTTGTTATTCAGGTAGATCCCCACCTCTTTAAGGTTGCCTACTCCTGCTTTACATATACCCAATGAGGTGACTGGCCTTCTACGTAAGCTGTACCTGTTTATCTGTGGCTGTCTCTCTTCTACAGCCTCCTAAATCAGCCTTTTTCAACTGGGGTGCCTTGAGGTTTCTTCAGGGGTGCCTTGGCAAAATGCCTATAAATTGCCCAAAAATGATATACAGGGGGTGGGTGGATGAAGCCTGCCTTTTAGTTACACAAAGCCACAGGTTTTCATTGTGCACAATTATGAGGACCTTCTAGCTAGCGACCTTCTAATGACCAATGACATCATCAGTTGAAAAGGAGGAGGTCAGTTGCCTGCACGGTATCCTTGTTTAACCCTCCCTTGCCTCTATCCATCAGTTTTGGGGTCACATTAGCTGAGTGATGGAGAAAAACTGAGGAAGAAGAGAAAAATTGGAATATTAGTCAGTACTAGTTTGCACTGCTAACATTGGGTATCCTACGTGTGTGGATGTTGCTGCATTATGTACAACTATTAGAATAGTTTTTACACTTTAGAATGGGGCGCCTCAAGACTTAACCCTGTCCTAAAGCACATGTTTTACACAGCATATCTGAGCTCCAGAAGACAGGGGGTGAGATCTGACACACCGCACTGCACAGCATAGAGAGGGGAGTTGAGTGTAATTTGAGACCTGAGTGGAGGGAATAGACACACACACACACCCTACACAGTCTCATAAGAAAACATGAACAGCTCAGGCTGTCAATCAACTGCTGTGTGCTGGAGGAGGGGGGCACCTCCCCGAATTGCTGGAGGAGTCCCATGACCGTCATATTGTTTGTTTTTGAATTGCTGGAGGGGGGCACTGCCCAGAATTGCTTGGTGTTGGCATAGACTGTCAGAAGTGACTCAGATAGCAGATAACAGAACAGACAGAGATGATATTCGATACTTTGGATTAAGGCAAGCCCACACTATACAAGGATATACTTTGTTTTTTTTTAATTTTTATTATTATTTATTTTTAACCGAGCTTCACACCCTTGCATTGAGATTGACCATTATTTCAATGTACAGTACTAGACCATGCATACTTTAGTGCAGGGTTTCTCAACCAGGGTTCCGTGTAACCCTAGGGTTCCTCCAGAGGTTGCTAGGGGTTCCTTAAGCAATGGTCAACTTCTACCTCTCAGAAAATTCCCAATGGTACGATTGATCTTTTTAGCTATCTGTAAGGGGGTAATTCTTCTCAATGACCACAAGTATAAGGAGCATTCTTCCCATTGACCATCACACTAATGTTGTAGATTTTTAATTTTTAGTAGGGGTTCCCCAAGACTGGAGAATAATTTCAAGGGTTCCTCGGTGTTGAAAAGGTTGAGAAAGGCTGCTTTAATGCATGGCAATGCCATTCATTGTAAACAAAAACTCAACTTTCTAAAGCAATGCACCTTCATTGCGACATACGGTAAAGCACTGCTGTGCATTGTAGTGCACTGCAATAGGAGAACAGCACAGATGTAGTGTTTTGCCTGTTCTGGTGCATTGGCAGCTCATTTGATTGAATAGCATGTCTTAACGCAATGCATGTTAACATGCAACATAGGACTCTTTAAAATATGGGACCCAAATGATCGTTCAAGATCGGTTCCTCAAAGTATTGAAGCTACAGACAGCCAGGTAACGTATTTTCAAAATGAGGTCAGCAAGTCTCTTTTAGGGACTAATCAGGTCTTCATCTTGCAAAGTTTTACTGTGCTGCAGCAACGCATGCTACTGTGTCACGGGGGGTGTAGGTACAATCATCTTGGTAACTGTGTGATCAGATTTAGATAGGGTTGCATATATTTCATGCTAACAGCCACCAGTGGCAACTGGTGCTCAAATTTCTGGGGGGGGCGATCCACGGCCCCCATCCAGCCAGCCATCCATCCATCCGACCACCACCATAACCCATGTTGGTCAATCGATCACCGCTACCCACCCCGTCGAGCGCCGCTTCGCTTGCTCGAATGTTGCCCACCAGCCAAGCACGTACCTTCATCCCTGTTTCTCTCTCCCTGAGTCCAAGCAATCTCCTCCTGGCCAATCAGGAGTCCTGGAAACTGGCCAATGGGGTCTTAGGACTCCCGAACAATCGGGTCTCAGGACCCGCTGATTGGCCAGGAGGAAGAACAGAAAGACATTAGCGAATATTAATTTGCTAATGTCACACAACTGGGTGGGCTCAGGGCACAGTGCTCTGTGCCCCAAGCCCACCCTTTATTGAAACCAATTAGAGCCTCAGGCTCTAATCATGTGCTTCCAAAAAAAAAAAAAAAATCCCTGTTGAAATCCATGCGTCTGGCGCCTCGCATGTAGATTAGGGGGCTAATGAGCGCCCGCCACTGATAGCCACCCATGCCCACACATGGAATAGATTTAGCCAGGTAATCTAATCTTACCTGTGTGTGCTTCAGGATGGTAGAGGAAATCAGATCTTTAGGAGAAAACTTAACAAGTAAAAAAAATGTGACTAATTCCACATACGCTTTGTCCCTGCTGAGAGGTAAAACCAAGACCTCAGTGCTGCAAAAGCATCACTTACCCCCAGGCTGAAATTAACAGCATTCAGAGGTAGTTATCAGTGCAGCTGCTCCCAGATCGGGATAAGAGGGAATTTCAGGTGATGACCTTATCTCATCTTTCCCCACCAGCCCAAAATATAAAATAAAAGCTCTTTTCTTTCCCTCCACCAAGAAAAGCTTTCAGTACAGCACAGCCTGTATCTGATGCATCGTCTTGGAAAGGATTTTATTTCCAGGATGTCACTTCTCACCTGCCATCGCTTCTGCTATGGTTCTGCATCTCTGAGTCACCTTTTTTGCATGTCCGTCACGTAGTGTAAGCTGGCTTTCAGAAGCTGGCACACTAAATTGGCCATGGACATGTGAGCCTCCAGCTACTTCATACCTCATAATGGGCACAGCAGGTGCACAGACCCAGAAACTCAGTGCATGGATGATGAGAACCCTTCACAATAGGCACAGCAGATGTACAGATTCAGGAACTCAGCACAGGGATGGTGGGAACTCCTCATAATGGGCATAGCAGGTGTACAGACCCAGGAACTCAGCACAGGGATGGTGAGAACCCCTCATAATGGACACAGTAGGTGCACAGACCAAGGAACTCAGCACAGGGATGGTGAGAACCCCCCCCCCCCCCCCATAAAGGGCACAGCAGGTGTGCAGGCCAATGAACTCAGCATAGGAATGGTGGGGAGCTCTCATAATGGGTACAGAAGGTTACAGACCTGGGAACTCCATGCAGGGATGGTTATAACCCCTTATAATGAGTACAGCAGGTGTACAGACCCAGGAACTTAGCACAGGGCAGGTGGGAACCCCTTCATAATGGGCAAAGCAGGTGTACAGACCTGGGAACTTAGCAGAGGGATAGTGGGAGCCATTCATAAAGGGCACAGCAGGTGTACAGACCTGGGAACTCAGCACAGGGATGGTGGGAACCCCTCATAATGGTCAAAGTAGGTATAAAGACCTTGAAACTCAGCAAAGTGATGGTAAGAACTCCTCATAATTGGCACAGCAGGTGCACAGACCCGGGAACTTAGAACATAGATTGTAGGAGCTCCTCATAAAGGGCACAGCAGGTGTGCAGACCAAGGAACTCAGCACAGGGATGGTGATGTAGCACCCTGGTCCTAAACAGGGCTGCTAACAAATTTAGTTGTGCTAGGTGGTAACTAGCCTGGCTAATTGGTAGGGGAGCCACTGATTCTGCCCTAAGCCTGAGTCTGATGTGTAGTCCCTCTCTTCTGTCACAAGGTGACAATGTTGCTGTGATATTAGAATGGTGGAGCACAGTTAACCCGGGTTAACAATAGATATGTTATCTCAGCCAATCAGCAGGGTTTTTTTTTCAGCCACCAAGCATGCTGGAACAGACTATTTATTCGGGTGGAGTCAAATGATTGGGGTTCTTTGCCACCCGGCGGCTGCCTGGGTGAACGTGTGTCGCATGGCTCCGGGTTGCTAGGCCAGAAGCCTGAGGTCTACCCCGGGAGCACTGAGGGAGAGCCGTATCGGTGCCAGCGGTAAAGGAGAAGCAGTTGCCACAAAGGGACAACCACTCTTGTTACCAGAGGCAGGTGTAGAGAGGATGGAGGTAGTACCAAAGCAGCCCTTTCACTAGCCGGGAACTGTGATGAGGTGAGAGAGCTTCAACCCTGCAGGAGGCGTGGGTGCACCTTGAAAATAAGTACAGTGGGTAGCTGTGAGTCAAGTTAGGGACCCAGTGGGATAGCGTGGGTGAAGCTTCAGTGAAGATCTACAGTGGGGCACTGTGAGATGTGAGCAGAGATCTACAGCAGGATACTGTGAGTTACGTGTGCAGATCTACAGTGAAGTGTTGCTATAGGAGGCAGCAGTTGCTACGATAATACATATAGTGCCCTCCATGCTGGGTAGGTGTAGTGTGAGATTTTTGGTAGGTGAAGTAAAATTTATTAAGGCCTGACTGAGTGCAGGCCTGATTGTTTTGATTCTGGGCTGGGAGTGGCTCAGGTAGGATCGAGTGATTCACAGATGGTCATCAGGACCTCCCACTTCTTTCTAGGAGCTTCTGAAAAGAGAGGAGGGAGTGGAGGTGTAGCCATCTGGGGTGTTTTAAGGAGCTCTGACCATTCCCCAAGGCCTCCTTAAATACCCAGGGTCATCCCAATCTGGAGGGAGAAGTTCGGGTGGAAGTCTGGAGATGGAGTAGTGTGGGCTGTCGTGGCCAGGGAAAGTTCCCAGTCTGGGGGGGGGGGGGTGGAGGTCTGGAGTGCTCGGGTGCAGCCAGGAGGGAAGAGATCTTGGTGGCAGGCACAAGGCAAAGTGAAAAATACAGCAGGAGAGAACACTATCCAGGATAGATCTCCAGTGTGGAACTACAAGCAACATATCTTGGGAAACTGTTAGAGGCATGCCGGAGCGGATTGGGGTGAGAAACATCTGGGAAGGATGCAGAAGCCAGCATGGGATTCCTATGTTGCTGTGGTAGTTGAGAAGGCCATTGAAGCTAGAGGAGCAGAGAGGACCTGAAGGAAGATGGGCTGGGAGTAGTAGTCCATCAGGTCAGCTAGCACACTGTACTACACTATGGAGACTACCTGCCTCTGCCTGTAATGGGTGGTCTGGAGGCCCTGCTTCAACTACAGCAGGCCTCACCATGTGCCAGCTACCACACCAGAAGAAGATGATAGAGGCCTGATAAATATCCTTTCAGGTCTTACCTGTAGAAGCAATGGTTGTGCCGGAGAGAAGTACAAGGAGTGTAACGATCAGCAAGTTATGTGCTGGAGGAAGATGGAGAGATGTATATACTGGCGAGTGTATATAGTCGGTCCCATGTACAGAACTGTTCAATTTCTTGGCATCCCATAATCATCCCTACCCATCCAAGTCCAAATCCCCTAATAAAAAAACAAAACAAAGTACCAGCCTGTTCTGTGTCTCCGGATGTGCGGAAAAGTGTGATTGAGGGCAGTGTGATCAGGTGAACCACATCAACTAGCCACCCCTAAGGGGGCCATTGGCTACATACAGATTGCTGGATTCAGCTTAAATCCCCTTTTTCTGTATCGCTGTCATCTTATTTCTATTTTTGTCTGCAAAGTCTGCCTGTTTGCATATTGAATTTGCCTAAGGGTGTCCTGGCCCTAACCCTCTCTTCCCTAGTTCTTGTTAAAAGACAATAACTCCCTTTTTGTTCATTTCAAAAGTGAGTGGCGCCCAGTCATTCCACCTTGCACCACACCCACCATGCCTACTAACCTGCACCCTGAGGAGGAATGTCAGCTGTCCCTGACTCTGGAGGTCACCATCGGGCCTTTGGAGGTCAAGGGCATCGCTACATTTTGGCACCCAACATGAGGCTCAGTGTTATTTTTGCTGTGGTCGCCCCTGGCAACGGACTGCAACTACAGAAAGA
This sequence comes from Glandirana rugosa, assembly GCA_018402905.1. Lineage (NCBI taxonomy): Eukaryota > Metazoa > Chordata > Amphibia > Anura > Ranidae > Glandirana > Glandirana rugosa. The sequence goes on from BLSH010559893.1 coordinate 252,622, forward strand.
TTTTGTTTGGCTCCGTGGGGAAGTAAAATTTTGAATCCTCAGAGATTGTGTTATTATCCATCTACATCATGTGGGGAAGAACCAATGAGTCTTTTTGCTCTTGGGAAAGTGTCAGCTTTGTTGTTTGTCACCTTATACCAGTGCTACAGGGGTTAAGGCAGACTCCAGGAAAGTTTTGGCATGCTGCTGGAGAAAAGAGGCGGTCGCTGAAGTTCCTGAAGAGCACAGAGCACGTGAACCAATCCCTTGGCAGGGGGAGGAGTGGTCGCTCTGCGGAGGAGGAGAAGGAGACGCTGCTTTGCTCACCCACGTGTTGCAATACTGCTGTTTAGTGGTCTTTCATGGTGGATTGCAAAGTGTGTGTTCCGGGCAGAAAGGTGTCCTCACTGATACCGGAGTGCGGTTTGTACCAAAAGGTAGCCTCGCCCTTTACACAGCAGGAGACTATGAAGCAATCGCATACAAACAAGTCCCAACCCGGATCAACCATATACTTTGATTAATATCAGGCAATCATCTATTTTCCAGCCTGATGGTTCAAGAATTGTTATACTTCAACCTAAATCACATGGTGCAGTCCAGCGACCAAAAAGTGCAAATGCAAAAAATGAGGAGTGAACAAGAATGCTCTCTCCAAACAGTGGTCGGAAAGGACACTAAGGCAATAAAAATTCACCAAATGCAAAAATGAAGCATACGATACATTAAAAATAGATAGACCTTCACCAATTAGTTAAAAAAAACAATGTTGTCTACTGCAAGGGGGAAACTGCAGCTGCCATAGGTGTGCACAGCCTATTGCATTAGGGTGTGCACCACAAAAGCGCAAACATGAGTGTGTGTGTATATATGTCAGAAGGGCAGAGATCGATGTTAGTAGTTTATTTTTATTGTATTTTATTTATTTCTTTACAATTTTTTTTTTTTTTACAATATTGTATTTTATTATTTTATTTACAATTTTTTAGGAGCCCTGCTGGGGGGCTTTGGTGAAATATCAGGGGTCTAAATAGACCCCTGATGTCTCACTTTCGAGACAGAGAAAGAGACTGAAGACAGAGATTCCACCGTCCCTTTATCTGCAGTCAGGCAGTATGGGGAATCTGCACAGTACAGGATGCTTAGGGTGTGCCCAGGCACACCTGCCACCCTATGTGGGCATGCCTATGGCAGCTGCACAGATCCAGGCACACAATCTTTCATCTCATAAGGCCGTATCCTGGTCAGTAATGATATTCAGAAAGTTAAGTGCACTCCAGGTGGTTGGGTGTAGATAGGCTGGAAATAAGTATTGCATATGATTCTTCCACAGAGCAGCAACAAGTTTTAAGGTGGGATAGGTAGTAGGGGAATGGACCCTGTGTTGATATGGTAACAGCTTCAACAGTCTAGCCCAGCATGACAGGCTTGATGGCGCTGTGCAGTAATTATGGGATCAATGTATACTATTCTGTCACCATGCCTGTGCTGGTATATTGGGGGGCACAATAACTCTGTTGCAGCTATTAGGTGGAAAGTGTCTCTCACCAGACTTGCTGTGCCGTTGTTCGCCACTCACCCATATCCTGTGTCTATCTCAGGCACATCCAGATTTCCTCCCACGCTTACTCAGCCCTGCCTTCATGCATAGGGTTTACATCACATTCCCCATGGTAAAACTTCCACCCATCCGTTACATCTCCTCCCTCGTCATGACGCGTTTCATTAACCAATCGGTAATTTCCTCATGGAGCAATCGGGCTGCTATGTGCGAAGTGTCTGGCCTAGTCACGAATGTTCGGCCTTGGATTACTTGTGGGCACTGCGAAGAATCACTACTAGAGGTAGTTTCACCAGCCCTACCCCCACGGGTATTACAGGTGTATTGGGATAGATCTGTCGCCATTCCAGCTCAGGAAGTTACTGAGAACTCTGCTGCTGTCGCTCGGTTTACTGAAGTGGCTGCTCCTTCAACTATTGTAGCTGCTCCAAAGTCAGGTATTCCGGTTAACTCCTGGGGCCGCAGTTGGGCCCACCTACGTTCCCTGATGATGGAACCTCCTGGGGAGAAGACCACCAGACCTGGTAAGCCTGATGTGAGTGAAGGCAGTGTGCCTGTAGGGACTGTGCAACCTGTAGCCATTAAGGGAGGGGAGTGTGAAACGTCTGCTACTACCGGCTTAGAACGTAATCTGCTCCTGGCCATAGAATGTTCTACTGAATCCAATTCTGATATCCAGTCTGATCGAATATCTGAACTGTTTTCGGATATTATGTCCTGGCCTGAGAGGTGGTCTGACAGTGATGCTGAGCCATAGGGTGAACCTATAGAGGAGGAGGAAGTTCTTGTTGCTGTTAAAACATCCAGTACTAAACCAGAAGTGTCAGCTGCTACTTCACCTAATCTGTATCCCGCCAATTAGTTGGAGGAAGAGCGGTGGGCTTATTGGGTGGGAACCCCTAAAGTTCTGGGGCCAATGCCTCCTTCGTCCACTAAACCTTCCAGAAAGCCTGAAGTGATTGCTGGATATCGGGTTAAATGTGTACCAGATACACCTGTCCTACCTGGATGCGGAGACCCCAAACTTTTGCTGAGAGTATCAAAATTGCAAAGAATTGTTTTGCAGAGAGTAGCTGAGGAATATGGCTATTTGTACCCATATGTGCCTGGAAGTTGAAATCCAAAATAGGCAGGCGCAGTGGGTTGTTGTTGCTATTCGGGAATACTTGAAAATCCCTGTTAACTATGATCTAAAGAAACTGTCACCTCGATTCACCTGTAAATACACCAACGTTCTTCAAGCGTGGGACTACGGTCGCCATATCTACTCAGACAGTGTTGTTATCCGTAGACCCAACCAAGCGGATGTGCAACACTACATTACCACCATTGGATCAACAGGAAAACCTATTCAATTGCCTGACTATTGGTAACGCCATCTGACTGTTGAATGTTGCAGATCGTTAAAGTGGAATGCATCGCTGTGCTCAGTTGGCTGTGTTAGTTCCACCAGAAGTTGCTCTACAGTTGAAAGAATCTTGATGTGGGGACACTCCTGCCTATGCTGTTTGCTGCTGGACTGTGCTCCCGATACCAACAGATTGCAGCGGTGTTCTTAAAGAGACATGCTGGCCTGTTGCCTGAAACTGTCCGTATGTTTCACTTTGCAAAATAATCCCAGTCCCCAGCTGGGCTAAGAAGACAGACTGAGATATGCTTAAGAGGCAAGGGGACTTTGTTGCCCTAGAAGATAGAATGTTCTTCAAAAATCTACAGTCCCTTGCCTATCTGTATGGCTAAAGGTGTTGTCTGCAAATAGCCATTCACACTGTTTCCAGGGTTTGTCCCTCAGAAGACGGGAACTGCTGCCTAGGGTTCCGCGAGAGGTCCCCAGGGGTTCTGCCACGATCCGCCGTTAATCACAAGCAGATTAATGGTGGATCACATCCCCGCATAGCTGACAGGCTGCAGTGAACAGACCACTGACATCACTGTCCCGCACCGATCCCAGCTGCTCCTCCCCTCATCCCAGGTGCCTGCATGTGAACGCGTGACATCACTCGGGAGGGACGAGAGAGGAGAGCGGGCATTCCAAGCATACCGGGCATTCCAGCAGCTTCCCTGAGCTACTCTGCATAGAGAAAATGACTAAAGATGCCAGTATTGTGCCCACCAGTTTCCTCCTGGCCCCCCTATACTGTTCCCTCCTGGCCCCCATATACTATTCCCTCCTGGCCCTCCTATACTGTTCCCTCCTGGCCCTCCTATACTGTTTCTTCCTGGCCCCCCTATACTGCTCCCTCCTGGCCCCCCTATACTGTTCCCTCCCAGCCCCCCTATACTGTTTCCTCCAGGCCCCCCTATACTGTTTC